>CM056054.1:195126511-195476511 GCA_029574335.1 Rana kukunoris
GCCACTAGGTTGGCATCATTATACCCTCCCTGATCCCCACCCGCACAATCAGCCTTCGTAAAGGGTAGGACGGCCACCATGAACATCAGGAAGGTGATGCTGGCTCTCGAACACGCAAAAAATAACCCGGCAGGTGATCATGCCATCATCACTTTAGACGCGGAGAAGGCCTTCGATAACGTCAGTTTCGAATGGCTCTCCATGGTCATGTCCAAAATGGGCTTCTCGGGCCCCTTCACGCACCTCATAGAGGCCATGTACACTGCCCTGCCCCTGCGCCGAGAGTGGTCGCTGCGGGCCTCCTCTCTGAGGAATTCAGGCTGCACAAAGGCACGAGGCAAGGCTGCCCGCTCTCCCCCGCTCCTTTTCAACATAGCGCTTGAACCCTGTCCCGCCACCTAACCCAGATCGCCCCCCTTCATGGCATACGTGTCGGAGACCACGACCTTCGCACGTCACTATTTGCAGATGATGTCCTTATTTTCACATCCAGCCCTCACTTGACATGTCCACAATCAAGTCCACTTTTGACGAATTCAGGCAATGCTCTGGGCTTCGTATTAACTATAATAAGAGCGAAATACTCCCCATAGGTTCTCTATCTGCCCCCTCTTGGTCCCAGAGCTCGCTGTTCCCTGTTGCGAAGTCTCATATCACTTACCTGGGAATAAAATAGGTAAATTACCCTCCTCCCTGTACCAGCTCAATTACCCTCCCCTGTTCACCAAAATATCCCAAGAGCTGGGAAACTGGATGGACCTGCCTCTCTCACTGCTGGGAAGATGCCACCTGGTCAAGATGGTCAGTTTCGCTCGCCTGTTGTACCCACTTCAAACCGTCCCACTACTTCTGCGCCATAAAGACTCAAATCCCTAATTCGGCCATTTCCAAGTTTCTCTGGCGTGGTAGGCGGGCGCGCATAGCATTTGCCAAACTGCATCTTCCCAGGCGAGAGGGGGGCATTGCCCTTCCCAACATCAGGCTATATAACCTGGCTTGCCTATTGAGAACGGGCTTGGATTGGATTTCCCAGTCCTCCAGATGCTCAAACTACCCCTTAGAATCGGCGATGGTCCACCCATTCTCCCTTACGGCCCTCCTCCATTGTCGCTGGAAATCTGCCCCCCCTCCCCTCCAACACAATCTCCTTCTCCGGACACGGTCATTGCCTGGAGAGAGGTCAGGAAAGCCCTCAATGTCCCATCCTCTATCTCACGATATCTTCCAATCCTGGGTAACCCTAGCTTCCAACCTGGCCTAGATAACCAGCCTTACCTCGACTGGCATGATAAGGGTATCAAAATCTTTTATTCATTGTGTGACCCCCTTTCAGGCCGCCCCATGGGCTTTAGAGCCCTGGCGGACAAATTCTCTCTCCCTGCATCACACATGTTCCAGTATAACCAATGCCTCAGTTTTCTGAAAAATACTTGCCGGGACGATAGAAAAAGGTTCCAGAGCTCCCTCACCGACACCCTTATCGCCCGGCCTCGTACAAGGTATCGGACATTTACCGCCCCCTCCTCCTGCACAATACCCCCCCCTGGCATCAACGTCAGCGGCCAACTGGTCGAAGGACTTCCCCGACCCTGAGCTGGTGGGGAAGCTCCTCCAAGGCCTCACCACCGTCCACAAACTTATCCCTAACGAGACATGGAGAGAGACGCAGATCAAAATTGTCCACCGGGCCCACATCCCCTTCAGCCGAGCCCCATCCCTCCCCAGAATGCCCCCTCTGTAAACAACCCAAACCCAACTTGGCTCACAGGTTCTGGTCCTGCTCCCACATAGCGCAGATTCTGGACCAAGTCATCCAATACATATTTGACGTCACCCTGTTGCGCATACCCAAGGACCCGCTACTACTTATCTTCGGCTATTGGGACCCCCTACTGCTCCCCTGGTCTTCCCCTACCACACCCCCGCGCAGGAATTGGATCCTGATATGCCTATTGCTCGCGCCGGAGAGCCATCCTCCAGAAGTGGATATCTGCTGACAGCCCAACCACTGCTCAAATCAAGAAGGAACTCCTACAACTCTTATACAAAGACAGGCTTAACACGGACTTGACCCACGAACGGAACAAAAGCCGCTTCTATCACCTTTGGAATCCCTTTCTGTTGCACACTTTTACTCCCGCGGAGAGACTGAACTTTGAGAAAATGTCCTTTCTTTACCGAGATCCCTCACGGGACTGAAGATTTCTACCCATACCTCCCTCCCCCCCCCACCCCCCCCCTCTTATTTTGGAAGGACTATTCAGTTTTACTCCATATACCCCTAAGCCTATGCCCTCCCCTTAATTTTTTTTCTTATGAGGACTTCTCCGTATACAATTCTTCTACCATGAATGTCCCTCGAATAATGTCTACAAAATGTCTTGTTATGTATTTTCTCTGATGTGTGAATTCTTTAATAAAAACATATTATTACAAAAAAAAAAAAAAAAAAAAGAAAGCAAGACTGTGAAAAAAGTAAAAGGCATCATAATAGACCCTTGGACTTACTGGTGATGAAATGGCGGTATGCTGGGGTAAGCGTGCTTCTTATGTGAAGAAAGCAGAGGAAATGCCACTGGCTCATCAGAGCTTATATGCCGAGATCCAGGGCAGACCCTCTGCCAGCGTCATACCAGACGCCGATGGGAGGAAAAGGAAGGGAACAGAGCCAGAATCCGACATGTATTCTGGATATTAGTCTAGACCCCTCCATCCTCTGTCGTCAAGGTGTAGTTGGTGACCAGGTTTGCACACATCTCAGGAGGAATTTTGGTCCACTCTTCTTTACAGAATTTCTCTAAATCCTTAAGATTTTTTGGCTGTCGCTTGGCAACTCCCTCCATAAATTTTCTATAGGATTAAGGCCTGGAGACTGATTAGACCACTCCATAACCTTAATGTGCTTCTTCTTGAGCCACTCCTTTGTTGCCTCGGTGGTATGTTTTGGGTCATTGTCATGCTGGAAGACCCATCCACGACCCATCTTCATTGTTCTGGCTGAGGGAAGAGATGATAGAAAGGTAAAAATAACTCAAATACCCACTTGTTACAACCAAGGTACACAGAATACCATTTCTGAACGCACAACATATCGAACCTTGAAGCAGATGGGCTACAGTAACAGAAGAAACTGTCAGCTAACAACAGGAAACTGAAGCTAAAATTTGCACAAACTCAACAAAATTGGACAATAGACGATTGTAAAAATGTTGCCTGGTTGGATGAGTCTCGATTTCAGCTGAGACATTCAGATGGGAGGGTCAGAATTTGGCATAAACATGAAATGAAAATGAAACAATGGATCCATCCTGCCTTGTATCAGCGGTTCAGGCTGTTGGTGGTGACAGTGGCGGCAGGTGCTCAAAATTTTTGGGGGGGAGCAAACAAACTGAAAAAAATAAAAACATCAATTGCCCCCATTGTGCCCATTAAACGCAGCCAGTTTGTCCCCCCAATTGCAGCCAGTTTGTGCCCCCAATTTGTGCCTTTAATTACTGCCAGTTTGTGCCTCCAATTGCCGCCAGTTTGTGCCCCCAATTGCCGCCAGTTTGTGCCCCCAATTGCCGCCAGTTTGTGCCCCCAATTGCCGCCAGTTTGTGCCTCCAATTGCCACCAGTTTGTGCCTCCAATTGCCACCAGTTTGTCCCTCAATTGCCACCAGTTTGTGCCCCCAATTGCCGCCAGTTTGTGCGCCCAATTGCCGCCAGTTTGTGCCCCTAATTGCAGCTAGTTTGTGCCTCCAATTGCCACCAGTTTGTGCGCCCAATTGCCGCCAGTTTGTGCCCCTAATTGCAGCCAGTTTGTGGCCCAATTGCTGCTAGTTTGTGCCTCCAATTGCCTCCAGTTTGTCCCTCAATTGCCACCAGTTTGTCCCTCAATTGCCACCAGTTTGTCCCTCAATTGCCACCAGTTTGTCCCTCAATTGCCACCAGTTTGTGCCCCCAAATGCAGCCAGTTTCCCCCCAGCCCAGCACTTACCTTCCTCAGGTCAGCACTGTCCTCTCCATGCTCCCTCGATGTCTTCTCCTGTCCTCAATGTTGCTTGAGCAGATGACCGGTAACCAGACCCGGTGCACCTGATTGGCTGAGAGGCGGGTCAGTGTTAAGAAAGCGATTCCCTAACACAGCACTGTTTAATAAGGGAACATGCAGCCTGTGCGGACTCTGGTTAACCATTTAGAAGCCGATTATATTATATCTAATCAGGCACTTCCAAAACATGCCCACCGCTGTTATTCAGATAGCCAGCACTCAACAGGGGCTGGACATCTGAATAGTGGGTGGCGGCGGCAACAACACATAGATTCATGCAATGCATTAATCTATGTATTGTTAATTAATGGGTGCAAGAGAGAGGGGGCGGCCCACTATGGACGCACCGCCACTGGGGGGATATTATCTTGGCACACTTTGGGCCCCTTAGTACTAAATGAGCATCGTTAAAAAGCAACAGCCTACCTGAGTATTGTTGCTGACCATGTCCATCCCTTTATGACTACAGTTTATCCATCTTCTGATGGCTCCTTCCAGCAGGATAATGCACCATGTCACAAAGCTCAAATCATCTCACCACTGGTTTCTTTAACATGACAATGAGTTTACTGTACTCCAATGGCCTCCACAGTCACCAGATCTCAATCCATTAGAGCACCTTTGGGGTGTGGTGTAACTAGAGATTCGAATCATGGATGTGCAGCCGACAAATCTGCGGAAACTGCATGATGCTATCATGTCAATATGGACCAAAATCCCTTGTTGGACCTATGCCATGAAGAATTAAGGCAGTTCTGAAGGCAAAAGGAGGTCCAACCCGGTACTAGCAATGTGTACCTAATTTCTTCTTATCATGTCAATGGTTAAAGAAGCAGGAGGTGGACATTATCCAGTCCCATTCTTTAGCTGGTTTGGAATCCCTGGCCAGGTAAACAAAGGGACAAGGATGGTGGCTGATATCATAGCTTACATATGTTCACATGGCTATATTTAGGCAATCACATTGACCAAATATAGGGGAATATAGTGCAGACATCTGGTGTAGTAAAAGGATCAAAGGGCTTTATTATAAAACATATTATATGCTCACAAAATAAAATGTGAAAGCGTGCATATAGTCCTCGAGAAAGAGCTCACTCACACACACAACACAGTCACAAGCAAAGGATGGATGATCACAGCCACAGTGTCCAGATCTGACCAGCTGACAGGAGAAGAGCTGGGCTGGAAGCCAGGAGTCTCCGCTGCTCCTGCACAGTTCGCTCAATCCCACGGACAGCTCAAGAAGAAGATGTCCTCAAAACGCATCCTGTGACCCCACTTTTACAGGAGAGCATCGTCCACTGAGTGCTGTCCTTGGGAAAATACCGGAATACCATTCTTGCTGTAGGATGTGCCACAGCAAAAATTACATATCCAAAGAAAAAAATTATTCAGTTTAACCACTTAAAGACCACCCACAGTGCGGCAGGGCGACTCTATTGCGCAAAACAACGTACCTGTACATAATTTTCTGCATTAGATACTGTGGACACATACCACCACTGCCCAGAGGGGGCGCCAATCACCCGTAATCACTCCATAGAGAGGCAGAATGGGGATCTGTCTATGTAAACAAGGCAGATCCCCATTCTGGGAAGTACGCAGAGATCTTCTGTTCCTATAAATCAGAAACAACGATCTCTGTGTTCTTCCTGTCAGTCCATCCCCCACACAGTTAGAAAACACTCCCAGGGAACACACTTAACCCTTTGATTTTCCCTGATGTTAACCCCTTCCCTGCTAGTGTAATTTATACCGTGATCAGTGCATTTTTGTAGCACTGATGACTGTATTGGTGTCACTGGTCAACAAAAAATGTCACTTAGACCGCGTACAAACGATCGGTTTGAACTGATGAAACTGGCCTTAAGGCCAGTTTCATCGGTCCAAACCGATCGTGTGTATGGCCCGTCGGACCAAAGTTTTAAAACTTGCTTTAAAATCGGACCGATGGACGCCTGACCATCGGGCCAAACCGATGGTTAGTGAATGAATGAATGAATGAAAAACGTATATAGCGCAGCACATGCGAACTGAATCGCCTCTGGGCGCTTGTTGTTCCTGTCTCCTTTGATATCAAAAGAGATGTGTCTTGATCTTTCTCCTAAAAGCTAGGTGATTCTCCTCCAACCGAATGCTGGCTGGTAAAGCGTTCCATAGTCTGGGACCTTGGACCGCAAATCTTCGCTCTCCTTTGGCCTTGTAGTTTGCTTTCGGAACCTGGAGCAGGTTCTGATTGGTGGATCGCAAAACACGATTGGGGTTATGAGCTTTTATTTTTTCGCATAGATATTGGGGAGCATTCCCATGGACACATCTATGCGTAAGACAGAGAGCTTTAAAAGCATCGGTCCAAAACCCCGCGTATGCTTAGAATCAAGTCGACGCATGCTTGGAAGCATTGAACTTCATTTTTTCAGCACGTCGTTGTGTTTTACGTCAGTGCGTTCTGAAACAAACGTTTTTTTTTTACCGATGGTGTGTAGGCACATCAGACCATCAGTCAGCTTCATCGGTTAACCGATGACAACGGTCCATCATACCGTTCTCATCGGATGGACTGATCGTGTGTACAAGGCCAAATTTATACCGTGATTTGTGCATTTGTGTAGCACTGATCACAGTATTGGTGTCACTGGTCAACAAAAAGTGTCACTTAGTGTCATTTGTCTGCTGCAATTTTGCAGTCCCACTAAAAATTGCTAATCGCCCCCCACTACCATTAAAAACAATAAAAAAAAATCAAAATCATTAAATCTATCTCATAGTTTGTAGACGCTATTAAAACAATCAATATATGCTTATTGGGAATAGTGATGAGCGGAATACGCCATATTTGATTTAGCGATATTTCGCGAATATTTCGAAGAATATTTGTGAATATTCGTTAATATCGAATATTCGTGATATTTTATAAAAAAAATAAAAATTGCGAAATTTCGCAATGCAATTTCGCCAATGCGAAATTTCGCCAATGCAATTTCGAAAAATTTCGCTAATGCAAAATTTCGCTAATGCAAAATTTCGCTATTTTTTTTGGGATAAAATATCACGAATATTCCATATTTACGAATATTCACTATATTTTATATAAAAAAAAAAATAGCGAAATTTCGCACATGCGAAAGCGAAAATGATTGCGAAATTTCGCTATTTTTTTTTTGGATAAAATATCACGAATATTCGATATTTACGAATATTCCCTATATTTTATAAAAAAAAAAAAATTGCGAAATTTCGCTAATGCTAAATTTCGCTAATGCAAATTTTCGCTAGTGCGAATGCGAAATTGATTGCGAAATTGATTGCGAAATTTGAAAAAATACGAATATTCGAAATAGCGAATATTCGCCGCGATATTCGAGTTATTCGCGAATACTCGAATATGCAATATTCGTAGCGAATATTCGCAATGCGAATATTCGTGAGCAACACTAATTGGGAATACATATTGGCCTAAATTGAAGAAGAATTTGATTTTTTTAATTTTGGGGAATATGTATTATAGCAGAAAGTAAAATTGTCAGTCTTTTTTGTTTATAGCGCAAAAAAATAAAATACCACCAAAAGAAGGCAGTGACAGCTGTCAAAATCATTGCCGGCTTTTAAAAATGTTTCCTTTGTAAGGCGTTTTTCAGGCGCTTTTGGGCTAAAAATAGCACCATTGGACACATGTTACCACTGCCCAGAGGGGGCGCCAATCACCCGTAATCACTCCATAGAGAGGCAGAATGGGGATCTAAACTGAGGGGAAAGTATTATAGCAAAAAGTAAAAAATATTGCATTTTTTTTTTCAAAATTGTCGCTTTTATTTATAGCGCAAAAAATAAATACTGCAGATGTGATAAAATACCACCAAAAGAAAGCTCTATTTGTGGGGGAAAAGACATCAATTTTGTTGGGGAGCTACGTCGCACGACTGCGCAATTGTCAGTTATAGTGTCGCAGTGCCGAATCGCAAAAAGTGGCCTGGTCTTTGACCACCCAAATGGTTCGGGGCTGAAGTGGTTAAGAAATAATGGCACTGCAATGGCGTCCCGCATTTTGCTGCGATTCTGCCCGTGATTCTAAAACGATCAGGTGTGAACTGGGCCTTACTGAAATGATTACATGCATACAGTGTAAGGATAAAAAAAATTGCAGGATCTTGCCGTCAGCTTCTTGCAGAAAGATCTTGGATATTTCCATATGCCCATGTGGATGGGGCTTAAGCAGTCAAGCCCCAGCACATATTTGGATGTATCTTTATTTCAGAAATATTGAAAGCAGACACAACCAGACACCGAGGACTTTCAGAACAAGGCCAGAAATGTATCCTCACATTTCGGACACGACAGGTGTTCTGTTCTGTAAGCAAAAGACAGCAAGCAAACCTGAGCTTCCTAAGAAAACATATAACAGGCTGCCCTCTAGTGTCCATTATGAAAACTGGAAAGACATTTAAAATCCATTAAAATCCACAATTCATGACACCGAAATTACTTTAGTATGGCATTACGTGTTGAACAAAATCTCTTCTATCTATTTAGATCTATTTAGATGTG
Organism: Rana kukunoris; assembly: GCA_029574335.1. NCBI lineage: Eukaryota > Metazoa > Chordata > Amphibia > Anura > Ranidae > Rana > Rana kukunoris. The sequence continues at coordinate 195,135,092 of CM056054.1, forward strand.
CAGGATGTAATAACAGCCAATAAACAACACCAGTTTTAAAAGAAGGTAGATCTGACTTTTACAATAAACAACTTACCCAGAGTGCAGGGCCGTTTTAAGGTATTTGGGGGCCCCAAACAAAATGGGGGCCCCCCCAAGCACCCCCCCACTACACGCAAGGCCTACGTTACCGCTGCACTCATTTTTTACACCCATGTTCTTACTCCTCCCTCCCCTCCCTAGTCCCTATGTTTTTCTATTCTTACCTCCCTTTCTTCCCTGTAGGCTGCCGCTATAGCGTGGCCAAGCTCTTCTTCCTCCTGTCAGTCCGGTGTTCTATCATTATGGGTCCCCAGTCCCCTATCAGATAGTGCTCGGGCAGGGCCGGGTACCGCGCGGTACAGGAGATTCAGTTCCTGTGTTCCCGCCCGGACTGAAAGGAAGTGAGCACTCAGTGTGCACTTCCTGTCAGTCCGGCCGGGAACAGGAAACAAAATCTCCTGTACCACGGCTGGACTGACAGGACTCCAGGAGGAAGGAAGAGGAGCTCGGCCACGCTACAGCATGGGAAGGGGAAGTTGGGGGCCCCAGGCCAGCTCGGGGCCCCAAGCAATTATTTGTTTTGCCTGTCCTGTAGCGACGGGCCTGCCAGAGTGGTCAAAATGACAAAAGGCTAAAGCTGACAAGACTATTGACCAGTGGCGCCTAGTGCTAAAAAAATATTTTTTGGGGGGGGCAGGGGCTCAAACAAACCTCCAGGTCTGCACTCACCAAAGAACGCCTTGCGTTCCACAGGATTTTACCGCAATATTTGCAGTGTTTTTTTTAATGCGATTTGCCACGATTTTGGACAGGTCTAGGGTCACCAATGTTAAAAGCAGAAAAACGCCCAAATCTGCCTAAAAAAAAGTCCCAGAACTTGTTTGGGCTTCAGGTGTTTTGTAGTGGAGATGTGAACCATCTCCATAGAGAATAATTGTTTTTTTCCCCTCCAGCGTTTTGTAGCTTCAGGCTTCAAGCTACAAAACGCTCAGGTGTGAATGGGGTCTAAGGCCGCATACACACGAGGAGACATGTCCGATGAGACAGGTCCGACAGACCGTTTTCATTGGACATGTCTGAAGGGATATTTTGGTCTGATGTGTGTACACACCATCAGACCAAAATCCCAGCGGACAGAGAACACGGTGACGTAGAAGACACCGACGTGCTCAAACAAGGAAGTTCAATGCTTCCACGCATGCGTCGAATCAATTCGAGGCATGGGCGGGATTTTGGTCCGATGGTTGGGCGTACTAACCATCGGACATGTCCGACGGACAGGTTTCCAGCAGACAAGTTTCTAAGCATGTTTAGAAACCTTTGTCCGCTAGAAACCTGTCCGCTAGGCCGTACAAACGGTCGAACATGTCCGCGGAAACTGGTCTGCGGACCAGTTTCAGCGGTCATGTCTCCTCGTGTGTACACGGCCTAAGACCTCAGATCAGACCCAAATCCTGCACCTCCACACTTTAGATCTACCCCAATTCTTATCCATTTAGACCTCAGTTTATCCCCAATTCCTGCATTTTCAGACCTCAGATCAGCTCCAATTTCTGCACCTTCACACCTCAGATCAGCCCCAAACAAATGAGGAAAGGGGGCAATGGACTTTGCTCCCAAAGAGAAACAGCCCCCCTAAATGAGGAACAGTGCCTTCAAGTCTCCTTTGAGGCAAATTGGCCTAATAGACTTCAATGGGAACGACTGAAAAATGCTGAACATGAGCTTATGTTTCTGGCAAGTTGTCCGGCCACCTTCAGAGAGACCTGTCAAAGTGGGACAGTGTGGATGAAGTCCAGGGCCAAGTTTTTGTCCCAGTCCAGCCCTGCTGCGAGCTGTTCTGTCTGATGTTTTTCTTGGTCTTCCAGACCTTGCTTTAACTTCCACTGTTCCTGATGACTGCCATTTCTTAGTTACATTCCGAACAGAGGATATTGACATCTGAAAACGCTTTGCTATCTTCTTATAGTAAGGTGACCAGATTTTTAAAATTAAATCCGGGGACATATTTTTCTTTACCAGTAAAGGTACAACAATCAGCGACTCCCTGCCCGTCGCTGCTCGCCTCACAGTCTTAAGCCCCATACACACCATCAGATTATCTGCAGATTTTTTTCTTCAGATTTACCAAAACCATGTAGTGCAAGGGCCTGTCTGGTTGCATACAAATTGAAACTCTTAGGCCACGTACACACGATCAAATCTATCTGCTGCAAACAGTCTGCCAGACCGTCCCAGCAGACAGATTCAATCGTGTGTACGGGCGAGCAGACGGATTTGGCCAGCCGACAGATTGGAAAGCATGCTTTAAAATCTGTCGGCTGGGAACCCCTCCGCCCGACATGTCTGCTGGTTAGTACGCTAACCAGCAGACATATCTTCTCGCACATGCGTCGAATGGATTCGACGCATGCACGGAAGTGATTTACTTCCTGGTGCGGTGACGTGGTGGCGTCAACGTCACCGCGCTGTCTGCTGGCGGGGATTTTGGTTTGATCGTGTGTACAGCGATCAAACCAAAACGGCCAGCAGACAGATTTGTTCAAAACGGTCTGTCCGACCGATTTGAACAAATCCATTTGCTTGTGTGTACAAGGCCTTAGGCCGCTAACACACGTACGAGAACCTCGACGGGCGGAACACATCGTTCCGCCCATCGAGGTTCTCGCCCGGCCGTCAGATTCGGCGACCAGCCCGTCGGGAAAGGCGACGAGCCATTAATCCAGACGGGCCGTCGAACAAATAGAGAACCTGCTCTCTATTTGCTCGACGGGTTTCCCGACGGGCTGGGCTCACCGAATCCATACACACGGCCGAGGTTCTCAGCAGAATGAGGATCCCAGCGAGCTTCTCGCTGGTTTCTGCCGAGAATCTCGGCCGTGTGTACGGGGCTTTAAGGTTTGACTTCATATTATATGGTTTTGGTAAATCTGAAGACAAAAATCTGCAGAAAATCTGATGGTGTGTATGGGGCTTTACTCTTCGGGCCCCGGCTACTACTGGGTGGGGAGTGGAGGAAGATCACTCCGCCAGGGAAGGCAAGGAGATAGGCAGGCGGCTGGCCAGAATTTGAGCCAAGGTAGAAGAACATGCGAGCGGAGCTGAATGAGCATGCGCCCAAAACTGAAGAAATATTCCCTCCGCTCCGACCAACACATGATCATCAGAAAGGGGCACAGATAATGGGACAAATACCACCCCCCTATGCTAGTAGGAGCGGCGGAGCGGGGGGGGGGGTGTAATTCTAAAAAAAAAATCTTTTAATTCAGCACTGATTGTCTTTGAAATTGCCCCTGCCCCCAATAAATCCAATCTGGGGACAAAACCAGGGACAGACTTGGTCCGGGGACAGTGTCCTCAATCAGGGGACTGTCCCCTGAAACTGGGGATGTCTGGTCACCCTATCTTATAGCCTTCTCCAGCTTTGTGAGCGTCAACTATTTTCAGTTTCAGTTTTCTAGACAACTGCTTAGAAGAACCCATGGTGCTGATTGTTGGGGCAAGGTCAGATGAGTCTGGGCATTTTAAAACCTTTGAGATTGACATCACCTGGTCTTCCCAGACGATGATTGAGAACAATCCATGACACTGGCAGGTCTCAGCTTTGCAAAGGGGGCAGTGCATGCCATAAATTCTGCAGGGTGCCCAAACTTTTGCAGACGCCTGTTTTCTGTAATTTTGAAAGTGTAAGGCCGCGTACACACGATCGAATATATATGCTGAAACTGGTCCGCAGACAGATTCGATCGTGTTTACGGGCTAGCAGACAGGTTACCAGCAGACAAACGTTTTAAAGCATGCTTTAAAACTTGTCTGCTGGAAACCTGTCTGTCCCCCGCATGCGCCAAATGGATTCGACGCATGCGTGGAAGTATTTTACATCCTGGTTCAGTGACGTGGCGGCGTCAATGTCACCGCCACGTCTGTCTGCTGGGATTTTGGTTTGATCGTGTGTACACACATCAGACCAAAATCTCCAGGAGGCATGTCGGACCGTTATTATCGGATATGTCTCCCTGTGTGTACGCGGCCTAAATGATGGAATTAAAATCAAACTTTTTTTTACATATTATAAGAATGTCTAATCTGTAATTTGATGCCTTTTGGAGATTTTTCCATCTTTTCTTGGCTTCGTTATGCACATTAATACACATTTTTACCTGGGGTGCCCAAACTTTCGATCCCCACTGTGTGTTTATGTATACCTCAGTAGCGAAGCCCTCTGCAGAGGACAGAAAACAGATTTAGTGCAGTATGCCTTTTTTTTAAAACTGAGCTACTTAATTTTATATTCTTTTAATAGTACCTCTCTGTTGCTGGTGGTAAGCCATGTCTTTATGAAATTAGGTAGTCCCTAATAGGTTTAAGTTCTTAGGCCAGTTCATTGAGTTACACATTATCATAAATCTGAACTCATTCTTTCCTGCTGCTTTATTTTTATGACTATCATTCCCCTTTTTTCATTGGACAGCAAGATTCTCATCATTCTGTCCTTATGGCAATAGTATATAGATCAGCGTACTGTGCTACAGTGATCCTTCCTGGTCAGTGATCCATTCCAAACGTTTTGGACCATGGCTGCTTTATGAAAATGTACAACTCCTGGCCGCAAAGAACAGTGTCCAGAATGGGAACAACCCCGGCACAGGACAACTGGACAGAGCAGGTATTGCTTTTCATGTATTATTAATGATGTGATGATGATGATTATATAGAATATAGCACCAAAAGTACAGCAAAGCTTTCAATCTAAAATATTACTTATTAGGACATTTATTCTGTTTTGTTAAAATGTATCTGTACCCCAATTTTTATTTAATAAGCAAAAATTTGAACTCTGACAGTTTTTTTTTTTTTTGTTTGTTTTGTTGCTGTGTCCTGTTAGGGAGTTTCACCCTCTTTACTTATTTTTTTATCCCTACTTATATTTAAATGACAATGAAACACCTTTTAGTTCATTCATTTTCACTGTATTTTTTGACACATTTACAGATAGATAAACATTGCAATAGACTGCCCAGCAATGAACACTTGATTATTACATCGCACACTACAGTTATAATCTTGTCCTACTGATCACTCTATGAATGGAAGACGGGTAGATGAATGAAAGGTCCACCCCAGTGGCGGCTGGTGGTATATCTTTTTTTTTGGGGGGAGGTAGGGGTTGTGAGTGTATTGTTTGTCAGGCGGGTCACAAAACCCGCCCCCTGTTGGTCGGTCGGTGAGCCCGAGTCCACCCTTATTTGAAGTCTATTAGAGCCTCTGGCTCTAATCACGTGCTTCTTCTTAAAAAAAATATGACATTGGAATCCATGCGTCTGGCAACCTGCATGTAGATTAGGTGGCTGGACACATGTATAGGGGCGGTGCCCCTGTGCCCTGCATTACGGGCTGCCACTGGTCCACCCCCTCCAATCATTGATCACTAGTGCTGATTAGTGTTGCTCACGAATATTCGCATTGCGAATATTCGTTACGAATATTGCATATTCGAGTATTCGCGAATAACTCGAATATTGCGGTGAATATCCGCTATTGCGAATATTCGTATTTTTTCAAATTGATTTTTAAAACAGATCACATCCTAGTGATCTCCATCGACGTCTAAAAGCATTGCTGGTATGATTAGAGACCCTGGGCCGAGTAGCTGAGGCGATCCTTTTATGTTGCCGAATATTCGCGAATACTTTCTCTGCCCTTCTGTGTTTTGTGTATATAAAAAAATAAAAAAATTTTGCTTTAGTTTAGTCATATAAGTTTGTGTAAGTAGAGTTAGTGTGTTTAGTGCATATTAGTTTAGTAATCCAGGAAATGATCTCCGTTTTCACGTGTTGACGAGAATTTCGCAATCAATTTCGCATTCGCATTAGCGAAATTTCGCAAAATTTTTTTTTATAAAATATCACGAATATTCAATATTAACGAATATTTCGCGAATACTTTCTCTGCCCTTCTGTGTTTTGTGTATAAAAAAAAAAAAAAAAATTAGCTTTACTTTAGTCATATAAGTTTGTGTAAGTAGCGTTAGTGTTTAGTGCATGTTAGTTTAGTAATCCAGGAAATGATCTCCGTTTTCGCGTGTTGACGAGAATTTCGCAATCAATTTCGCATTCGCATTAGCGAAATTTCGCATTCGCATTTTGCGAAATTTCGCATTCGCATTAGCATATCGCGAAATCGAATATGGCGTATTCCGCTCATCACTAGTGCTGATCTTTTCATTTATTTTTAAGTAATCTTAGGACGGCCATACGCAGTCCGAATCTTATCCGGCTCTGCAGGAACCAGCTGAGAATCGAACTGTTAACCACTTAAGGATCCCTTCACGCCGATATACGTTGGCAGAATGGCATGGCTGGGAACAATCACGTACCTGTACGTGTCTCTTTAACTACATGCAGACCGCCCGCCGTCATTTTACTGCGGGAAGTCGGCACTGCTGGGCGAAGGCCCGTAGCTATACGTCCCGAGCGCGTGCCCGGCGGGTACGATCGCCGCCGGGCACACGCGATTGCTCGTTACAGAGCGGGGACCGGGAGCTCCCAGTCCTGTCAGTGGGGGAAACGCTGAGCTTCTGTTCATACAATGTTTTTGTTTTAGCTACATGTTTTTATGACTACTTTTGGTACTATTTGGTATTACTTGCACCATCGATTTTTTTTTCTCCAGTGCAATATTTATTTTGTTACCTACTTGAAAAGTTTTAATGCTATTCCCATTGAGCGCTGCCTCTGTGTGTTTTTTGTATCCTGCTATCCATTTTTCCAGTGGGAATCAGCCTGCAAAGAGATCAGCTAAAAGTAGTTGGATCTGTATGTGCGTTATAATTAATCAAAATAAGTCGATTAATAGATTAAAAAAAGAAACGATTAATCGAACACAAAAAATTTGAACAGTAACAGCCCTAAAACATATATAACTTAGTAGTTCCATAAAATATATAAAAAAAAATTGGTATGAACCTTTAATCCCCTACTGTATTGTATGTATACTAATATACCTCCTACTGTATATAGATTATTATCAGACAATATTTTCTTTGTTTTTTTTGCAGATAGATATAAATGATACAGAATTACTTGTTGAAGAGGATAAAGAGGACAATAAATGTACTAGCAATGTGTTCTGGGCAGGATTTAACTTGATCAATGCCATCCTTGGCACTGGAATGATAGGTAAGGATGTACACCTGGCTCTTCTCATTGGGAAGTGGCAGCCATACATAATGCCCTTTGGCAGGTAACAGTCATCTGTAATATTATTTAACACTCTCTAAATGCTGTATAATGGCTCAGCTGTCACCACTGAGATACCGATCAAGACGCACTTCCCTGTCCTGGTTGGCCCTAAATATATGTATGGCTTGCTTAGATGAGAACTCCTTTTCAATAAGTTTACAATAAATTTGTAAGAACAGTTTATATGCTATTTTTTTTTTTCACTTGCTCATAAAAAAATAAATAAAAATAAAGTCTTACCAACTGTCACATTTAAAGCAAAATCACGACCCTGTAGAATAAGAGCCATTTTACAATAAACCGCAGTGCACTGCAACACAGGCTACTCAGAATAAATGGGCTTCAATGCACCTCGACATACAAAATACGAGTGTTCTCTGCATTCTTTGGATGGAAACACAGCATAGCGATACACTGCATTGGAGCACAAGTGTTTGGGGGTGCGTTCAGGGCTGTCCTAATGAGAGGGCACACCTGGGCACTGCCCAGGAGCCCCAGCTGCATGGGTGCACTGCACTTTCTCCAAAGCAGCTGGTCCTTGAGCCTACGCTCCCCCAAAATTGGGGGCCCCATGATGGCACTGAGAGTGATAGATACATAAGGGAGGCAGTATGCCTCCTACCTACTTGATGTCTGTTTACCTGCACTGTCATCATTGTAGGGGCCCCAGAGCATTACTTTGCCCAGGGGCCCATGATGCTATTAAGACAGCCCTGGGTGCGTTTAGTAAGTGTTCCTGTCAAATAATGCAGAAAACACTTTAGGGACCTATTACACCTACAGTATCTCACAAAAGTGTAAATATTTTATTCTATATTTTCACACTGAAGAAATTACACGTTTTGCTACAATGTAAAGTAGTGAGTGTACAGCTTGTATAACGGTGTAAATGTGAGGGGTGTACTTACTTTTGTGGGATACTGTATATTAGGGTTGTCCCGATACCACTTTTTTAGGACCGAGTACAAGTACCGATACTTTTTTTCAAGTAGTCGCCGATACCGAATACTGATACTTTTTTTAAATGTGTCCCCAAATGCAGCCATGTCCCCCACATATGCAGCCATGTTCCCAACATATGTAGCCATGTCCCCCCACATATTGCAGCCATGTTCCCAACATATGTAGCCATGTCCCTCCAGCCATGCCCCCCACATATGTAGCAATGTCCCTCCAGCCATGCCCCCCACATATGTAGCCATGTCCCTCCAGCCATGTCCCCCACATATGCAGCCATGTCCCCCACATATGCAGCCATGTCCCCCACATATGTAGCCATGTCCCTCCAGCCATGTCCCCCACATATGCAGCCATTTCCCCCCAGCCATGTCCCCCACATATGCAGCCATGTCCCTCCAGCCATGTCCCTCTATCCATGCCCCCCCCCCCATACCTAGCCGCCGAAAGCCGCCGCCGCCGCACAGAGAACATCACAGCATTCATTTGAATAGCTGTTTTGCCCGCACGTATATACACTCCTCCTCGCTCGGGATTGGACAGATCACGATCACCCATCCAATCCCGAGCAAGGGGAAGTGTCTATACGCAGCGGGAATACTACAGCTATTCAAATGAAAGCTGTGATGTTCCCGCACGCCGTTTAACCCATGCGGCGGCTTTCGATGCGGCGGCGGCTTTCGATGCGGCGGCGAAGGGGGGGGGAGTATTCTATTTAGGTATCGGGGGTATTTGCGGGAGTACAAGTACTCCCGCAAATACTCGGTATCGGTTCCGATACTGGTATCGGGACAACCCTACTGTATATGATCTGTTGTGATGTTAACCCATTGCAACATGCTTTGCATTAAAGTACCCCATTTATTATGAATAGGCTGCCAATGCACTGCAACTTACCAACTTTTACAGACATGCACCAATTTTGCTGATATGGTTTCGGTGCACTAATATGTGTTGTCAACCAATGTACAGTGCTCTGGGGTGCCATTGACAGAGAACAGGACCCTTCCCACCCAAGTCTTATACTCACCTGTCCTCACTACTGCAGGAACCCTTGCGGTGGTGGCTGTGTGGCTTTCAGTGGGCCGCACAGTGAAGATCTGGCAGGAGAAGTGACAGATGAATTTAACACCGAAAGTGCAGTTTTCCTTTAATTCCGATTGCCTATTATGGGTTGCTATTATGGGTTGCTGTACAAAAAATGCTTTTATGGGTTGTGTTATGAATTCTCATCAATGATTTCTGTAGACAAGATGAACTCACTAAATAACAAAATATTGTGAAGCGCTACCTGACCCAGCTACTCCCTGCTGTATAAATAAAACCTGTGAAAACCAATGAACTCTGTGTGATAGCCCATATAGGGGTCTCAAAAAATGTTGATTAATGAATTCCATACAATTAGTGCGCTCTTCTTTATGCATTGTGCAAGTGTCTAGATATCCAATAGTGACAGTCCAGATAATAAAAAAATGCTGTGCACACCAAAGTGTCCCTTCACCAGTAACATTATGCGCTCACCTCCCAGGGAGACCCACAAAGGGGTCCAGTAATGCCTTCCCCTTAGGGCAGGGGTGTCCAAACTTTTTTCAAAGAGGGCCAGATTTGATGAAGTGAACATGCGTGAGGGCCATCCATTTTGCCTGACATTCTTTGAACCATTAAAATGAAATACAAATTAACTATTACACTGCCCAACAAGAATTGTCTTGCCTTTGTGGGTGTGTGTGGTGAAGTCTAAAGATGAACTCGTGCATTTTATTTGGATATACCGTATTTATCGGCTTATAAGACTCACCTTCACTTTTTAAGAGGGTAGTTTCAGGATTTTTCTTTCATTATTTTAAATAAAGAACTGTGAAGCAAAATAAGGATCAGTGCCTATCTACAGCCTCACCTTTGCCATGAATGCAGCCTCTGAATGCACAGTGTTTGGGGATTCATTGGGGGCTAGAAAAGAGATATATATCCAAATTACCAGTGGAGCCGCATTAAACCGAAACACGGCCTGCAATTGGCCCCCGGGCCTGACTTTGGACATGCCTGCCTTAGGGGTATCAATCCAGCAATCTGCCGTTCCTTTGTTAGTATAAGGCCTCGTACACACGATAGGATAGCCAGAGGACAGCGGTCTGATGGACCATTTTCATTGGTCAAAACCGATTGTGTGTAGGCCCCATAGGATATTTAACCTTCAGTTAAAAAAAAAGCCAACTTGCTTTAAAATTTAACCGATGGACGCCAAAACCGATCGTTAGTAGTCACGACCATCAGTTAAAAATCCACGCATGCTCAGAATCAAGTCGACACATGCTTGGAAGCATTGAACTTCATTTTTTTCAGCACGTTGTGTTTTACGTCACCGCGTTCTGACACGATTGGTTATTTAACCAACGCGGTGTGGGCGCAACGGACCAACAGCCAGCTTTATCAGTTAACCAATGACAGCGGTCCTTCAGACCGTTCTCATCGGATGGACTGATCGTGCGTACGAGGCTTTAGGGCTCCTGATCCTTAAAGGGGTTGTAAAGGTTTGTTTTTTATTTTCTAAGTAGGTTCCTTTAAGCTAGTGCATTGTTGGTTCACTTACCTTTTCCTTCCATTTCCCTTCTAAATGTTTATTTTCTTTGTCTGAATTACTCACTTCCTTTTTCTCCTTGGTAAAATTCACACCATCAGTGTAGTTAGGCAGCCAGAACAGCTTACTGAGGAGGAACAGGAAGTGATAAATTCAGACAAAGAAAACAAACAAAAAAAAACATTTAGAAGGTAAATCTAAGGAAAAGGTAAGAGAACCAACAATGCACTAGCTTAAAGGAACTGATTTAGAAAATAAAAAACTAAGCTTTACAACCCCTTTAAATGATATTCCTCATACATAGGTTATAAGGGTAAGAAAAGAACTGACATAGTGTTTACCATATAAAAAATTCATGAATCACAATATCAAGCTTATTACTTGTATTAACTATTATTAATTTATGGATTTAAGTTTATTTGATTGTTCTTTTTAGCACATAGAGATTTTTTTTTTTGAGACCCATATATATATGGGCTATCATAGGGAGTTCATTGGTTTTCACAAATTTCATTTATACATTTACTATTTGGAGCCCAGCAGGGAGTAGCTGGTTGAGGAGGTAGCGCTTCCCAATATGTTCTTATTTTGTTTATTTATGTGGGAACACATTCAGTGTTGAGCAGCACCTCTTTTTCTTCTTAAAGTGTAAGTAAACCCTCCTATCGTTTTCAGCCAAGGAAGCTGCCATCTTTGCCTCTGTTTAATCTACAACTGCCATGATGCTGCACATGTGATCAGTTATGACACCAGCCATTGGATGGCTTGACAGTTTAGTTGAGAGCACAACCAATGGGAGGGTTAAATTTAAAGCACGGGCCGGAACTGAAACTGTTTTATGAATGGGTTTTCTTCCGCTTTAAGTTTACACTTTCACACGTGCTTACATTATATTGCACATAGTAGCGTGGAAGTTGTCTATATTTTTTATTTAAGATGGACTCACTACTTTCTCGGCCATTCTGCTGTTAGGTCTGCCATATTCTATGAAGCTGGCTGGTTTACCGTTGGGTCTTCTGCTTTTATTTGGAGTTGCCTATGTCACAGGTAGGCTGTGATTATTATTATTATCATTATTATTATTATTATTATTATTAGGATTGAGGACACTGTCCCCGGACCAAGTCTGTCTCTGGTTTTGTCCCCGGATTGGATTTGAATGGGGGCTGGGGCAATTTAAAAGGTAATCGGTGCAGAATAAAAAAAAACCCTGCTCTATTGCTGCTACGAGTTTAGGGGGGTGTATTTTTTTCCATTATCTGTGCCCTTTCTGATGATCATGTGCTGGTCGGAGCGTAAGAAATATTTCTTCAGTTTTGGTTGCATGCCCATTCACTCACATGTTCTTCTGCCTTGGCTAAAGTCCCGGCCAGCCGCTTGCCTGCTTATCTCCTTGCCTTCCCTGGCCGAGTGATCTTCCTCCACTCCCCACCCAGTAGTATCCAAGGCCTGGAGAGTGAAGCTTTGTACACACGCAAGGTTTTCTTGGCAAGAATACTGCTGGCAGAGCTTTCTTGCAGAGTAAACCAAGCGTGTGTACGAGGCTTTGAGGTTTCTCGTCAAGAAAACTGCCCAGAATCTCGACGAGAAAAATAGAGAACATGCTCTCTATTTTCTCGTCGTGAGATTCTCGGCAGTGTTTTCCTGCTGAGAAACCCGAGAGTGTGTATACTTACCTCTCCAAGGAAACCTGCGCATGCTCGAAATGACTTTGACGCATGTGCGGTAGCTTCCAAGGCATAGGTAGGGTGAAGCAAGATGGCGGTGACGGCATTGAATGTGACAAGCGCATGCTTGTTTAGTCGATGACATCACCGCGTTCGTGCCATTCAAAAGAACGGCGGTTCTTTTGAATGGTGTGTGTGTGTACACTTGGCTGGCAAGAGAACCTTGTCAAGAATCTCGTCAGGAAAAACAATGTTTTTTTCCTGACGAGATTCTGGGCCGTGTGTACAGGGCTTTAGACTTGACAGGCTGTGAGGCGGGCGGCAGTGGCAATGGGCAGAGAGTCACTGATTGCCACCATTACTAATTTAAAAAAAAATGTCCCCAGATTTCATTTTAGAAATCTGGTCACCTTAAGCTAGATGGGCTGGTGAAGAGGCAGCCAGGTGGTATGGTGAAGGGGCAGCCATTTGTGGGCCAGCATTTCCTGCAGTGCTGGGACCAATGTCTACAAGAGAGTGGAAGTACTCGAGGATGCAATTCACACCATGTTGTGCTACTTTCTAAAGTAGGGTGATCAGACCTCCCTGGTTTCCGAGGACAGTCCCCGGACTGAGAACACTGTCCTTAGAGCCCGTCTGTCCCTGGATTTGTGCCTGGATTGCAGGCAGGTGCTGAGGCAGAGGGGGAGTGATGCCCAGGGCTGCTGTTAGAAATCACAGGGCACCATACAACCTACCTAGCAGGGCCCCACCAATATATCAAGACCATATTTTCACAAAAAATATACTAAAATCATTATTAGTGGACGTAATTAGCCCTGTTACATAAAAAAACATATATATTCACAGTGACAAGGGAACACAAAGGGGGGGATAAAAGAAGGCAGAACAGGGAGGGGAATTAGTGTCGGGGAAGCAATTACAGGAATGATGCCCTGTGTCTGTGTCTCTCCCTGCAGCAGCTGAAAGCTTGCAGGAGAGGTAGAAAACCACACTAATTCCCCCTGCTGTTTGGGCCCTCCTGTGTGCCTGGGGCCCCCTACAGGAGGACTGGTGGTCCCCCCCTATCAGCGGCCCTGGTGATGCCCAGGGTGTAACACACGGTGTCAAGCCAGCGTCTCCCGCTGTATCAGCTATGAGGACAGGCTACCATTGCTATTTTTAGGGGAAATTAAAGAAAAAGTAAATCTTTTAGGTTACTGCTGTTGTAAAATTAACATTTCTAGATATTTCCTGTTACATAGCAGATCTTCACCCTTTGAGTTCTGGTCCACTTTAATTCTCAGCATGTCCTGATAATTGTATTCTAGATTTCCATACTGTTCTCCGCTGTCATCTGAACACTAAAAGGGACACATGGCTGTCTCCTGTTTATATCTGCTCCTGTTTTGCTCTGGGGTAAATGAGCTCTATGTCATACCACGGAAATATCTCCGAGAAATGATCCTACTGTAAACGAGTTAGTGAAACATATCTACACTTTTTCCCATTCATGAATCCCCCAGGGGAAAAGTGCAGACGCAAGGACCCAGAAAACAAGAACCGTTACATTGTTGAAAGGGTTTAAATTAATGTCTGTTCAATCTCAAGCCAAACGTCCATAAAATAAGATGTTTTACAGGTTTTGTGTTTGAACACTAGTCTCAATTTCCTTAAAGTGACATTTCATGAAATTTTTTTAACCCTAAACAAGAGGCATTCGAGAAAATAATATATTTCATATTCACCTATTCGGTGGGCAGTGAATGAAAATTTTGAGGATGCTACACTTAATTATGTATCAGATAGCCGATCCTCCTCTGGGCGCCTTGGTTTTTAAAGCTGGCAAGTGATAAAGTGGCTATCAAAAAGAACCACAGCACCCAGCAGAGGACTGGCAAACTGTCACAGCCTGCATGCTTGTTTTCAGATTCATTAGGGATTGGGATTGCAGCCTTGAAGTCCACAGCAAGAGAACATTGGATTGGAGCTTTTGATCAAGGTCTACCTGTAATTCTTCAATCTATCCACCAGAGGACGCATCTGAGCTCTCTTTCTTTCTTCTTTCAGCTAAACTTCATGGCTATTTTTAATATACTTATACAGTAGTAGACTTGTTTTTGAAGGTGCAATTACTAGTTCTAGTAATTACTATTAATAGTACTATTGTTGTTTTATAATCTTGAGGAATATTATTTTATCAATATTATTTAACCACTTAAGACCCGGACCAATATGCTGCTAAATGCCCAAAGGCGTTTTTACAATTCGGCACTGCTTCGCTTTAACAGACAATTGCGCGGTCGTGCGACATGGCTCCCAAACAAAATTGGCGTCCTTTTTCCCCACAAATAGAGCTTTCTTTTGGTGGTATTTGATCACCTTTGCGGTTTTTATTTCTTGCGCTATAAACAAAAATAGAGCGAAAATTTTGAAAAAAATTCAATATTTTTTACTTTTTGCTATAATAAATATCCCCCAAAAATATATATAACATTTTTTTTTTCCTCAGTTTGGGCCAATACGTATTCTTCTACCTATTTTTGGGAAAAAAATCGCAATAAGCGTTTATCGATTGGTTTGCGCAAAATTTATAGTGTTTACAAAATAGGGGATAGTTTTATTGCATTTTTATTATTTTTATTTTTTTTTACTACTAATGGCGCCGATCAGCGATTTTTTTCGTGACTGCGACATTATGGCGGACACTTCGGACAATTTTGACACATTTTTGGGACCATTGTCACAGCAAAAAATGCATTTAAATTGCATTGTTTATTGTGAAAATGACAGTTGCAGTTTGGGAGTCAACCACATGGGGCACTGTAGGATTTAGGGTTCACCTAGTTTGTGTTTACAACTGTAGGTCTGTAGGTCTGACGTCATCGATCGAGTCTCCCTATAAAAGGGATCACTCGATCGATGCAGCCGCCACAGTAAAGCACAGGGAAGCCGTGTTTACATACGGCTCTCCCCGTTCTTCAGCTCCGGGGAGCGTTCGCGAGCGGGCGGCTATAAACGAATAGCCCTCGTCCCGGATCGCTCCCCGCAGGTTTCCGACCGCCGCATGTAGCGGGGGGGGTCCCGATCGGACCCCTTACCCGCGCAAAGGCAGGGACGTATATATACGCCCATCTGCCTTAACGTGCCCTTCTGTGGACGTATATGTACATGCGGCGGTCGGGAAGTGGTTAATGAGTCACTGACCAGGAACTGACTAGAAAACATTTGAGACAGTGAAGAGGAGCCCAAAGTAATTGCATTAGTAACTGATTACCCTCCTACCCCTTCTGTATTGAACTCTATTGTAATTGTCCTGTCCCCCCTCCTACATTGTAAAGTTGGCGCTATATAAGTCCTGTATAATAATAATATAAGAACTACACAAAGTGACATTTAACCACTTAAGCCCCGGCCCATTTTGTTGCTAAAGGACCAGGCCCCCTTTTGCGATTCGGCACTACGCTGCTTTAACTGACAATTGCGCGGTCGTGCTACGTGGCTCCCAAACAAAATTGACGTCCTTTTTTCCCCACACATAGAGCTTTCTTTTGGTGGTATTTGATCACCTTCGTAGTTTTTATTTTTTGCGCTATAAACAAAAATAAAGCGACGATTTTGAAAAAAAAACAATTTTAGAGCAATTACGCCTGTCTAAATAATTTCAAATATCACTAGTTTTCCTCAAACCATGATTTCGGGCTTCGATCCGTTACGTAAGCCTTCGGATCTACGCTGCCATCTATTTGCAGGAATGCGTCGGGATATGCAAATACGGCGATTCCCGAAGATACGAGTGGTCGTCGCAATCGCTTTCGTCTATTTTTTTGTACGTAATGTTAGAGCAGCTTTTTGCTGCTCTAACGTTACGTAGGTTAAGTATGGCCGAAATTTATTTATTTTTTATTTTTGTTTACGTAACTCGTACTAGGATCTAAACGACGCTACCTTTTGATTTCGAATGCAAAATTTGCGAACGGAGCATGCGCAGATCGATCGGCGTATTAAATGATGCAGATGGATGGTACACTACGCACTGGACAAGAATTACGTAGCGCTACATAACGATAATCCATTGTCATATTTTACTTTTTTCTGTTATTATGTGATTTTACGTATTCTTCTACATAGATAATTGGCGGCGCAATTATAGCGACTTTTTTATCATGACTGTGCATTATGGTGGACTGGACACTTACTGTTGTCAAACTGCTACACTGGCAGTGAAAGGGGTTAACCTGTAGGGGGCTCTGAAGGGGTTAAGTGTGGCCTAATATGTGATTCTTACTGTGGGGGGGGCGTGGCTTGGCATGTGACATCACTGATCATTGTTCCCTACGACAGGGAACAGACGATAAGTGACAGTCTCACTAGGAAGCACGGGGAGAGGTTTGTTTACACTTAACTCTCCCCTTTCTTCCTCTCTGTGACCTGATCGCAGGACACTGGCGGGCGATTGGATCCGCGGGTCCTGTGGGCGTGGTCACGGAGCTCAGGACCGGGTCGGGAGCACGCCCCCGGCGGCACGCGCGGGACCCACGGCTGGGATCTTAAAGGGGACGTACCTGTTATGCCCTTGTGCCCAGCCGTACCATTCTGTTGACGTATATCGCCATGCCCGGTCCTTAAGTGGTTAAGTAAACCCTTGTGTTTTTGATTTGTATATAGTAGGGAAAGGTTAGAATTTTTTTTAGCTTCCTATTGATATAGAAGGATATAGTCCCTTGCGCTACCAAGTGAACCCAATAAACTAAAAATAAAAGAACTGAATAAACTAAAAATGCTTGAGTGGAAGAGTGTAGCGCTATTTTTCTCCTTCTGAGAATGTGAAAACATTCACACTAAAAAATATAAATAATTAGTGAAAATTAGTGTCAACCGTTAGGTGATCCCCTTGTAAGTCCAGTTACACTATGGATAATCAAATCAAACAGTCCAGACCAACCTTTAGGGAAAAAAATCGTAACCAAAAGGTAAGGGTAAATCAGTGATAGTGAATTCCTTAAATATATAATATAAGGGGGTCACTCACAAGAAGTACCCCATATGATAAGAAAAAAAGTAATCAAAACCATGCTCAGTTTAGAAAATACTTTCCTTACGTCGCGTAAATCGCGCAGCGTGAAACCCGCTATCACACTAAAAAATTATAATTGTGAAT
Source organism: Rana kukunoris (assembly GCA_029574335.1). Taxonomy (NCBI): domain Eukaryota; kingdom Metazoa; phylum Chordata; class Amphibia; order Anura; family Ranidae; genus Rana; species Rana kukunoris. The sequence continues at coordinate 195,152,696 of CM056054.1, forward strand.
AATATCAACCTTATGGGTAGTCCCTATGTGTATCCTTAAGACTAAATAGATAATCAAATCAATCAGTGCCGGACCCATGATAGGAAAAAAACAATCACAAGGTAACGTGATAAACAATGATGAGTGACTTCCTATAAGCAAATAAGCAAAGATATAAGTCAGCAGATAAACAAACATATATCAAACATATGACTATCAAAGGAAAGTCATATAGCAAGAGAGTGCCTGTGGCACCAAAAGTCCTCTGTGTATATTACGGGGTCACCAATCATAGGGATTTTAATCGCCAGCATCTAATATGAGTGACACGCAGGTCTTCCTTCAAGATGCACTTGGATGTAGTATAGACGTACGCAAACGACGTAATATTCTCCACACTTCGCACAACATATAGATGCGGTAACCTTACCGATAGGGTGGACCCTCATCACAACCATATGGCGGGGGGTCTTTAGAGCTTGCACAGACCGATTGTCTGATCCGGATAACACCAAGTTTGTGGTCCCAGGTGTGAGTGGTTTCCCAGGGTGCGTCTGTATCCGCAGGTTTGGAATTTCACACTAGGTAGTGCACAGCAGTAACTCTCAAGCGCAAAAATAGAAAAGAAAAAGGGAACAGAGGCTCCTCATAGCGTAAAAAAGTTGGTTTTTAATTAAAAACAGTTCAAAGTCTCACACAGAGTGATAAAAATCAGACAAAATGTTTAAAAGAACTCCACACGTGAAGAATCAAAACAAAAATAAATGAATATAAAACTGAAGAAAAGGACAAAAACAGCAATTCTCCCCCTATGATGGAAGGACAAGGGTGTTTCAAAATGCAGTGGAGATTGGCATAGAATCTGCAACCCGATCCGAAAGTTTTCGTCTCAGATAGACTTACAACTTGGGGTGTATAATGCCGATTCACCACTCACCTGCATTTATATAAAGTGATTCTGCCCCAATGAGACCACCTGTACCTCACCTTTCGTCAGCACTAGCGTGCGTGTCATAATCCGTCCCCATCGCCATATTGCGTTCCAATCACCGGAAATAGCAAAGCGAGAAAACGTCACTGCGCAACCAAGGCTGGTATCCCGTCCACCAATAGGGCGGCTGTGCCTGCATGTATGGTCGGCGTGACGTGTAACGTCATTATTGTGCGCGGCGGTGCGCAACACGCTACACGCTAAACTAAAAATGCTGCTAGACTTAAAGTGTACAGTACACAGTGCACACAAAAAATGAATATAAGTGAAAGGTGATCAGCGCAACTTTCTCAATTAAATACTAAAAATTAAAGCGATAACTGAGATAAATAATGTCCACAATTTCCAAAATAAATAAACAGTCATTCTTCTTAACAGTGTGAATACAATCTTCAAAATGTGACACACTTCTTCTGAAAGATTCTTCTGTGCTCAATCTTCGTGGTTATCTCAATAACTTAATGCTCTCAGAGCGCTTACCCCAATGGGAACAAATAACATTGTTCCCATTGGGTAGATTTCCTTTCATTTCCTGTCCTGGTAACAGGTGATCAGTTTGTAGGCAGGTGCAGTCTATTTTTTCCACTGCAGGAGGCGCTCAATCATAACAGGGAGAAGAAATCAAGAGAAACCTATGGTTTCCTGAGTCACTGGGGAAGCTAACTAATTGGATGTTGCCTCCCCGTGTGACTCTAGTAGCCATCTTGGATAAGCCAAAGCCTATTTAAGACTCTAAGTCCCAGGCTTGGTGCACATTTTTGTGAGTGGACAAGTTAAGGCTAGGTCTCTTGTCTAGCAGTAGGGAGAGGTTCCTTACCAATAGAGACATGCTAGGGATACGCTTTCCTTCTTGGAATCCTCCCACTTGGGTGCAGATCAGCCAGACCACATTCCACCCTCTGACACAGACACACTCAAGACCCCCTCAATTCTACTTTGGCCAGACTGAGTGTTCCCTTTTGGGTGATTTCCTACTGGGCTGTTTGTATCGTTGAACTTTCTTCTCAATACAAGTTCTGTTTATTGCAACTGAACTCTGTGTCTTCACTGCCACCTCACCACACTGCACCAACCCACAAGCTGGAAGGGATATGAAGGGGGTAACCTCTCCAATATAAACAGGGAACAAGGACAGCTATAAAACTTTTTTTTTTTAAAAGTGCTTAAACTTTGAATCGGTTTAACCACTTAACGCCCCCTGCACGACTATGTACATCCACAGAATGGCACGTACAGGCAGATGGACGTATATATACGTCCCTGCCTTCTAGCGGGTCGGGGGTCCGATCGGGACCACCTCCGCTGCGTGGGCCGGGCGGCTTACCTGCGGCAGCGATCCGTCCTGAGGGGGAGGCTGTTCGTTTCTGTCCGCCCCCTCGTGATTGCTCCCAGCCAATCACGCGAGCCTCCGTCGTGTCACTTCCTCTGCCTGTGTAATGTAAACACTGGCAGAGGAAGTGATGCAGCTCTCCTCTCGGCGGTATTTTCAATCCGCCGAGAGGAGAGAACACTCACAGTAAGTCGCACCAACACTACACTGACACCAGTACACACAGGCACATTTACCCCTTGCGAACAACCCCCCCACCCCCTGTCACACTGTCACTGATTGCAGTGATCATATATTTACTGATCACTGCATTTAGTGTCAGTGTGACAGTTACTGTGACAGGCAGTTAGTGTTAGGTCCAGGGTAGCCCCCGTACCCCCCCTAATAAAGTTTTAACCCCTTGATCACCGCCCTAGTTAACCCTTTCACCCCCTATTCCCAGCGTCACTAAGCGATCATTTTTGTGATCGCTGTATTAGTGTCGTTGTTGCCGCTAGGTAGCTAATTTTTTTTTTTTTATTGCGATTTTTTTTTTTTACTAAAGACATGTGGCCTAAATGTTTGACTAAAATTTAGTTTATTCGATTTTTCTTATAACAAAAAGTAAAAAATATTGTTTTTTTTTTCAAAAATGTCACTCTATTTTTGTTTATAGCGCAAAAAATAAAAATCGCAGAGGCGATCAAATACCACCAAAAGAAAGCTCTGTTTGTGGGAAGAAAAGGACGCAAATTTTGTTTGGGAGCACGACCGCGCAATTGTCTGTTAAAGCCACGCAGTGCCGAATTGTAAAAACGCCTCTGGGCATTTAGTAGCATATTGGTCCGGGGCGAAACAAAATTTTAGTGTCCTACTGATCCTGGCTCTCTCCTGCTGCCAGCCAAATGCTGGAACGCTCATTCCAGCACCCAGCTTTTGTTCCCTTGCCACTCTATTGGGTGGACTGATCTCCTCCCTGACATGAGCACTAAAGTCCTGGCAGAGGGAGACGGCACTATGGGCTGTGAATAGTAAAGTACTATAAGTAATCCATCAAACACCCATTCCTACTATATTTGCAACTACAACAAAGGCTGTTATTTAGCTTTAAATATCAAGGTGGGGGGGGGGGGGTTCTAGTAACGTGATAAGACTAAATATACAGTATATCATGTATTTTTCTCTATAATGCCCTGTACACACGATCAGATTTCCCATTGGAATAAACTGACAGGTTTTTCCGACGGAATTCTGCTCAAGCTGTCTTGCATACACACGGACACAACAAATTCGACCGCCAAAAACGCAGTGACGTACAACACTACGACGAGCCTAGAAAAATGTAGTTCAATGCTCCCGAGCATGCTTCTAATTGTTTCCAAGCACGCGTGGTTTTTTCTCTGTCAGAATTCCATACAGACGAATTTCCGATGTTCTCTTTCTAATGCCGCGTACACACGGTTGGAACTTCCGATGGATAAAGTCAGACGTAATTTTTTCATCGGATATTCCGAACGTGTGAATGCCCCATCTGACTTTTTTAGTCGGAAATTCCGAAGGACATAGAAAGAAAACATGTTCTTTTTTTTTCCCGACAGAAAAAACTTCTATTGGAAATTCTATTCGTCTGTATGGAATTCCGACAGAGAAAAAACATGCATGCTTGGAAACAATTTGACGCATGCTCGTAAGCATTGAACTTAATTATTCTAGGCTCGTCGTAGTGTTCTACGTCACCACATTTTAGACGGTCGGGATTTGGTGTGTCCATGTGTGTATGCAAGAATGCTTGAGCGGAATTCTGTCGGAAAAACCCGTTGGAAATCCAATCGTGTGTACAGGGCATAAGTCCGTCGGAATTTCCGACGGAAAAAGGCCGATAGGGCATACACACTTTTTCCATCGGAAATTCCGACCGTGTGTACACGACATAAGTGTTTATTTGCTGTGCTGTGTCATTGCTGTACATGTTTCAGTTCTCATTAAGTAACACACTGTGATCTGTGATGTCTTTCTATAGATTATTCTATGATACTGCTGATTAAAAGTGGAGAAATGTCTGGCACTAGCACATATCAGTCTCTTGTCAGCAGGACCTTCGGTTTTCCTGGATACATGGCGGTATCGGCATTGCAGTTTTTATATCCCTTTGCAGGTACGATCCTTTTATATCCCTGTAGATCTCCTTGCTAGAGTCCATGGCTTTGTTCTCTACTCTACAGCCATAATTAGTCTAAAGCAGTGGTCTCCAAACTGCGGCCTGAGGGCCGGATGCGGCCCTTTGCTTGCCTTTATCCGGCCCTTGGAGCAGTATCCCTCCCACTGATACCAGACACTATTCTGACATCTGACACCGACAGTGGAGCACCATTTCCCCCACTGACACCACTAATGGGGCACTATTCCTCCCTATGATACCAACGATGGGGCACTATTCCTCCCTATGATACCAACGATGGGGCACTATTTCTCCCCTAATACCATATGTTTAGTCCCTCTGATTCCAGGAAAATGTCCACTGCCCTGCTGGCCAAAGTCCGGCCCTCCAAGAGTCTGAAGGACAATAAACTGTCCCTTTGTTTAGAATGTTTGGAGACCCCTGGTCTAAAGCCTCGTACACACAATTGGACTTTCTGCAGAACAAAGCCTCTGACTTCTGTCCGAAGGGCGCTGGCCGTGAACTTGTATTGCATAAAAACGGCAAAGAATTGTTGGCCAACAAACATAAAACTACGTGTTTTTTCAGCTCTTTAGTGCCTCCCTTTGGGCAATTTCTGCTAATGTTGTGTTATGGTGAGCATTGCTTCTGAGCATGCATGTTTGTACTTTTTATTTTTTATTTTTTTATGGACTTCTGTACACACAATCGGATAATCCGACAACGCACATTTGTTGTCGCAAAATTTTAAAGCATGCTGTCCAACATTTGTTGGCGTAAATTCCGACAACAATTGTCCGATGGAGCATACAAACGGTCGGATTTTCCTACCATCACACAATTACCGTTGGATAATCCGATCGTGTGTACGGGCCTTAAGGCTGGGTTCACACTATTGCGAATTGGATGGGTTTTCCCCAGCATCCAATTTGCATGTCAGGAGATTGTGGCCGGCTCTCTATGGAGAGGTTCACACATCTCCAAAGCGGCTCCAGAGCAAACAAAACGCACAGGTGTCGTGTGCATCTTCTGCTTCATTTGAGGTCCGAATTCAGCCAAAAAATCGGAAATGGTGAACAGGGATGCACCGGACCCCTGCTGTGAGCCGCTTAGTACAGCAGTGTGAACCCAGCCTTAAAAAGGGGTTGTAAAGGTAAAAAAAAAATCCCTAAATAGCTTCCTTTACTTACCTCATCCTTCCATTTTGCTTTTAAATGTCCTTATTTCTTCTGAGAAATCCTCACTTCCTGTTCTTCTGTCTGCTCGCCCCCTCCCTTGGACTACAGCATACCTCCCTGAGATGGGAATGAGGGACACCTTGTTAAGCGGGGGGGGCGGATCTGAGTTGTTGAGCAGGGGGGGGGGGGGTTCCGCGGATCTGAGTTGTTGAGCGAGGGGGGGTTCCGCAAAACGTCTGAGTTGTTGAGCGAGGGGGGTTCCGCGGATCTGAGTTGTTGAGCGGAGGGGGTTCAAAAAAACGGACCAAAATTGTTGAGCGGAGGGAGTTCCGCGGATCTGAGTTGCTTGAGCGGAGGGAGTTCCGCGGATCTGAGTTTTTGAGCGAGGGGGGTTCCGCAGGTCGAGTTTTGAGGGGGGGGGGGGTTCAAAACGCGGATCTGAGTTGTTGAGCGGGGGGGTTCTGCGGATTGAGTTGTTGAGCACAAAATCTGAGTTGTTGAGCGCAGGGGGGAGGGTTCCGCGGATCGGAGTTGTTGAGCGGGGGGTTGGCAGATAAAAGTTGTTGAGTGAGGGGGTTCGCGGGACTCCAGTTTGCAGACTTATAATCACACCTTTTTAAAAATTGTTGGACATCTCATTTCAAAACCAAAATACAGTAAAACCTTGGCATTGCCCAGAAGCTAACTTGGTTATGAAGCGAGCATTTTGCAATGACAAGCCAGAGTCCCCAGGTGAACATAACCTCCCCCTTTTTTTTTATTTTTATGAAAAAAAAAAAACAAATTAATATATATTCTTTTTTATTATTATTAAAGGGCCCAGAGGTCGCCAGGGCCCTGTATGGCAACCCCCTTTTTTTATATATTCTTTGAAATATATATATATAATATGATTTCAAAGGGCCCAGAGGTCCCCATGGGCCCGGAGGTTTTTTTTTTTATTTTTTCTTCACAGATTTTTTTTTATTTATTTTTTTTACTTTTTATTTCGTTTTTTTTTTATCACAAAAAATGATCGTGTGTGTGTTTTTGTGTTTTTTTTATTAAAGGGTCCATAGGTTCCCAGGGCCCTGGATGGTAACCCCCTTTTTTTTATATATTTTTTTATTTCTTTTATATATATATATATATATATTAAAGGGCCCAGAGGTCTCCAGGGCCCAGAATGGCAACCCCCCTTCACTTACCTTATCCTTCCATTTTGCTTTGAATAAAATGTTTTATATATTTTTTTATTTTTTTTTTTTTAAAAGGGCCCAGAGGTTTATTTTTTTTTATTTAAGGGCCCAGAGGTCCCCAGGGGCCCGGATGGAAATCCTCACTTCCTATTCTTCTGTCTGTTTTTTTTTTTTATAAAATATATATATATTTTTTTATTAAAGGGCCACACAGTAATGTCCCCAAGGCTTTCTCCCTGGTGTGGAGTGTCGTGCTCGCCCCCTGAAGCCCTTGGACTACAGGAGAGTCAGGACGCCCACTAACACACAGCTCCTTTCTCTATCTGTAACTTAGAGAGGGTCCTGACTCTCCTGTAGTCCAAGGGAGGGGGTGAGCACGACACTCCACACCAGGGAGAAAGCCTCGCATTACTGTGTGTTCCAACAGGCCTGATTGCTACACTAGAAGAGGCTCCTCTCTTCCCTTTTATACTCTGTAGCTCCTGCTGGATTTTGCTTCTAATCCCCTTGTGGAGGCTTCCATTTGTGGATGGACATTTTATACAACCTATCACATTGCTATAATCTTTTTATATAGACTATAAACTGAAGGACTTATGAATAAATGGTTGCGGAATGAATCATTTGAGTTTACATTATTTCTTATGGGGAAATTCGCCCTGATATACAAATACTTTGGTTTACAAGCACGTTTCTGGAACAAATTATGCACGCAATCCAAGATTTTACTGTACTGATATCAGATGATCCCAGTGAATTCTACAGTATAAAAAGACATTGTCGGTGGTTTTGCGCTTCCAGCCATTAGCAACAGCTTGGGAGGGGCCTTTTTGTTCTAGAATTACTGTACATGTACACAAAGCCAGCTCCATAAAGACATGTGATGTGGAGGAACTCAAGTGGCCTACACAGAACCCTGACCTTAGAGCGGAATTAAACCGCAAACCAAAACATTTAATATATAGCAGCTTACCAATCATTAGATGTGAAGACTGCATTAGTTTTCTTATTTAGCCTTTTTTTCCCCTCTTTTTTTCACCTGGTGGTCTAGCCAGTAACACATCTCCTGTAATAGAGCGCCTCCACTCTGGATTTTAATACACTAACAAATTGAAGCCAAAGTCCTGCTCACACTTTATAAGAAACATTTGTTTTTTCTCTTACATTAATAAATCAAAGCTTATCATTGTAAGCACCCCAGTCAGTGGTATATGGTTTGTCTCATCTCTGTAAACTGATACATTTGGACAGCTTGGCCAGACGTTTTGGTCAGATTACCAGATGAAAATAGAAGACAGAAAGCCTAAAAAATAAATCGAATGCAGCCATCGTATCTAGGAATTAGCAAGCTAAAATTTAAGATTTTTTTTTTTTTTTAGGGTTAAAGGCTGGGTTCACATTGGTGCGAACACAGATATCGCATGGGATTCGCACTGCATTGCTGTGCAGATCACATGCGATGTCTTTGCGATGCAAATTTAGCCACACAGACGGAATTCGCACCAAATGCGATCCAATTCCTGTACCACTGCGATTTGCAAACTGATCTGGAGGTGTCATTAACTTTCTATTGACAGCCGCATCGGTTCGCACAGGGCAGTGTGCAGGGCTGCTGTTGGAAATCACGGCGGCCCCATACAGCCTACCTGGCAGGGCCCCCCTTAAATATATCTAAACAACATTTTCACTAAAAATATACAAAAATAATTTTTAGCGGACACAAAAATAACAGAGAAGCTGTGTTATTTTTAAACATTTTTTTAAATTTTGAAAAAAAATAAACATTTTATAATTTAAAAAAATTATTTTATTTCAACATTTTTTTTTTTTTTTTTTTTTTTTTACAATTTTTTTTCCCCAAGAATTTTAATGAAGGGATTAAAACAAAACAGGATTACAATTTTTTTTTATGAGACAGGGAAGCCGACAGACGTGTTTGTATCTCTCTCCCTGCAGCAGCTGAAAGTTGGTAGGAGGGAGAGAAACTAGTTTTCAGCTGCTGCAGAGAGCCGCACAGGGCATCGTGTAATTGCAGACCACGATGAATTCCTCTGCTGTTTGGGCCCCCCTGTGTGCCCGGGCCCCCTACAGGAGGACTGGTGGTCCCCCCCTATCAGCAGCCCTGACAGTGTGAACAGCCTGCGAGTGAAATGCGATGCGGGAACCCGCACTGGAATCGCACTGGATCCTGCATCGCATATGTGTGCCTAATACTGCTTTAAGTTGGATATAGTTATCCTTTGATTGTCTGAATAACGAGACATATTTTCTCCTTCCTAACCTGACACCTGATAATATCTTTCAGCAATGATCAGCTACAACATCATAACTGGAGACATTTTGCCAAAAATATTTCAAAGAATCCCTGGAGGTGAGTTCCTTCACAGCAGTATGATCTTTGTATTTTACTTTGAAATAATGTCTGCATTCTGTAGCAGTGGTGGCCAATCATAAGGGGCGCAGGGGCGCCACCCCCCTAATCTATGCGCCCGGCCCCTAATCTCCATGCAGGGCGCTGGACGCATGGATTTTAATGTTTTTTTTTTAAGCATGTGATTAGAGCTTGAGGCAATCGGATCTCAGGAGCTGCTTCCTGATTGGTTGGTAAAGAAGCAGGAAGACGTTAGCAAATAATCATATGCTAATGTCACACAAGTAAGTGGGCTCGGGTGCAGCGACACTGGAGCCTCTCATGACCGGGGCCTTCTCCAGCACTATGCAAAACCGAGTCAAACTGACAGCTCAGCCCTGAAGATTATACTTGGAGAGCAGAATTCCCAATGTATTCAGTAAAGCTCCCATGTTGTGTGGCAGCCACACCTCTGTTTCAGGAGCTCTGCTAGCACTCCTGACAAACAAAGCACAGCAACTGCCTGACAAAGTGGTGGCGGAACTCCACAGATTACACCTATGCCGCGTACAGATGATCCGACATTCCAACAACAAAACTGTTGAACTTTTATTCCGACTGATGTTCGCTCAAACTTGTCTTGCATACACACGGTCACACAAATGACAAAGTCAAGAACGCGGTGACGTACAACACTACGACGAGCCGAGAAAAATGAAGTTCAATGATTTCGAGAATGCGTCAGAATTGTGTACACACGATCGGAATTTCCTGTTGTTGTCAGAAACTTTGAGAACCAGCTCTCAGATTTTGTCCGATGGAGCATACACACGGTCAGATCCCATTGAACATTTGTTGTCGGAAATTCCGACAGTGTGTACGCGGCATTAGAGTACTGCTGTCCTGGAAGAATCTGCAGTACTGAGCTGTCAGTGTGGCAGTTACTCCTGCTCTGCATTCATTTATGAATGGAAGCTGTTGCTGTAGTCTCTTTATGAATAAATTACTGTTATGAGTAAAACAAATAAAAATACTCAAACCAATTATAGCCCCTTATTTTAACCCCTAAAAAGGTGTTACTAAACCCAGGACCCTGCATTCACTATATCTGGTCTCCCACAGAACATAGAAATGCAATCATTTTTGTAAATATAAACTGCTAAATACCTTTGCTCATCAGCAGTATATAGCAGTCTTGCAAACTTCTATCAGTGTCTGGTTAAAGCTTGTAGGAGGAGTTTTTATTCTGCGCTGTCTGGACAGTGCTGATTGGCCCTGTGCAGATCACATGCACCCCCCCCCCCCAAAAAAAACTCTTTAGCAGTACACACTAAACTGAGCATTTGCAGCTTGCCCCCAAGGCTATGTTCTATCAGCAGATGGATTGTGGACAGTGAAAGAAGGGGGGGATCAGAGAAGACAGGATCAAGCAGCCTTTTTATACAATGCAGAGGAGTAACCCCTTAGGTTCCACAGTGAGTATAACAATCATGCTTCACTGCATATACAGAATGATTTTACTGTTGTGGGTTTAGTAACACTTTAACCCTTGGGTAACTATTATTAATTTCTGTTAACTCCTTCGCCCCCTTTTTTCTTTAGCTTGTGTTTTTAAATCTAGGAAAATTAGACAAAATCTACCTTTGCAGTGGAACCGATCTGCACTGCAAGGGTTAAATGTTGTTTTAGTCTCGAGGTATAGGGTTAAAATGTATATTATTTATCCCATCCCTCAGTACGGCAGGATCCAGCACTGTTCTCTATTACCAAAGCTTTCCCAATCCATCTTGTATGGATGGGGAAATCGGTCTTGTTTTTTTTGTGCTCAGCCTGCTGCCTGGATAAAAAATAAATATATTATATTGATATCAATAACTAAAAGAATCTGTTTTGTGTTATTTTGAATGACAATCTTTTATCTGTCTTTTGCCAGTATCTCCAGAGAGCATACTTGCCGATCGTCGTTTGGCTATCCTGGGGACAACAGCAGTGGTTACTCTTCCCATAGCGCTGTACCGCAACATGCAAAGACTAGGGAAGGTATTAGATGTGTAACTAAAAATAATAAATGGTATTTTCTTGATGATCACTGCACTTGCAGCAACCAAAAACTTTAGAAACAGGCAGGCCAAGGGTAAAGCTGTCCATTTTGGATGGATTTGACATGTAGGCATTATCTGATCTTCCACAGTCCATAGAGCGTTCGGCAACCTTTTTAAGATGAAGACCCACAAACTGGCTGAAACAATTTTAAAGTTGAGTTCCACCCTAAAAATGAACTTTCTATTAACAGCTTGCCTTTAACCACTACAGATCCGCGCTAGAGACAAAAGACGTCCACAGCGCAGACCTGAAGTGCCCGGGATCACGTCTTTGGACATCATGTTGTTGTAATTCCTCACGCGCGCCACTGGGTCGCACGCAGCGGGGAAAAACAGTGCACGGCGCATCGCTGAGTTGCCAATGCGTGTGCCTGCCGCCCGCAATGTCCGCCGGGTACACGCGATCGGCGGGAACACAGCAGTGACGTGGAGCTCTGTGTGTAAACACAGAGCTCCATGTCCCTGTCAGGGAGAGGAGACCGATGCTGTGTCCCTTGTACATAGGGACACAGCATCTGTCACCTCCCCCAGTCAGTCCCCTCCCCCCACACAGTTAGAACACACCCAGGATACACATTTAACCCCTTCCTCACCCCTTAGTGTTAACCCCTTCAATGCCAGTCACATTTATACAGTAATTAGTGCATATTAATAGCACTAGTCGCTGTATAAATGTGAATGGTCCCAAAAATGTGTCAAAAGTGTCTGATGTGTCCGCCGTAATGTCGCAGTCCCGATAAAAATCACAGATCGCCGCCATTACTAGTAAAAAAAAATTGTAAAAAAATAAATCATAATTCTGTCTCCTATTTTGTAGGCGCTTTAACTTTTGCGCAAACCAGTAGCTTATTGCGATTTTTTTTTACAAAAATACGTAGAAGAATACGCATCGGCCTTAACTGAGAATTTTTTTTTTTTTTTAAATTGGGATATTTATTATAGCAACAAGTAAAAAAAAATATATTTTTTTTAAATTGTCGCTCTTTTTTTGTTTATAGCGCAAAAAATAAAAACCGCAGAGGTGATCAAATACCACCAAAATAAAGCTCTATTTGTGGGGGGGAAAAAATGAGGGAGCCACGTCGCACGAACGCGCAAATGTCAGTTAAAGCGACGCAGTGCCGGATGCTGAAATTTCGCCTGGGCACAAAGGGGGTTTATGTGCCCAGTAAGCAAGTGGTTAATGTAAAAATAAAAATAATAATAATAATAAAAAAATGTTTTACTCACTTCTATCTGGCTGTTACTAGGCAGTATTCACAATCTGCCTAGTTCCTGGTTCTAGGTGGTTGATGACACTAATTTCCCAGGAGTCTCTGGGCATTACTGTGCCCAAAAATCACCCAGCATGCACCTCTCCCTGAAAAACAGGAAGAAAAAGGAACTGGGCTTCACATGCCCACACATATGATGGATACAGCCACAACATGAGCTGAAGGATATAAGGCAAGTGTTTTAAATGATTTCTGGAACGATTGGGGAGCTATTAATATGTTTTAGGGACTATTTTTAATGTGATCAATTTTAGCTTGCAAAAAAAAAAAATTATGCCCGGATCCCCGCTTTAAGGAATTCTTTGTAAGGAAGATGGTCACATTTTCACAGGAATTAAAGATGCTCCTCAAACTTGACTATATTTTTACATTTATTTTACATTGCTCTTGAGAAATCGTGAGAAAGTGCTATAAAAATGCACTGATGATTGTGTAAATGACACTGACAGTGAAGGGGTTAACCACTAGGGGGGCTAGGAAGGGGTTAAGTGTGTCCTAGGGAGTGATTCTAACTGTGTGGGGGCTGGGCTACCAGGGACACTATATTAATCACTGCTCTCGATGACAGGGAGCAGTAGATCAGTGTCCTGTCACAAGGCAGATTCCACAGGTCCCACAGTCACGGAGCTCGCAGGGGGCCTGCGTGCTTGCAGAGGGCGTGCACGCCCGCAGGGTGGAAAAAACAGAAATTCAAATCGACGTATGGCTTTTGCCAGCCAAGCCATTCTGCCGCTATATATATATATATATATATATATATATATATATGCGTGAAGCGGTCAGAAAGTGGTTAAAGAGGCCCTTCACCCATTAAATTATAGTTATTTGCACCTGGCTTCCCCCCTTCCACGATTAGGTTTCTGACCTTTCTTGTGCAGCAGTCGAGCACTTCCGTCTTTCTCTCTGAAGTAGGAATGACATCATCTCTGGTGCTCTGAAAGAACACGATTCTTACTGCCGGATTCAAAGCATGTGCAGATGTGGTTCAGGGCTTCAGGACCTGGCAGAGCCACGGGTATGGAGGTCCTGGAGCTCAGGTTATTGCGCATGTGCCGGAAAATATCGAACTTACACAAATGTGCTGCAGGTCTCTGCCAGGTCCAGAAGGCCAAGGGAGAGCTCTTCAGCACATCTGTGCACGTGCTGGATTGTCCGGGGTCGCGAAGTCCGGCTCTGTGACTGGCCGGAGTCGCGTGACGTCACTCCCGGGAATGCGCGCGGGAGCTGCCAGTCACGGCATGACCCAAGCTAGAAACGTCACTGCGTGCTCTTTCTAAATCCGGCTCATGTGCAGAGGAAATCGTCCTATAGCGATTTGTAAATATGAATGGAAAACTTTGTGACAGAAAAAGGCAAAATAGAAAAAAAAAAAAATAATAATAACACTACTAATCAAGAAAATGCTTTCTTTACCTATGCAGGACAAATCCAAAGATTCCTTTTTTACAGGGAAATTCCTTTCTGCAGTCCTATTATATACTTTCCAGTTTTAAGTCATGTTCTTCTTTAATAACTAAATCTTAATTTCTCTTTGCTGTAGGTGTCATTGATATCTTTTCTTTTAACGGTTGTGGTCCTCCTGATGGTGATTATCCGGGCATCATCCATGACAATAGTAATGTAAGTACTGTGTAATAAATCTGTAAACAATTTAAATACATACTTTTATCCATATTAACAAAAAACTGTTTTAAAAGCTTATCAGCACGGTGGGGTATATACTGTTGGAGATGGAAGAATTCAAATGCAAGAATGCAAGAAAAAGTATGTGTACCCCGTTGGAATGATATGGATTTTTGTACAAATTGGTCATAAAATGTGATCTGATCGTCATCCAAGTCACAACAATAGACAATCACAGTCTGCTTAAACTAATAACACACAAATAATTAAATGGTACCATGTTTTTATTGAAAACGCCATATAAACATTCACAGTGCAAGTGGAAAAAGTATGTGAACCCCTAGACTAATGACATCTCCAAGAGCTAATTGGAGTGAGGTGTCAGCCAACTGAAGCCCAATCAATGAGATGAGATTGGAGGTGTTGGTTACCTATAAAAAACACACACCAGTTCTGGCTTTTGCTTTTCAGAAGCATTGCCTGATGTGAATGATGCCTCGCACAAAAGAGCTCTCAGAAGACCTACAATTAAGAATTGTTGACTTGCATAAAGCTGGAAATAGTTATAAAAGTATCTCCAAAAGCCTTGCTGTACATTAGTCCACGATAAGACAAATTGTCTATAAATGGAGAAAGTTCAGCACTGCTGCTGCTCTCCCTAGAAGTGGCCGTCCTGTAAAGATGACTGCAAGAGCACAGCGTAGACGGCTCAATGAGGTGAAGAAGAATCCTAGAGTGTCAGCTAAAGACTTACAAAAGTCTCTGGCATATGCTAACATCCCTGTTAGCGAATCTAAGATACGTAAAACACAAAACAAGAATGGATTTCATGGGAGGATACCACAGAGGAAGCCACTGCTGTCCAAAAAACATTGATGCACGTTTACAGTTTGCACAAGAGCACCTGGATGTTCCACAGCAGTACTGGCAAAATATTCTGTGGACAGATAAAAGCAAAGTTAAGTTTTTTGGAAAAAAAAACACACAACACTATGCGTGGAGAAAAAGAGGCACAGCACACCAACATCAAAACCTCATCCCATCTGTGAAGTATGGTGGTGGGGGCATCATGGTTTGGGGCCTGGACGGATTGGTATCATCGAAAGAAAAATGAATTCCCAAGTTTATCAAGACATTTTGCAAGAGAACTTAAGGCCAGCTGAAGGTCAACAGAAGAAGGATGTTGCAAAAGAACAACGACCCAAAGCATAGAAGTAAATCAACAACAGAATGGCTTAAACAGAAGAAAATACGCCTTCTGGAGTGGCCCAGTCAGAGTCCTGACCTCAACCCGATTGAGATGCAGTGGCATGACCTCAAGAAAGCGATTCACACCAGACATCCCAAGAATATTACTGAACTGAAACAGTTCTGTAAAGAGGAAAGGTCAATAATTACTCCTGAACATTGTGCACGTCTGATCTGCAGCTACAGGAAACGTTTGGTTGAAGTTATTGCTGCCAAAGGAGGTTCAACCAGTTATTAAATCCAAGGGTTCACATACTTTTTCCACCTGCACTGTGAATGTTTACATGGTGTGTTCAATAAAACCATGGTAACATTTAACTCTTTGTGTGGTATTAGTTTAAGCAGACTGTGATTGTCTATTGTTGTGACTTAGATGAAGATCTGATACATTTTATGACCAATTTGTGCAGAAATCCACATCATTCCAAAAGGGTTCACATACTTTATATTGCAACATTATATGTGCGGCGCTGCCCTCATGAGGGTCACTGGTTAAATCAGTACCCCACTGGTTGTCCTGACCCTGAAAGTCCTCTGACACCCTGGGTTCAGATATTTATTGGGAATGATAACAATGAAGTAGGTACAACAGAATTAATTAAACCAATTAACGTGTTTACTTAGTGAAATGGAAACAATTGGAAAATCAATACAAGTTTACAGTTTTAGAATAAAATCTTTTATAGGAATGTTATCATTAACTAAATGGCAATCACTTATCAACAATAAACATTCAGTAGACATGTGCACAGAAAAAAATTGTTTTTCTTTGTTCTGTTTCGTATCGTTCCGTTTTTTCATTTTCGTTCGTTTTTCGTAAAAGACGTCCGTTTTCCTGTTTGTTCCCGTTCGTTTTTCGTATGACGCGATTTTTTCGTGAATTTTCGTCAATGATTTGCAGTATCTTGAAACCCTTTTATTTTGCTATTTTCAGTCGTATGTTCATATGACATCTATAACAAAAGATTTGCATTCTGTATTTTAAATTACTTTTTTCTGTTCGTATTTTGGATTCAAAATACAGCATGCAAATCTTTTGTTATAGATGTCATATGAACAATGAACATAGGAATGAAAACAAACAGAAAAAGGATTGAAACAAAATACAGAATGCAAATCTTTTGTTATAGATGTCATATGAACAATGAACATAGGACTGAAAACAAACAGAAAAAGGATTGAAACAAAATACAACATGCAAATCTTTTGTTATAGATGTCATATGAACAATGAACATAGGACTGAAAACAAACAGAAAAAGGATTGAAACAAAATACAGCATGCAAATCTTTTGTTATAGATGTCATATGAACAATGAACATAGGACTGAAAACAAACAGAAAAAGGATTGAAACAAAATACAAAATGCTAATCTTTTGTTATAGATGTCATATGAACATAGGACTGAAAACAAACAGAAAAAGGATTCAAACAAAATACAGAATGTAAATCTTTTGTTATAGATGTCATTTTTGTTCTTTTGCCTTTTGCGTTTTGTCGTTTTTTTTCGTCGGATCATTCGTTCGTATTTGCGGTTGTTCGTTATGCGGCTCATTCGTATTCTCGTAGTTTTCGTATTTTGGTGCTTTAATTTTTTCGTATGTACACATTATCCTGCGGGTACGAAAATGAACCTTTTCGTACAAAAATAACATTCGTACGAACGGGAATGCACATCTCTAACATTCAGCAGTGAGGATTATATAACCTCTGTACACAGCCTAAGTGAACAGGTTACAGCAAAGGGGTGCTTTCCACAGATATCCACTGGATGGTTCTGCTGGTGCAGGCCGAAACTCAGCTACATCACACACTGTCACATAAACCCTCCATTCAAATCCATCCCTTTTAAAGACTCTCCCAGCAGTTTGTTCTTCCCCATCAGCCATCTGGTAGTTGTAGTTCCAGATGATTCAGCAAGAGGGCAAATCCCATCCATTTGGACTACATGTCCCAAGATGCCTTGAGTCTGTATCAAGAAGGTAACAGGTCAGCGTCAAACTCAGCCCTAGAGGAAACCGGCTTCCCCACAGCAAAGCCACACAGTGTCTCCTGATTGCAGGAATAGATATATATCCAGCTCCTGGCTTATCTGTATGGTATACATACATGATAAACTATAATAATTATGTAATAAGTTGTAACGTAAAAGCTTTAATGTGCTTATTTGTCTGGCCTTGAAGGATCCTGCAAGAAGAAAAATGTCTAGGCCGCGTTAGCTGCTGAAATTGTTTATGTTTTACATAGTAGAATGTAAAGAAGCAAACTGATAGATGTGTTTCCATGAATACCGTGGTCAGTTTGAGATAGGAAAGCCAGGGGACTGTCAGGATCCACATCTGATCCCAGGACCAGCTCACGGGTGCCCTTGTTATTACAGGATTTACATAGCGCCAAGAGTACATATAACACATTAGAAAAATAAAAAGGAGACTGTACATTTACAATACAATTCAAGACAAGAGGGTTTGGAGGACCCTGTTTGTGAGAGTTTACGATCGGACATGCAGACAGCCATATTATAAACAAAGTGGCAATTTCCTATGTAGAAAGTGGTTTGTCAGTTTATGTATATATTGTACAATAGAGGCTATTTGAAAAAAAGAGCTGTTATGCCCTGTACACACGATCGGAATTTCAGATGGGATAAAATCCGATGGAATTCTTCATCTGAATTCCGTTCAAGCTGTCTTGCATACACACTGTCAGACCAAATTCAGACCGTCCAAAACACAGTGACATAAAACACTACGACAAGTTGAGAAAAATGAAGTTCAATGCTTCCGAGCATGCGTCGACTTGATTCTGAGCATGCATGCTTTTTTCTCCGTCCAAGTTCCACACAGACGATCAGAATTTCCATCGGAAAAAAAACATGTTCTATTTCTAAACTACGACGGAAAAGAGTCAGATGGGGCCCACACACAGTCGGAATATTTGATGAAAAAATCAGTCTGACGTTTTTCATCGGAAATTCCAATTGTGTGTACGGGGCATTAGGAGTTTTCCTGTTGCCATGACAATCCCTCTTCCTAAGAGCTATAACTTCACATATAAAAATAACACTTTTGGAACAAAATATTTTTTTTTTATCTCACGATCACGTACACGATCAGACCGGTCTGATGAAACTGGTCTTAAGACCAGTTTCATCGGACCAATTCAATGGTGTGTACGGCCTATCGGACCGTTGTCCGTCGGACCAAAGTTTTAAAACTTGCTTTAAAATCTGTCTGATGGACACCTGTCCGTCAGACAGGTTCGATGGTTAGTACACAAAAGCATCGGACCAAACCCCGCACATGCTCAGAATCAAGTCGACGCATGCTCGGAAGCATTAAACTTCGTTTTTTCAGCACGTCGGTGTGTTCTACGTCACCGTGTTCTGGTCTGATCGGATTTTTGGCCCAATGGTGTGTACACACATCAGACCATCAGACCGCTTCAGCGTGGTCCGATGAAAACGGTACGTTGGACCAGTTTCATCAGACCGGTCTGATCATGTGTACGTGGCCTTAGGGGGGGACAACACTCACTAACTGTTCTACAATACATATCACACTTGGACAGAAAGCCTTTTGAGGTTTGCAAAACACTTTTCTCTTCCCCATAACATAGGTGTAGTGTGGTGCAAAGGGTGCACACAAAGTGAATTGGGAAGGGATAATAGCATTGGTTGAGATTTCATTGCAACAAAAGCAAGGTCACTGGGTTGCTGACAGAATCAATTGTTTTTTTTGTTTTTTTGCACTAATAGGACATTTACAGTATAACAAAATGCTTTCAAATGGTATATAACAGACCAAAAGGAAGCAAATTAGAGACCTTCTTTATTAAGGTTTAGATTGGGGTAGTTTTGACAGGAAGAGGGGTTTACATTTTAATATTTAGTTACACTTCAAGGTTGGTTAAGGATTTGAACCAAAGGTTAAAGAGTAAACAGAAGTTTAAGGTTAATGAATTAATTAAGTTTGTGGTGGGGAGTGGAGGAAGATCACTCCGCCAGGGAAGGCAAGGATATAAACAGGCAGGTGGCTGGCCAAGACGTGAGCCAAGGCAGAAGAAAATGCGAGCGGAGGTGAATGGGGCATGCACCCGAAACTGAAGAAATATTCACTCCATTCTGACCAGCACATGATCATCAGAAAGGGGCACAGATGATGAAAACAAAATACACCCCTAAGCTACTAGGCATGATGGAGCGGGGGTGTGTAATTACGATTTTTTTTTTCTTTATTCTGCACTGATTGTCTTTGAAATTGCCCCAGCCCCGGTTCAAATCCAATCCGGGGACACAACTGGGGACAAACTTGGTCTGGGGACAGTGTCCTCAATCCGGGGACTGTCCCCTGAAACCGGGGATGTCTGGTCACCCTATCTTTACCGCCACTGCACCTCCTGCCCCAGTGTGAAAGGGGCCTTATTGTGATTATATTATCTAAGCCGGTTCGCACAGGGGCGACTCGTGAGGCGACTCAGCCGCCTGACAAGTCGCGTCCCATTCTGTACAATAGAACTGTTCTAATAGGAGCGACTCAAGTTAAGAAAAAGGTTCCTGTACTACTTTAGGGGCTACTTCAGGGCGACTTCCATTGACTTCAATACAGAAGTCATTTTGCATGTTGCCTCTGAAGTCATCTGCAGTTTGCCTTGCCGTGGAAAGTCGAGCCATCCCAGTGTGAACAAAAGGATTTGCCTTATTCTTTATGTCAGCTATTTCGAAGCTTGTTAAAAATAGTACAAAAAAAAAAATGGCACCAGCATTTCAGAAAGCATTATTAATATAAAAACAGCCCTCCGATATAATTATATCCTCAACAATGTGCCATTAACGTTTTTGGCAAACCTGCTTTACAGGCAGCCAGAATTCACTCTACTGAAGTCAGAGCAGTACAAAATTGAATTCGGATTGGTTTGTCTAAATTATTGTTCTAAAAAATTAGCACATCAAAATAAAACCTCTACCAAATAAGGTTTGTGATGTTGGTGTGTTTATAGCTTATTATAAGCTTGTAGCCTATTATTTTTATTCCTAATAGAAATTCTGTCTGTTTGTTGTTTTGCCAGCAGAGGGCAACATCTGCCAGTTTTATGTCTATATACCGGTAACTTTCCAGCACAATAATAGATGCTTGTATGTACAGCTTTCTATTTTGAAATTCATAAATACCACAAAAATGTTAAAACTAACACAAACAGAAAACATACAAACGATGAATGCCAGACTGTACAGCTAATGGCTAATTATGCAACAGTTATTGTTAGGGAATGGATTTATACATTCAACTATATCATTTAGTATCTCGCTCCTTTTTAAACTTTGAACAGAAAATGTTGTCACATTGCTGAGCGGAGGATAGTTAACGTAATTAAAGATAAAAAGGCAGATCTAAAATAAACAAATTAATGTAACTGTGAATTATTCAAATACATAATTAAATTACTATTTTGCATGCAAAGTACTTGAAGTTGACTGTATCAGAGCCTACCCTGGCACTGATGAAGAGGGTTCACCATTGAAACACGTCAGCCATTTTAGACGCCGTGATATTATTAGACTTCAAGACAGTTGGTTCCATTTGCAGTGTGAAACCACCCAACTCTGTGCTTCATTTTGCCTCCAAGTCACCATTTACCATAGGCGTGCGCACAGGGTGTGCCAGGCGTGCCCAGGCACACCCTAATCACCCTGTGCAAGTGCACCATAGATTCTCCCTACTACCCTAGCTCCCTTCTTCCCCCCACACCGCTGCAGGCTTCCCTCCTCTCCTCTCCCAGCGGCTGATGCTGCAGGGATGTTTTAGGATGAACGGAGGAGGGGCCGGAAAATATGTAATTTACTGATTCCCCTTCCCTTTCTGAATGAACACAGTGAGCAATCGGTAGTGTGCGTTTGAGCATTGGGGTGCACACCCTAATGCAATAGTCTGTGCACACCTATGCACAGTACACTGTGACTGAAGGGTGCCAGGGTGGTGCCCTTTCAGGGGATGGGGCCATTTTGCTGGTCTGTTCCGGGCACATTCATTCCAGGACTATACAGTTTCCCAGAATGAAACTGACACAGCCACCACCAGGCCAATCTGATTCCCCCAAAAAAGGCCGCAACATCCCCGCTTTACTCACTGAGAGTACTTGTCCTGTCTGGGAATGGCTGGAGGTGCACAATCCCGCCCCCTGCTTGTGATTGGAGAAATCATAAATCCCGCCTCTTGTGTCCAGTCCCTCTGCTGTGATTCGTTACAGCACAAGCTGATTTCTGGGAAGAGGGGGGGGGGGGGGGTGTCCCTGAATGGTAGTTTGGAAATGTGGTCACCCGAGTCTCTCGTTTTCCAGATTGAATGACGCTGGGCATCATTCAACCTGGAAGACTGAGGACATCCAGTGGCTAAAAAGAGGTACTGTAAGGACATCCCTGAAGTGAAGGTTGGTATTGCAGCTTAAGATTCTTTATCTATTTACAACTGGACATTTTAAAAAAAAATAGTTTGAAGTTGTATTTTACAACCCAAACTCTCACATGGGAAAAACTAAAATCTAGTTAGGTGTTTTTTACCCTGATTGTCACCATAAACACACACAGGCACAAATACACAATTGGGTCTATGCATACACATCTCAGTACTGAATATAAAAAAACATACTGAATTTCTACTGTATCATTGTTATGTAAGTTACAGCTGAAGGACTGGTCTGTCTCTCCATATCTGACATTTTCCTCTAAATTGCAGTTACAGCAGTCAGCTGACATAATAGCTGTGTAAACAAATGCAGCAAAAGCAAATAATTCACTAACTGTGGGAAAAACTGTCCCTGCGAATGGGGGCTTGGGAATCAAAGAGCAGAATGTTTGGTTTGTGTGGGCTGACGAGAGCGATAGGAAATGATTGTCTTGCGGGCTGTTTTCCTTTATAATTCCCATAAAAATCCTCTCTAATGAAACCATTTGAAGGAAAAATGGCCAGAGATGACAATTAGGGACCTAAATACATTATTACTGGACTTCTGATTTTTTACTTAAAGGGGTTAAAAATGTTCATTTTTTATTTTCTAACTAGGTTCCTTTAAAGCGGATGTCCGCTCAAAAAAAAATATTAAAAGCCAGCAGCTACAAATACTGCAGCTGCTGACTTTTAATATTAGGACACTTACCTGTCCTGGAGTCTAGCGGCGTCCGCAGCAGAGGACGAGTGATCGCTCGTCACCCTGCTGCTCCCACCGCCATCCTCGGTGAGGGAACCAGGAAGTGAAGCGCTCTGGCTTCACTGCCCGGTTCCCTACGGCGCATGTGCGAGTCACGCTGCGCCCACCGATTGGCTCCCGCTGTGTGCTGGGAGCCGAGTGTTCCCAGCACACAACGGGGGATGGACGGGAAGTCAGAAAATACCCGTCTTTTGCCTGAGACGTGTGGCCAGAAGTGGGTGCAAATACCTGTCTTTAGACAGGTATCTGCACCCCCCCCCTCCCCCTGAAAGGTGTCAAATGTGACACTGGAGGGGGAGGGTGCCGATCAGTGTGACGTCACTTTAGGGTGGAGCTCCGCTTTAAGCTAGTGCATGGTTGGTTCACTTACCCTTTTCTTAGCTTACTGAGGAGGAACAGGAAGTGAGAAATTCAGACAAAGAAAAAAACATTTAGAAGGGAAATCGAAGGAAAAGGTAAGTGAACCAACAATGCACTAGCTTATAGGAACCTATTTAGAAAATAAAAAGTGAACCTTTACAACCCCATTTAAGAGAACAGATCATGCAATATTCAACCACCCCGGGCAGCCTATTGAGTGTAAAATAAGTGCAGTGCTTAGCTACTGTTGCCAGTGGTGTATTTCGGTTTACGTAAATTTTACTATCCATAGGTGATGCTTTAAAAGCCTATACATTTTACCACAGATTTACACAGGAGGTCTGGTGCTAGAATTACTGCCCATGATCTGACGGGGCACTTCAATTTTCTTTTTATTATTAATTATTTTTATTTTTTTACACTGTTGCTATATATATATATATCCCAAATATATCCCAAATCCCTCCTCTGCCCTTAAAAGCATTCAAAACGCCAAGATCAGTGTTTTTGAATGCTTTTTTAAAAATGGCACCAATGGTTTCCGAGTTAATCAAAAGTGATGTCATGTTATTGCTTCTAGTTTACTGTTACGAACAGCCGATCAAAGCCAATCCTAGCTTTGCCTGGCTGTCTGGCTCCCAGTGGAATGAGAGAGTCCAAGAGAGCCACAGAAGGGACGTCCCCTCCTGCTGCATTTAATAGCCGCTCTGATTGCTATTACAAGAGCTGGCTCTAAAAAAAAACAATGCAGGCATCATCTTGTACAGATGCCGCCCCCGTTCAAAAATGCCGCCCGAGGCAAACGCCTTGTTTTCCTTGCGGTAGATATGCCCCTGACTGTTGCACACATATGGTTCTTTTTATAGAAAAGAAATAAAGTTTTCACGTAGGATTCACACATTTTTCTAATTGGATTGAATTTGGAAAATGTGTGAATCCTGGGTGAAAGTTCTGTAAATCTTGTGTGAAAACCAGTATTACTAGACCCCATAGCTACTATTGCACACCTTTAATAAAAACACTTGTTAAAACTGATTTCTAGCTTCCGCCAGTGTAAGTATACATATTCCATACCTGAGGGGGCGATGTTGAAGCAGAGACTCACTGTAGTAATTGGCACTGCTCCAGTGATTGCTGTCAGCTTCCAGTTCCTGTACCGAGCAACTGCCCTTCTGCCCACATGGGGTTGCTCACTTGGCATTGCCACCTTGTAATTTTTTCAGTCATTCTCTGATAGGATGAGGTGGAGAGGAGAGGTGGTGACTTCATAATCTTCATCTCATTCAATCAGAGAATGCATTGTATTCATTGGAAAAAATACAAGGCGTTCTGTGAATGTGTCAGCTGTGCCAAATGAGTGGATCCCCCTGTCTTCACAAAAGTAAAAGGGCAGATGAAAGCCACAAGACCCAGAATATGGTGGTTTGATGACAGTAGTAGCACCGACTATTACAGTGATTCTTCACTTCCACAGGTATGAAATATGTATACATACCATTAGTCCAAGCTAGATGTAACTATGCAATAGAAACAAAACCTGAAAGTCAGCTAACACTTGCCAACCACAATAATATATATATATATATATATATATATATATATATATATATATATACACACACACACATATATTGCAGTTTGCAAGTGGTTTACTAGGGTTATCAGCCATAATCCCAGTACTATTTATGTCCCAGAAGTGCACTAATTTTTCCACTTCTGTGACCCAGAATCAGCCAGCAGCGGACTAAAGCCAGGTGTCAGCTGACATAATAGGGCCAGGCTCTGAAAGGATCCCGGCAATAATGTTGGGATCCAGCATCATGCCTGGCCGGCAGCTGGTTCAGCTCCTAAAACCCTGAGCCCGCTGCTCCTACCCCCTCTTTTAACCGGCACTCCAGTGAGCCCTGGAGGAGCAGGCTGAGAACTGAGAGATCAGCAGCCATGTGATCACCCATTTCTCTGGCTTAGAGTCGGTGGAGAACAGCTGCAGCATGGAGGTGATTTTTTTTTTTTTTTTTTGTTATAAACCTCAAACTTCTCTCTTAACAGTTTTGTTCATTATATTCTAGACCACACACTAAAGATGCATGGGTTTTTGCAAACTGGAACGCGGTGCAAGCAGTTGGCGTGATGTCTTTTGGTAAGAATCTCTCTTTATAAGTTAACTTCACCCAGAACTTGTGTTTCAGTTTGGCATAGTAACAAATGAATTAACAAGCTAACTTTTATCTCCAGTGGGAAAATCCTGCACAAGAATTCTCAGATCTTCCCAAATGCCATGACCATTACCAAGTCAAATGATAGTATACAGGCCTCAAAAATGATTCATACCATAGAAGAGTTTGTATGTAAAATACATTTTTTTAATGCTAAATCAAGAAGAAAGAAAATTACATTTTCAGTTTTGCGACTTTTTTTGTTTATGAATTAACTGTATTAAAATAAAAGAATTTTTCAAGAAAATGGGCTCCATTTACAGAACCAGATCATACGCGTTATTTAGGTGTTTTCCCAAATACTGCAAGCAATCCTGAAAATGTCAATTTACTTTTGCTTTATGTGGTATTTACTGCATAAAGCAAAAATGCTCAGTAAATACCGCATAACACAGTGAAAGTCGATTTACAAAAAGAAAAAAAATTGCATGCGGTAACAGGGCCGCCTATGGGGGGTACAGTCAGTGACCCTGTAATGGGGCAGAGGTTCCCAGGAGCCTGGATGGCAACCCCCCTTTTTTTTGTAAGGGGCCCGGAGGTCCCCAGGGCCCGCATGGCAACCCCCCTTTTTTTTTAATTTTTTATATATATATATATATATATATATGTTTTGTTTCTTTTTATTAAAGGGTCCAGAGGTCCCCAGGGCCCTGGATGGCACCCCCCCTTTTTTGTTATATATATATTTTATATATATATTTTAAATATTATTAAAGGGCCCAGAGGTCCCCAGGGGCCCGGAGGTCCACAGGGCCCCGGATGGCAACCCCCCTTTTTTATTGAATTTAAAAATATATATATATATTTTTTTCTTTTTGTATATATTTTTTTGATTTGTTTTTATTAAAGGGCCCAGAGGTTCACGGGGTCCCAGATGGCAACCCTCCCTATTCTTTTCTTATATATCATTTTTTAATTTCTTTTTTTTTTTTCATTTTTATTAAAGGGCCCAGAGGTGGCAACTCCCCTTTTTTTATATATATATTTTTTTAATTTCTTTCTTTTTTCTTTTTATTAAAGGGGTCGGAGGTCCCCAAGGCCCTGGATGGCAAACCCCCCTTTTTTTATATAAAAAACATATATTTTTATTTTGTTATTATTAAAAGGCCCAGAGGTCCCCCAGGGCGACGGATGGCTACCCCCACCAGCATTCTTAACAACCAGTAACCAACAATGTGCCCTTAACAACCGATAAATCATCATTAGCTGTCAGCAGGTTTACCTGCTGACAGCTGAATGAAAAAATAAATAATTACTGGAAATTAAAAATTAAGAAAGAACGATGTAGCCACCCCCCCCCCCCCCCCCTAAATCCATTCCAGGCCCTTAAGGTCTGGTATGGATTTTTGAGGGGAACCCCTACACCAAATTTGAAAAAAATTGCATGTCCCTTCCAAAATCCATACCAGATCCTAATCCAAGCATGCAGTCTGGCAGGTTAGGAAAGGAAGGGAACAAGTCAAACCCCCCCCCCCCGAACCATACCAGGCCACATGCCCTCATCATGGGGGGTGCTTTGGGACAGGGGTGGACCCTCCTAAACCATAACAGGACACATGCCCTCAACATAGGCGGGATGCTTTGGGGCAGTGGGAAGCCTGCTGACAGCTGATGCCTGCTCCCTAACAACCATGACAGTTAGGCCGCGTACACACGATCAAATTCATCTGCTGGAAACGGTTCGACGGACCGTTTCAGCAGACAAATTCGATCATGTGTACGGGCGAGCAGACAGGTTTTACCAGCAGACAGATTTTAAAGCATGCTTTAAAATCTGTCTGCTGGGAACCCGTCCGTCCGACATGTCCGTCACTAACCAGCGGACATATCTGTCCTCAAATGCGTCGAATGGATTTGACTCATGTGTGGAAGTATTTT
Organism: Rana kukunoris; assembly: GCA_029574335.1. Taxonomy (NCBI): domain Eukaryota; kingdom Metazoa; phylum Chordata; class Amphibia; order Anura; family Ranidae; genus Rana; species Rana kukunoris. The sequence goes on from CM056054.1 coordinate 195,179,743, forward strand.
ACTTCCTGGTTCGGTGACGTGGCGGCGTCAACGTCACCGCGCTGTCCGGCGGGGATTTTGGTTTGAGCGTGTGTACACGATCAAACCAAAATAGCCCAGCACACAAAACAGATCAAAACGGTCTTTCAGACCGATTTGATCGGATTTATTTAGTCGTGTGTACGCGACCTTACTGATTGTTATGTTATGTTATGTTATGTCACTTCCAAATACATAAGGTTGAACATTCTAATCCAGAATCTGGATACTTTAGGACAGTGCCACCAGAAATGATATGTGGTACCCAATAGGCCACGGTGCCGAAAGCAGGCCGTGACACAAATTCATCTACAATTGTTTAAACTGTACTGTGCAATACGTTTTTTTTGTAATCCTACATTATATTATGTCCCCACACAGTGGGGGACCGCTACTGTCCCCACAACTATTTGTATGCCAGATGAATTTTCAGATTAGGTTGATTTGTGTCTGCACTAAATGGTGAAATGATAAATTACATAGAATGTAGGAAATACAGATAGATCCAATTTCTTTTATATTTTGGACCGTTAAAGTGTGTTTTTGTATCATGGAATAAATTAGAATGGAGAATAGAGTAAAAGCTGGCCCCCGACTTCTAGAGGGATCATTTATTTAGTTTACATTAATATTTTTTGTATGTTTAAGGGCTGTTTAACAGCATAAAAAGGTGTGCCCGAGCATGGGCATGTTGACCAGGCCATTCATTTTAATAGGCTGCTAAACGTGTGGGAATATGAAAAAAGTACAACAGGTGGGACTTACAAAATCACGCCACACCAAACTGCATGGTTATGCGGTACCATTACCACAAGTTTTGGTGGCCATGAGTGCACCCACTTTTGCTAGATGCTTGGGGGTGCCATTAAGAATAAATGGCGCATGTCTGCAGGAGGCAGTGTGTTCCTGTGTGGTGCCAGAAACGCATGTAGAAACTTGTATTTAACTAAGTGCACGTGGTGTGAACCAGCCCTGAAATGTTGAATGATTTTATATTCACCATAGGCATGTCTTTATCACAAGTTTCTCTTTATTTCAGTGTTTATGTGCCACCACGCCTGTTTTCTTATTTATGGATCTTTAGAAAAAGCAACAGTGAGCAGCTGGTCCCGTATCACACATGTATCAATGATAATGTCACTGATTATCAGCATTCAGTACTCAGTCTTTGGATATATATCTTTCACAGGATTCACACAAGGTAATGTACAAATATTCATTTACTAGAAGACATTTCTACTTCCTATTGGCAATAAAATATACAGTATATTTTTCCATTTGAATAGCTTATGATATTTTGTTCCAGCTGCATAATGATATTGTAGGGGATCTTAAAGTGGATGTAATCCCTCACATATACCCAGTGAAGGGAACAGCCTCAGATGATACACAGAGATGAAACAAATCTCTCTACATAAGTTTTACATGTATATCTGCTGTCTTCATCTTTATATATCCTTTAGAAAGTGCACGTCCTGTTAAAGTTTTTCTCTTCCTGTTTAGCACTGGTATTATTGGCATCAGGAGCGGCCCGTCTATTAAGGCCGCACGGGCACACGCCTCCTTTTTTCAGTGCTGCCACCACCCCTTATTCATTCATCCGGCCCCTTTCAGGAAAACAGGGGCATGAATTACAGCAGCTGGGTTTTTTGTTTTGTTCTTTAAGAACCTGATTAGAGCCAGAGGTTCTAATAGGCTTTTCAAAATACAGTGGGCTCCGGACGCAGAGCATTGCGTTCGAAGCCCACCCAGGTGTGTTAGATTAGCAAATAAATATTCGCTGTTCTAACCCTGAATCGCCTCTCGGCCACTCAGGAAGCGCGGGTGTGAGATGCTTTTCCTGATTGGCAGCCGAGGAGGAGGGAGGAGACAGAAGCCGCAGAGCAGGGGAAGGAGATACTCGCTCTTGATGCCCGCGGAGCAGAGTCAGGGTAGCCATCTGTGGTTAAGGCAAATGAACCGACCAACTGACCGACCCGGGTAAAAAAAAATTACCAACAGCCACCACTGATTGGCATTCAGCCAAGACAGCTCATTGGAAGAAAGGCACACACCCCTCTCCTTATAGGCAAAGGGAGAAAGGAATGTGCACAGCTCTGCTCTTAGACGGCAAGCTGATGGCGAATATATATATATATATAAATATATATATATATATAGCAACCTCCCCCGACACACACTTCTGTCCCCCATCTCGGAGAATGTGTGAGACGTTATTAGGCGGATAACAGAGCTACGGAGCAAGAGACAGCTACGGGACACAGTGCTTTGGAGAGAGGTACCAAAACACTGGAGATATATGTGCCCAGCTCAAATTTCATGAATTGGGTTCATATCCACTTTAAAGTGTGTATATATACACTATGGGCCAGATTCAGGTAGGGTGGCGTATCGTTAGGCGGGCGTAGGGTATCGAATATACGCTACGCCGCCGCAAGTTAGAAAGGCAAGTGCTGTATTCACAAAGTACTTGGTCCCTAAGTTACGGCAGCGTAGCGTAAATGGGCCGGCGTAAGCACGCCTAATTCCAAGTAGGTGGAAGCTGGGCGTGATACATGTTAATGAACCGTGACCCCATGCAAATGATGGGCCGAACGAACGGCGCATGCGCTGTCCGTGGACGTATCCCAGTGTGCATGCTCAGAATCACGTCGGATAGAACACTGCTTACGACGTGAACATAACTTACGCCCAGCCCCATTCACGTATGACTAAACAACGTAAAAACAACAGCTGTTCCGACGTCCATACCTTTGCATGGGATGCGCCACATTTTTGGTGGTTTATCTTTACGCTGGAAAAACTTACGTAAACGGCGTAGATTACTGCGTCGGGCGTACGTAGGTTCGTGAATGGGCGTATCTTGCTCATTTGCATATTTAACATGGGAGCGCCAAATGCGGCGAAACTATGCGCCCAAGATATGCCGGCGTAGGCAAGATACGTCAGGCAGCTGAAGCCTTGTTTTACGGCGTATCTAGCTTCGTGAATCGGCGTAAAAGTACGATGGCGCACATTTGTACTTACGACGGGGGATACACCGGCGTAAAGGTACCTGAATCTGGCTATCTATTTTCAAAAGTATTGGGACACCTGCCTTTACACACACATGAAATTTAATAGCATCGCAGTCTTAGTCCGAAGGGTTCAATATTATGTTGGCCCACCCTTTGCAGCTATAACAGCTTCAATTCTTCTGAGAAGGCTGTCCACAAGGTTTAGGAGTGTGTCTATGGGAATGTTTGACCATTCTTCTAGAAGTGCATTAGTGAGGTCAGGCACCGATGTTGGACGTGAAGGCCTGGATCGCAGTCTCCTCTCTAATACATCCCAAAGGTGTTCTATCGGGTTGAGGTCAGGCCAGTTAAGTCACTTTCTTCCCCATTTTGGTGCTAGGTTTGAACTTCAGCAAGTTGTCCTCAGTATGTCTAGTTGCCTAATTGGCTGATTAGCAATTTGTGTTACCAAGCAATTAAACAGGTCTAATGATCACAGTACAAAGAGAGGGGTGAATCTCCCCTGCAGGAACGCAGAGCTATAAAAACTCGACAGAGTCTGAGGCGGCGTACACACGACCGAGTTCCTCGGCAGAATCCAGCGAGAAGCTCGCTGGGAGACGTATTCTGCCGAGAAAACCGGTCGTGTGTACACTTTCGTCGAGCAAACCGTCGGGCAGCTCGTCGAGCCAAAATAGAGAGCATGTTCTCTATTTGCTCGACGGGAGTGGAATTTGGCTCGACGAGGTTATCGACGGGCTGTTTTCCCGACGAGAAGCTCGATCGTGTGTATGCTAAGAAAACCCGCGCATGCTCAGATAAAAGTAGGAGACTGGAGCACATCCTTGGTAAAAGTAGCGTTTGGAATGGAGATAGCACATTCGTCACGCTGCCAACATTATTGCATCGTTTAATTGCAGCGTTCTTTAACAAAAATTACAATTGCACAAAACTGGACCAGTGTATTTTAAATTTGCTGCTGATATTCCCACAGAGTTCTTCTGACATAGTTTGTGAAACAACTAGATGATTAGAAATGAAAAAAATTAAATAAAAATGAAGATCCCAGGATTTGAAATACAGGACCAAAAAAAGAAAGAAAAATTAGATCTCATTTTTTTTGGTACTGTATTTCAAATCCTGATCTTCATTTTAAACATTTGTTTAAAATGTTATAATCATCAGGGGTGTCAAACTGGTGGCCCTCCAGCTGTTGCAGAACTACAAGTCCCATCACGCCTCTGCGTGCAGGACTCATGCTTGTAATCAGGGCCGCCATCATGAATTTTGGGGCCCCTTACACAGCTTCAGGCATGGGAGAAAATATAAATATATCTATTAAATATATATCTATATTTTTTTAAAAAAGGGTGGTTGCCAACTGGGGCCCCGGGGACCTTTTTTTTTTGTTATAAAAGGAAATTTTTCAAAAAAGGGGGCATTCCATTCGGGACCTCTGGGCCCGAAAAAAAAAAAAACCTCTGGGCCCTTAAAAAAATAAAAAAAAAATAAATAAAAAAATATATATAAAAAATAAAATAAAGATTTATATATATATATATATATATAAAAGGAAATCAAAAACAAGGGGTTGCCTTCCAGGGCCCTGGGTACCTCTGGGTCCTTTATTAAAAAATAAAAATATAAAAAAGAATATATAAACAAAAATAAAAAATACAATTATAAAAAAAGGGAGTTTGACACATGGGGCCCTGGGGACCTCTGAGCCCTTTAATAAAAATACATCTATATAAAAAAAAAAAAAAAAAAAAAAAAATTATAAAAATGTTTATCTAAAATAGAAAAAAGGATTGTCAACCGGGGGCCCTGGGGACCTCTGGGCCCTTTAATAATAATAATAATACTAAAAAAAATATATATATATATATATATCTAAATAAATAAAAGAAATAAAAAAATATATTTTTTTCTAAAAAAAAGGGGGGTTGTCATCTGAGGCCCTGGGGATCTCCAGGTCTCTGTGGACCTCCAGACCTCTAAAAATAAAAAAAAATAAACATTGGCCCTTTAATAAATAAAAAATTACAAATTAATATTTTTATTTTATAAAAAAGGGCTTGTCATCTGGGGCCCTTGGTGGCCTCCGGGCCCCTTCGGACCCCTAAAAAAAAAAAAAATAGATATATTTATTTAATTTTTAGGGTGGTTCCCATCTGGGCCCCTGGGGACCGACCCCCGGGCCCCTTACAGGTGTAATGCCTGTACCCCCCTGATGGCGGCCCTGCTTGTAATTGTCAGTCTTGCAATGTCTCATGGGACTTGTAGTTCTGTAACAGCTGGAGGGCCGCCAGTTTGACACCTGTGATCTAGTTGTATTTGAGTGTCAAGTTACCCCCCACTGAAACATTATTGTTTGGTCTTATCTCATCTGTCCCTTTCTAATTACACCTTTAAAATGATTTAAAAACATAACCTGCCTTCTCACAAGCTACATTATTTTTTGGAGTAAAAACACATAGACAAGTATGAACTGTAAACTCAAAAATCACCATTTATTTTGGTTAAGGATTAGAATAAAAAATAAAAAAGGCAGCACTGGATAGCTTGCTGCCATTTGTGCACAGACAGGTGGGGCGTCATGTGACTGCTCAGCAGTTGGCTTCAAAATTGGGAAATTGAGAGGCTCATCCAGGAAGGAACGTGTCAAGGTCTTGGACTCCCAGAGGTCAGAAACTGGAGCAGGGCAGGCAGATGTCACAAAGTTGTGGGACTACAACAGACTGTCCTCTGGTACACCACCTGGAAGGAAGGGAGTCATCTTTTGGTTTTTCGCAAGGCCTTCCTTGGTGGATTCCCTCCAGCCTGCTCTCTGACCTTCTCTGCAGCCTTCTTAGCAGCCTTCCTCTTCTGCCTGGCTGGAGGCGGGGCCATGGAGGCAGTACTCATGCCAGGAGGAGGAGTAGCAGAACGTGGTGGAGGAGGAGAAGGAGCAGGAGAAATAGAATCAAGGGGAGGAGGAGAATGAGAAGGAGGAGGGGGAGGAGAAGGAAAAGCAAAAGAAGAATGTGAAGAATGAGTAGGGGAAGCAGTAGGGGCAGGGGAAGAATGAGTAGAGGGAGCAGTAGGGGCAAGAGAAGAATGAGTAGGGGGAGCAGTAGGGGCAGGAGAAGAATGAGTAGGGGAAGCAGTAGGGGCAAGAGAAGAATGAGTAGGGGAAGCAGTAGGGGCAGGGGAAGAATGAGTAGAGGGAGCAGTAGGGGCAAGAGAAGAATGAGTAGGGGGAGCAGTAGGGGCAGGAGAAGAATGAGTAGGGGAAGCAGTAGGGGCAAGAGAAGAATGAGTAGGGGAAGCAGTAGGGGCAGGGGAAGAATGAGTAGAGGGAGCAGTAGGGGCAAGAGAAGAATGAGTAGGGGGAGCAGTAGGGGCAGGGGAAGAATGAGTAGAGGGAGCAGTAGGGGCAAGAGAAGAATGAGTAGGGGGAGCAGTAGGGGCAGGAGAAGAATGAGTAGGGGAAGCAGTAGGGGCAGGAGAAGAAGAAGAAGAAGAAGAAGAAGAAGAAGGAGGAGGAGGAGGAGGTTGTGAGCGAGATGTTCTTCGGCGATGGCGATGTGAACAGAGCACCGTCTCCTCAGTGAGATGACCCCTCACCGCCTTATTGGCTAAGATGACGAGGAGTCCCTCAAAGAGGAGACGCTGGTCCTCACTCATGTGGTCCATTTTGGCCAGAATAAAGGTCAAAAAGCCCTCCTGAGAGGTGGCAGGCTGCTGGAGGCTGGCCTGTGCCTCGCGAATGAGGGCCAGTGAGGCCTCGCGAACCCTCATATCCCTCGCGGCCCTTCTGGGTTGAAGGCGTATTGGAGGCACCTGACACCTAGTACTGCTACTAGGCCCGGCCACCTCCTCCGAGCAACTTGGGCCTGCCACCTCCTCCGAGCCAATTGGGCCTGCAACCTCCTCTGAGCCAATTGGGCCTGCAACCTCCTCCGAGCCAATTGGGCCTGCCACCTCCTCTGTGCCACTCACCCTGCCCTCCTCCTGCCTGGTACTTTCCTGTACCTCCTGCTGGCTGATATCCTCCTGTGTATTAAAAAAAGGGACAGTTTTACTTTTGGGTTCCAAAAACACACACAATTTTCAGCTCATGACTGTTGCAAACTGTTTGTCAAGAAATTGATAAGCCAATCATTCTGACCCCTGCAGTTTGTATATTTTTAACCTCTTCTCTTCTTAATGCACCACTATAATACATTTAGATATTTAGATATAATATAAATTTAAACAAAAATACTCAAAATTTACTTCATTAATTTTGAAATGTATACCTATATCCAATTTTTTTTGGAATTTTACCCCTCCCTCTATTTTTTAGTTCCCTCTCTCACTAAATAATGGTGGGTGGGCTTATTAGTCCATCCAACACATTAAATCAGGGATCCTCAAACTACGGCCCTCCAGCTGCTGTGGAACTACACATCCCATGAGGCATTGGAAAACTGACATTCATTCACAGACATGACAAGGCATGATGGGAATTGTAGTTCATGAACAACTGGAGGCCCATAGTTTGAAGACCCATGCATTAAATGATATCTAAAAAATTATTTAAGCAGAATATAAACTTTAAATATACACTTTAATTCACTTATTAATATGATTTTTTTCACCCTTTTTTCCTCTCTCCTTTCTCCTTGCTTTCTCATCCCTCTCTACCCTCTCCTCTACTTGTGTTTTATCTCCCGCACACTCCCCCCCTCCCCTTCTCCACAATTCTTCTTCCATCTACCCCCGGGGACTGTACTCCTGAGGTCCTAGAGGTACAATAGGTGAAAATATAGTTTGGGAGCCCATCCTGTAGAAGATGAGTTTAGGATATTGAAATACCCATATTATCCATACTATAACCAACGTAGATTAACTTAATACACTGAGACCATTTTTGGCCTTTTTTGTATGTTAATGTATATATGTATTCTGTGTCCTTCAGTTTGTTTTTCTATGTTTCCTAAAAAATGTTTTTAGAACGTTTAAAAATAAAAAAAACATTTACCTTAACATTAGTGGCCACTACTGACTAATGATATGTAAAACACATTAAGCTAGTCTTTTTTTTTATTCACCTTTAAACATCAAAACATCTATTTTCCAAAATTAAAACCACACACACACACATTTGCACATTGAAAGTACTATACCTGGCTCCAGACAGCCAAATCTGGCTCTTGCTCCAGGATGGAAGGCTGCTGAGAGGTCTCATCTAATGGAGGAGCATCAGGTTGCCTGGAGGGAAGTCTGGGGGGAAGGCTGGACCTCCCTCTTCCTCTTCCTCTTCCTCTCTGTCTTCTGGGGGGAAGGCTGGAAAGTGATGGCCTTACTTCCAAGTGGTCATCCAGAAAGGACAGTCTGTTGTAGTACCACAACTTCGGTACATATACCTGCCCTGCTCCAGCTCCAGACCTCATAGAATCTAAGACCTTGTTGCGTTCCTTCCTGTAGGAGCCTCTCAAAGTTCCAATTCTCACCTCCAACTGCTCAGCAGTCACATTATGCCCCACCTGCCTGCGCACAAGTGGGAGCAGGCTCTCCAGTGCTGCTGTCCTCAGTTCTTTATTTCGGGACCTAGGGTCTTTGGTGGCCCACAGCACTGTCTGCTCCCTCCATCTGTCTATGAAGACTTCTAGAAAATCCCTTTTGTTGAATCTATTCATTTCTGCCAGAAAAAAGAAAATGAAAAATACTATAATGTCAATCCACAGTCTTGAAACTCGAGTACTCTTTATCAACATCTAGCCCTTAAATGTCTTGACTTTCCTGAATAGGCCTCTGCTGCAGGGCCGCCATCATGATTTTTGGGGCCCCTTACACAGCTTCAGGCATGGGCCCCCTGGAGCAGAGAACCGGGGGGGGGGGGGCTGCCGAATGAAATTGAGAAGGGGGGCTGCCACAGAAAGAAAAAGAGAAAAAGAGAGAGAGATATATATATATATATATATATATATATATATATATATATATTTAGTTTAGTTTTTATTATTTTTGGAAAGGGTGGTTGCCATATGGGGCCCTGGGGACCCCCGGCCCCTTACAGGTGTATTGCCTCTACCCCCCTGATGGCGGCCCTGCTCTGCTGTCCCAAGTTCAAAGCCTACCTACACGCCTGTCGTGCAATCGTCTTCCTTCCGCACCCCGGTCGGACGTACGACACGTGTGTTCGAGCATTACATACACTCCACACACGTCTTCCGCCCATGATTATGAATTCGATGTTTCCCCGCCCCTTTCGTCGTGCAAACGACAAGGAGGAATTTGCATATCATGTGTTGGTCAAGTTCATAGGAAACAGATGACCAGTTGTGTGTAATGAGGCCTAGATCCCTTCACTCATTTGTGGATGAAACGTTAGAAACGATTTAGTTTGGGCAAGACTTTTAAAAGCGACCATTTTCAACATGTATTAAACCACATATTTTACAAATACATCTGTGAAAAACTATCTTGCCCCCACACCATACTTTGAGCAAAATGCTGTATCTAAACGCGGTTAGGTACGACAGCACTATAGATGGCCATTTCAGAAAATGTTTATTGTAACTTTCTCCTAGGTTATCATATTTAAGTAGCCCACAAACTCATCCCATCACTAATAAACTATAAAAAGGTAGTTACATACCGTCGTTGAACCCGACCGTTCTCTCCGCCGTCTTTAACAAACTGGGAATGCCACTTTCAATTCACGTGGTATCCCGTTATAGACGCGGATGTGCGACGCAACGCACGTCTCCCCACCCCTGACGTTCTGTGTCGTCCTTTCCCCGACCCTCTTTCATTATTTCTCCTAGGTTATCATATGATACATAGCTCAACAACTTCTACCATCACTAATAAACTTTAAAAAGGTAGTTACATACCGTCGTTGAACCCGACCGTTCTCTCCGCCGTCTTTAACAAACTGGGAATGCCACTTTCAATTCACGTGGTATCCCGTTATAGACGCGGATGTGCGACGCAACGCACGTCTCCCCACCCCTGACGTTCTGTGTCGTCCTTTCCCCGACCCTCTTTCATTATTTCTCCTAGGTTATCATATGATACATAGCTCAACAACTTCTACCATCACTAATAAACTTTAAAAAGGTAGTTACATACCGTCGTTGAACTCGAGCGTTCTCTCCGCCGTCTTCAACAAACTGGGACCGCCCCTTTCACTTCACGTGGTATCCCTTTATTCGCGCGCATGTGTGACGTTCCGCACGTTTCCCCACCCCTGACGTTCAGTGTAATCCTTTCTCCGCCCCTTATCCTTCATTTTATTTATCGGGGAGCCAACAAAAATGGACGCACAACAAGCAGGCCGGGCGGGAGAGAGCTCATCAAGGAGAAGGCGAAGCTTTAAAGCAACCAATATGACCTTCGAGGAGATGGTGGAGCTGGTCTCCATCTTTAAAAAGGAGGACTATGATGGCAGCCATGGACCGTACAAGCACCCCAATAAAGTAAAGGCGGAAATAATGGAGAAGGTGGTGAAGAGGCTCTTTCAAAAATTTGGGGTGCGAAGGAGCAAGGAGCAGATCAGAAAGAGGTGGTCGGATCTAAAACTGCGGGAGCCAGAGACCATGAGCAGGATCAGGAGAGTTTTAAAAAGTAAGTACATTTTTTTTTTTTTTTTGGCGCCATGTGCATTTTCTTGCAGGTTGTATTCATATTTTTTGGGACAAAGAATTGGTCGGAAAAGTCGTCGATTCTTTCGGAACGTCGACTCCTACGATCAAATATTGAACTATTTTTACAGGCCTGGACTTTCCATTTTTTTTTTTTTTTTTTTTTTTTTTTTTTTATGGGTCCGGAGCTCCCCAGAGCCCTGGACAGCAACCCCTACTTTTTTCCTACGTTTTTATTAAAACCAAAAACTATGTTTTTTTTAAATATATATATATATTTTTTTTATATATATATATATATATATATATATATAGATATATATATATATATATATATATATATATATATATATATATATATATATATATATTTATTATTAATATTATCATTATTAAAGTGCCCAGAGGTCTCCTGGGCCCCCGGATGGCAACCCCACCGCCCTTTTTTTTTTTTTTTTTTTTTTCAAATATATATATATATATATTTTTATTTTTATATATATATATATATATATATATATATATATATATATATATATATATATATTTATTATTAATATTATCATTATTAAAGTGCCCAGAGGTCTCCTGGGCCCCCGGATGGCAACCCCACCGCCCTTTTTTTTTTTTTTTTTTTTTTTCAAATATATATATATATATATTTTTATTTTTATATATATATATATATATATATATATATATATATATATATATATATATATTTATTATTAATATTATCATTATTAAAGTGCCCAGAGGTCTCCTGGGCCCCCGGATGGCAACCCCACCGCCCTTTTTTTTTTTTTTTTTTTTTTCAAATATATATATATATATATTTTTTTTTTTTTTTAGGTTATCATTAAAGGGCTCAGAGGTCCCCAGGGACCCATGTGGCAAACCCCCCCCCCCCCATTTATTTTAAAGCTTAAAAACATTTTGTATTTTTGTTTATATATATATTTTTTATTTTAAAAGGCCCGGAGGTTCCCCAGGGCCCCCCTTTGTTATGTATTTTTAAATAAATCTTTATTTTTTTTTATTTTTTTTTAGGGGTCTGGAGGTCCCCAGGTCCCCGGATGGCTACCCCCCTTTTATATATATATATATATTTTACTTTTTTTTCTCAATTTCCTTTTTTTTTTTAAAGGCCCCCTTTGCTTCTCAATTTCAGGCGGCAGCAACCCCCCCCCCCCCCCAATTCTCTGCTCCAGAGGGCCCTTGCCTTAAGCTGTGTAAGGGGCCCCAAAATTCATGATGGCGGCCCTGTGCAGACCTCCCAACACACACTGATTCTGTGGGACTTTCCGCTTCTTCACGCAGTCCCGGGAAATGGTTATTTTTCCTGCACTGCAATAGGAGGCAGCACGGAAGCAGGAGGAACCGGAGCGGTGTGTGGAGGACTGTGGCTGCTGAAGGGAAGAAAGCCAACAGCCGGGCTAATGACAGTCTGTGGCCCTGGCTGTCGGCACAGATGAGAGGCACTCCCCCCCCCCCCCACTCAACAACTTTGATTCCCCCCTCCGTCCAGGGGGCCCCTTCAACACTCAAGCCCAGGGGCCCCCACCACCCTAAGTCCTACCCTGGTTGTGAGCATGATATTTGGTCGTAGAAGTCGCCGTTCCAAAATAACGACAACTTTTCTGACCAATTGTTGTGCCCAAAACATTGATCTCACTAATGTTGTGCACTTTTTTAGTTTAAAGTGAGATCAATTGTGTTATTAATGTTGATGTATTATTAAAGAACTTCTCTTACTGTAAAGACAATATACAGTAAAAGGAGAGTCTGCTCAGCAGTTGGTGACACATGTGGACTCATTTGCAGAATTGTTGCCCACAAGAATAATCCATTTATGGGTTCACACAGAGGAGGTGATCCAGTGTATACTTGGTTTGCCTACATGTTTGAAATTAGAACAAAGGTACAAGAAATGTAAGAATTTTTTTAACGAATGCCTAGAATCCGGTGTTCTGCCTAGAGGGGGCTGTTCAAAACATCAATCGTCCCACAAATGGTCTAAACTAAAACAGATTCCTCTTTCAGGCCTCTTCATCTTTCCATTTTCTTTATTCTCGTAGGGCGGAATGAAGCTTCTACACAGGAGCAGCAAGGCAGCACCCAAGCCCCACCCCCGCGGGATGATGATGCCACTACATCCGGTAAAGTAACATATTAACACAGCTTCAGCTAATCTAGATGTAGGCCTGCTAAATTTTAATACCTGATTTGGTCATACATTTCAGGAGCTGGTGGCGGCTTGGATACCCACAGTGCTCATCTCCTAATTTCCCAGGTCCAGTCCTGCAGGGATGACATTGAGGATATGAACCACGAGATACGGAAAAAGACCAAAGAAGTGGAAACCAAATTAAAAAATATAATTGATGTTCTGGGGAGGGTTTGATTTTGAGGGTTTTAGTTTTGTAATGTTTGTTTTAAAAAAATTAAAAAAAAAGATATATACGTTTTAATCAAAAAGACCAAAAAAATAAAAATAAAATTAAATTATATATGTTTTAATCAAAAAGACCAAAAAAAAAAAAAAAAAAAATTATATATGTTTTAATCAAAAAGACCAAAAAAAAAAAAAAAAAATTATATATGTTTTAATCAAAAAGACCAAAAAAAAAAAGTTTATATTTTTTTAAATCAAAAAGCTAAAATCTTTTTCCAAAAATTGTACCAATTATTACCTCATTTCTGTTTGTTAAAAACCTAATTGTTGAAAAAGTAAAGATATTTTGAAATCTAAAAAAAAAGTGTGTGTGGTTTTGCTTAAAATACCAATAACTGTACATGTGATTTTTTAGGATGTCACCTAGGAAATTAGTTAAGGAAAATACACTTGACACTACATGTAGAAGAATATGAAAAAATATGAAACATTGAAAAACACAAGCGAGACATAAAAATTTGTGTATCAAGATTTAAAATATTTGGAAACAGAAATTAAAACACATTTGGTTGTGATGGTATGGCTCCCCTACCCATAAAGTACTGTACATATTTGTCCCTCACTTCACGGGCACTCTGGGGGGGCAGTCCTTGATGGGCAGCTTCAAGACCTGGCAATGTTTCCTCGGTTTCAAAAAGTCCAGCCTCGGGTCCAACCGGGGCAAGATATGTTGTTGATTGTCTTCGCAAAAAATTGTGAAGTATGCAACAAGCAAAAATAATATAGTTCCACTTGTACTCCGCCATGTGGAGAGAGGTCAAGAAAAGGCGGAACCGGCTGGCCATTATTCCGAAGGTGTTCTCCACCACTCTCCGGGCTCTGGCCAGCCGGTAGTTAAAGACCCTCCTCTCTGGGGTGAGGGTCCGCTGAGGGAATGGCCTCATAAGATGGGGTCCCAACGCAAACGCCTCATCAGCCAAGAAAACAAATGGCAACCCTTCAAGATTCTGGTCATCCGGTGGCAATGACAGATCCTCCTCTTGAAGGCGAAGCGCAAACTCGGTCTGCTTGAAGGCTCCCCCATCCGAAATCCGTCCATTCATCCCGACATCCACAAAAAGGAATTCGTACTGCGCTGACACCACCGCCATCAGCACAATACTATTGAACCCCTTGTAATTGTAGAACTGGGATCCTGAACGGGGTGGAGGCACGATGCGGACGTGCTTCCCGTCGATGGCTCCCCCGCAGTTGGGGAAGTTCCACCGCCTCTGAAAGTCCATGGCCACAGACTGCCACTCCTGTGGCGTGGACGGAAGCTGTGGAAGAAAAAAATTAATAAATAAAATTATACACAAAACATTGCAAGCGGATTATACAAAGACATTATAAGCATTAAAACATTTCTTTGAACTAGCATATTATACATAAATAGATTTAGTCAATTCTCACAGTAAACACCCCCTCTGATGTGCCAGTGCCCAAGTTTTGTGTGGGCCTAGATGAGTTTGGGAGTACACCAAAAAAACAAAAAAAATAAATGTACATAGACTTTTAAAACACATTTTGGAGGGGAGGGCTAGATGAGTTTGGGAGTACACCAAAAAAAAAAAAAAAAAAAAGTGTACATAGACTTTTAAAACACATTTTGGAGGGGAGGGCTAGATGAGTTTGGGAGTACACCAAAAAAAAAAAAAAAAAAAAGTGTACATAGACTTTTAAAACACATTGGAGGGGAGGCCTAGATGAGTTTGGGAGTACACCAAAAAAACAAAAAAAAAAACTGTACATAGACTTTTAAAACACATTTTGGAGGGGAGGGCTAGATGAGTTTGGGAGTACACCAAAAAAACAAAAAAAAAAAGTGTACATAGACTTTTAAAACACATTGGAGGGGAGGGCTAGATGAGTTTGGGAGTACACCAAAAAAAAAAAAAAAAAAAGTGTACATAGACTTTTAAAACACATTTTGGAGGGGAGGGCTAGATGAGTTTGGGAGAAAAAAAAAAACAAAATAAAAAAGTGTACATAGACTTTTAAATCACATTTTGGAGGGGAGGGGGCAAACATTACAATGGATATAACACAATACATTGGGAAGTGACTAGGCTAGGTGCGTTTGTGCCCAGGATAGCATGCTGGGAGGTAAGTGAAGGGAAATAGGCATGTAGGCCAAAAAAGGGGCATCATTAAACTTTACAGCATGCATGGGGGCAGAGGGGACATTCACAGCATATTCCAAACGGTAATTATGGAAGAAGGAGATAAGTGCAATACATTAGCATACATTATATACATAAAATGAGATAGTAAAGGAGAAAACTTACCCTCATATACTCCTCCTGCAGAACCTGGATGATAGCAGAGCAGGTATCAGGAATAATAAGGCCCAGAGCCTGGGGGGAGATGCCCGTAGAGAACTTTAAGTCCTGAAGGCTTCTCCCAGTTGCCAGATAACGTAGGGTGGCAACTAGCCTCTGCTCAGCACCAATAGCCTCCCGCATAACGGTGTCCTGCCTGGTAATATAGGGGGACACCAAGGCCAACAGGTGCTGGAAAACGGGATCCGACATCCTCAGGAAATTCCTGTAATCTTCAGGATTATTTTCCTGAAGCTCCCGCAGCAAAGGCATATGTGAGAATTGGTTCCTACGGAGCAACCAATTCTTGGTCCATGAACGCCTCCTCACCCTGTTCATGGACTCGTCATCTAGGTCTAAAAGCAATAGACCTATAGACATGGCACGCACAGCACGAGCTCGCCTATGACGAGATGCCTGCAACATGGCTACAAGGTTAGAAACGAACGTCTAAACAGAATTGCACTAAACAGACCGCACTGAAGAACAGCAAGACCTATGAAGAACGACCTGAAAATCAAAAACGGGCGGACAGGACCGCAATGTAAAACAATACGACCTGACCGCACGCCCCGATAGCCAAGATACGAACCCACAAGTACAAACTGAACGGCAGAGATCGATCGGAAAAGCACGAAAACTGAGAAGCGCGAATCGTCACTCACCAAACTTTTACTAACACGCGTAAACACGAGATCAGCAAAAGGAGCCCAATGGGTGGCGCCAAACCAAACGTACGTCCCCTTTATAGTGCCGTCACACGTGGTGAACGTGAGATCGACGAGATTTGGACTTTGAACGTGTGTACGCAAAGCAAGCTCATCGAGCTGCTCGACGAGCAGAACGGGAAACTCGACGGGCGGAACGATGTGTTTGGCTCGACGAGTTTCTGGGTCGTGTGTACGCGGCCTAACCCTTCCTCACTTTACCCAAAACGAAACATGACACTTAAAGAGGTACCCCCCCCCATGAAAAATTTAAATTCAGCAGCCACAAATACTGTAGCTGCAGAAGTTTAATATTAGGACACTTACCTGTCCAGGGAGCCTGCGATGTCCGCACCCGAGCGATGTCGGTTGCTGCTGCCGCCATTCCTAGTAAGGGAAACCAGCAGTGAAGCCTTTCAGCTTTCAGTATCCTGCTGACGGCGAAGGAAGGAGGAGGGGGGCGGAATTTCCGAGGGCCGTCGCAGTGGCACCATCTCCGGAAGTGAGGAAGTGGACCTGTCAAAAACAGGTACCCCCCCCCCCCCGAAAGGTGCCATATGTCACAACGGAGGGGGGGGGGAGACGGATAAGTGGAAGTTCCACTTTTGCGCATAACTACGCTTTAATTCCCTCCCCCTCCCACATTCGCCCTTTGCAGCTTAAATATTGTGGAAGATGAGAACAAACACGGCCAAGTATTTAAGAAATGTGCCTGTAATCCGGCCCTGACAAAATGTATTGTAACTTTTTTCATATTAGTAGATTTGATGGTATGAGAGCAAACTTTTTTGTTTTAATATTTTTGTTATTTACCATTATAGGTGACCTGTTTGAGAATTACTGCATGGATGACAACCTGGCCACCGTGGGAAGATTTTGCTATGCAATAACTATAATACTGACATACCCAATGGAGTGTTTTGTGGCCAGAGAGGTGAGTTTGCAGACCTATGACTGTACATGGCCAAATATACAAACATATAAAACACATATACACAACATAATAATGCAGCAACTGGCTCTGATCATTAGTAGCTCCACTTTGGTGGGAAAAGTATTGCATATATATATATATATATATATATATATATATATATATATATATATATATATATATATGTATGTACAGTGGAACCTTAGATTGCGAGCATAATCCATTCCAGGAGAATGCTTGTAATCCAAAGCACTTGCATATCAAAGCGAGTTTCCCCATAGAAGTCGATGGAAACTAAGGTAATTCATTTTGTATTGACTTCTATGGCATGCAACACTGCATGTAACCAGGGGTGGGGTGCCATTTAGGGGTAGCCTTGTTTTAATTCATAAAAATACAAAGCTTCCTGTGAATGGCTGAGCAACACTCAGTCCAACTCAGTTTTGTTTTAGGAAAAGGACAGGAAGTCCCCACCTTGCTGCCAGAACACAGCTCTGTATACAGTATGTAGTTGATTCTGCATACAATTTTATACAGCGATAACAGCCAGCACATGTATTAGGACTCATGCACACTGCAGCTCAAAGGAGTTCAAAAAAGCGCCTCCTACAGGCTTTTGAGCTCTTTTTATATCTGCCTAGAAATGCCCCTCCATGTTAGCCAATGTGTCCATGCACACTAGGGTTGTCCCAATAACACTTTTTTAGGACCGAGTACAAGTACCGATACTTTTTTTCATGTACTCGCCGATACTGATTACCGATACATTTTTTTTTAAATGTGTCTATGTGTCCCCAAAGAGTAAGGCCAACCCCCAACCGCCGCCGTCTAGTTGATCAGCGCTCGGGGAACATAGCAGCTTTCATTTGAATAGCTGTGTGTTCCCCGCTGCGCGTCGTCATATATAGCCACTCCCCCTTGTCCGGGCACTTTGATAGACAGATCACCTGTCCAATCCTGGGATGGGTGATCTGTCTATCAAAGTGCCCGGACAAGGGGGAGTGGCTATATATGACGACGCGCGGTGGGAACGCACAGCTATTTAAATGAAAGCTGTTATGTTCCCCGAGCACTGATCAACTAGACGGCGGCGGTTGGGGGGAGGGGAGTTTGGCTTTACTCTTTGGGGACATGGCTGCATTTGGGGACACATAGACACATTTAAAAAAAAGTATCGGTAATCAGTATCGGCGAGTACATAAAAAAAAGTATCGGTACTTGTACTCGGTCCTAAAAAAGTGGTGTCGGCGGTTGGGGGGGGGGGGGGGGGGCTTGGCTTTCTCTTTGGGGACTAGACGGCGGCAGCAGCTCTCCTTTTGCTCTGTTTCGCTCTCCACCCGCTCTCCGCCCATTCTCCACCCGCTCTTCGCCCCCTCTCTGAAAAAAATGACCACAAGAGCACAAAAAAGCACAAGCTTCTTCAAGCTCAAACAAAAGCTTAAAAGCCTGTAAAAGTAACTTTTTTTTCGCTGCATGAGCCCTTAGTAATGGGAATAGTGTGTTTGGTCCAAAAAAAAACGATTTAAAGGGAAATTAATTCTAGAGTTTTTTGTTTTTAAAGCCATACCGGTCATATTCTTTCATACCTGTCTGTTTGTGTGTCACCTGTAAGCACTACTTCAATTATTACCCAGTAGATGGCGCTGCTGTTCCAACTCTTGCCAGTGCTACAATGGAATGAAATATGAAAGGGAATCTTTCCTAAAATAGGTATTTGTGTTTTCTGCAGGTGATTTCAAATGTCTTCTTTGGAGGAAATCTCTCCACTGTCCTTCATTTCACAGTGACCCTCTTAGTTGTGTCTCTGACCACTGTTATATCTTTACTCTCTGACTGCCTCGGAATGGTATTGGAGCTTAATGTAAGTAGCTTATTACCTTGCATTTATAAAAGTAATGGTTTCTATTAGCATAACAATTATTGTATTTCATTTCAGATGCTGGGAGTGTAGCCATATATATTTCAAATCTTGTAGATCCCCTCCAATGGTGGACCTACACAGTCCAATCAAATGATCGCTCCGAACTGATCAATCACATAAACTAAAATGCATTGCAGCAAACATCAATTGATCGATGTGACATACTGTACATGTGTGCCCAAGTTTTCATTGCTCCCATATAGAAATCAGTTGTATCAAGTTAACCACTTAAGCCCCGAGCCTGTTTTTCAGATTTTGTGTTTGCGAGACTAAAACATTTTTTTTTGCTAGAAAATTACTTAAAACCCCCAAACATTATATATATTTTTTTCTAACACCCTAGAGAATAAAATGGCAGTCATTGCAATACTTTTTGTCACACCGTATTTGCGCAGCGGTCTTACAAGCGCACTTTTTTTGGAAAAAAATCACTTTTTTGAATTAAAAAATAAGACAGCAATAAATTTGGCCCAATTTTTTTACATATTGTGAAAGATAATATTACGCCGAGTAAAATGATACCCAACATGTCACACTTAAAAATTGCGCCCGCTCGTGGCATGGCGTCAAACTTTTACCCTTAAAAATCTCGATAGGCGACGTTTAAAAAATTCTACAGGTTGCATTTTTTGAGATACAGAGGAGGTCTAGGGCTAAAATTATTGCTCTCGCTCTAACGATCGCGGCGATACCTCACTTGTGTGATTTGAACACCATTTTCCTATGCGGGCGCTACTTGCGTATGCGTATGCGTTCGCTTCTGCGCGCAAGCTCGTCGGGACGGGGCGCTTTAAAAAAATAAAAAATTTTGTTTTCGTATTTATTTTTATTTATTTTATAACTTTTAACACTGAAAGAAAAAAAGAAGAAAAAATGTAAACATCCCTTGTAATAGAAAAAAGCATGACAGTTCCTCTTAAATATGAGATCTGGGGTCAAAAAGACCTCACATCTCATATTTAGGCTTAAATGGAAATAAATAAATAAATAATGTAAATAAAAATTGTGTCTTTAAGACGCTGGGCGGGACTGACGTTTTGACGTCACTTCCGCCCAGCGCAGCTATGGAGACGAGTGAGGGACATTTTTCCCTCACTCGCATACCCGGACAGCTGCCGAACGGACCTGATCGCCTCCGTCGCTACCGACGGCTACAGTAAGCGGTGGAGGCCGCGGGAGAGTGGCGGGAGGGGGGGGCCCTCTCCCGCCACCGATAAGGGCGATATTGTGGCGAATCCGCCGCGGAGACCACCGTTATCGTGTGCAGGCCCGCCCACTGTGAACATGGATACCTCGGTTGTGGCAGCAGCTGCTGCGGTTACCGAGATATCCATCTTCAAAAAAACGACGTATATATACAGTGGGCGGGCGCTAAGTAGTTAATTAGATGGAATCACAGGTCTCAATAATGCTATTTGTTTCGCTCAATCGATGTTCAGTTTGATCGTTTAGTCAAATGGGATGTTGATTGTTAACTTTTATCACATAGGCTTTCGTTTGTTTAAGATCAGCATGCAGTGGCGGCTGGTGGTTGGTGTTTTTTTGCTTGGGGGAAATGGCTAGCAACCCCCTCCCCCCCGCTGTTTGCTGGTTCACCGGCACTTACCTATCGGCGGGCACATGGGGGATCATTGGGCACAACGGGCAGGGGGACAGGCTGCGGCAGTCATACTGCAGCGTCTCCCGTGTCCTTCTGAAATCACAGCAGCTTCTGCCGTGCGTCTCCTCCCCTCCTCCTAGGGCTAGGCGTTCAATAGGATTGCCTAACCTTTCAGCTAATCGGGAAACAGCTTACCGACCCACGCTTTCTGATTGGTGGAGAGGCGATTCAGTGTTAGAAAAGCAAATATTCATTTTCTTTTTTAACACATCTGGGTGGACTACGAGCGCAATGCTCTGAGTCCACCCTATTTTGAAGCCTATTAGAGCCTGTGGCTCTAATCATGTGCTTAAAAAACACCCCAACCGCTGTAATTCAGACGCCCGTCGTCCTAAAAGGACTGCTATGGATAGATTCCTGCAATGTAAGAATCTATCCATTATGCATATAGGGGGTGGCGAGGATAGAGGGAGTGGCGCCCGTGTGCCCTAATGCCCCTGTACAATAAGTCCATTCAAAGCAACTGCAAAGCCTTTGGCAAACATCTAGCAACTTTGTTGAAAAGCTTATGAACTGTCCAGTTCCAGTTTGGTAATGTTATACATAGATCTTAAAGACAAGCCAACATTATACATTGTTTTATAGCACTTGGTCCCTTTCAAATCCTTCCCATTGTTTTTAAGCAGGGTGGTTGGACAGGTTTCCCCAACCCCTGTCTGACAACCCTGCTAGGAAGGAGATGGATTTGTGAATGACAGCTCTGGTCTCTGGCAGTAGAGGCCTCTCCGGAGCCCAGCGCTACCATTCACAGAAAAAGACCATAGCCTGCATGCAGCCAGCCATGAGTGTCAGCTGTTAAAATACAATAACCACCAGGAGAGATTCACCCATTCATGTTGTTCCAATGGTCCATTCACAGGCTGAAGGAGAGAAATCTTACAGTATGGCCAGCTTAAAAATGTTCATTGCTCCGAGAGCTAGGCCAAAGCCGCGGCCTTTCCTATGGCCGAGGCAGCAGCGGAGCTCCGCGGATCACGTGGTGTGCCGATCCGCATATGGTGACCCATTCCGTTTGGATCACGGATCATTTGCGATCCGTTGCACCACTAGTACTGATCAAAAGAATTTATGATTAATCGAGGAATTAATCTTTAACCCTTTCATGCCTAAGCCTATTTCTGACATTTGGTGTTTACAAGTTAAAATCCGTATTTTTTGCTAGAAAATTACCTAGAATCCCCAAACATTATATATATTTTTTAAGCAGAGAATCTAGAGAATAAAATGGCGATTGTTGCAATATTTTATGTCACACGGTATTTGTGCAGCGGTGTTTTAAGCGCAACTTTTTGGGAAAAATTTACTTTAATACATTTTTAAAAACATTTAAAAGTAAAGTTTGCCCAATTTTTTTGCATAATGTGAAATAAAGTTGCGCCGAGTAAATAGATACCAAGCATGTCACCCTTTATAATTGCACGCACTTGTGGAATGACGTCAAACTACAGTACCTACAAATCTCCATAGGCAAAGCTTTAACCTTTTTTTTTACGGTTACCAGGTTAGCGGTACAGAGGAGGTCTAGTGCTAGAATTATTGCTCTCGCTCTCACGATCGCGGCGATATCTCACATGTGTGATTTGAACACCGTTTTCATATGCGGGCGCAACTTCCGCATGCATTTTCTTTGTTGCGCAAGCTCGCGGGGAGGGGGGCGCTTTAAAAAAAATCGTATTTATTTTTATAATAAATTGCGTTTTTTTTTTTTTTACATTTTGATTACTTTTATTGCTGTCGCAAGGAATGTAAACATCCCTTGTGACAGTAATAGGTGGTGACAGGTACTCTTTATGGAGGGATCTTTTAGACCCCCGGTCCCTCCTTTACACTTCAAAGTATTCAGATCGCCGAAAACGGCGATTCTGAATACTGTTTACTTTTTTAAATCCGGCAACATTTGCAGCCGAGAAACCCGGAAGTGACATCATGACGTCGCTTCCGCGTTTACACATTGCAGACTGAATCAAAGCCGCGTACGGCTTTCATTCAGTCTGCGCCCGCACACAGGTCGCATCGGATCGAGGATCCGGTCTCCCGGTGGGACGGGAGGCCCGGTCAGAGCGGCGAGAGGGGGGATGTCCCCTCCGGCATAACAACCGAGCGTCTTTTAGCCGCATCGGTTGTTATGTTTGGAAAGCCAATCGCTCGCTCTAAACAACGGTACCGGGATGATGCCTGAAACCCGAGGACGCGTATGCTCGGCGTCCGTGCCATCTTAAGAGCATTATAGGCCCCCGGGCAATACAGTGCACTGGGGCCCTGTCTACACAACCACACACAAGAATTTACTGCCAAAAATCATGACATTTACTGGCAGAACCACAATTTTTTATTGGCACTGCAAAAAAGTACCTAAAATTACAGTTTTACAAATTTCTTCATTGGCATGAAGGTTAGGTTACTGTAACCCAGCCTGATCAGAGTTTCCTCTTGCATGAGAGTCTGCAGGATTCCCCCTTACAGTGAAAGGGAACTCTTATGTAAAGGGGAACACTGCAGATCATGATGTAAGGGGGAACTCTGATGTGGAGGGGGGCTCTGGTGACCAGAGACCACCTTATATCAGAATCCACTGCTTTCTCTTTACATCAGAGTTCCCACTTACATCACAGTCCTCAGACTGAGTTCCCCCTAGCACTGTAAGGGGGAATCCTGCAGACTCTGATGTAAAGGGGAACCACCTTCCGTAGTGTAAATACACTAAGGTAAGGGGGGGCACTAATATTTTTGTATTCACTCCCCCCTTTCTTTAGCAATCACCCGCCCTTAGACTGGCCTGGTGGTGCTATCACTGACCTCCTCTCAGGTGCACCATGCAAGGCTCAGTCAGATGGCTCCAGCTTGGCTGCTCTGGTTTTAACCTATAGTCTCTTCATGTCTGACTTCTCCTGTGACCCCCATCCCAGCGGCGCTCCCAACTCCTCTCCAGACTCTTCCTCAGAGACTGTAGACACGATACAGTTCTACAGTTCTGACCCGCCGTTCTCCACCATTTTTTACTGGGGTCGCTGGGCAGCCGATGGGGGGCCCCCCAGGCAAGTGGGGCCCCCGGGCAACTACCCAGTGTGCCCAATGGAAAAGACAGCCCTGCTCGGCGTGAAGGGGTTCATTTCCACAGCCCTACTTGGAAGATAATTTAATTGTCCAGCATCTACCTAAAAAGGAGATAATAGCTTTGGTTGTTCTGACCTTTACTCCTTTTTTTTTCAGGGAGTTCTGAGTGCGACACCTCTTGTCTTCATCATCCCAACGGCCTGCTATTTAAAGTTGTCTGCGGATCAGTGGTATCATCCTAGTAACTTTGTGCCTTGCCTAATCTTCCTACTCGGGATAATAATAATGCCTGTGGGTTTTATTATGGCCATCTTTTATCCTCAAGAATGCAGTCATGGTAATGAGATGTTTTACTGTCTCTCAAATTCTACATCTGTCGGGACCCCATCATCCACCCCAAACCCAGCCAATGCATCTGAAATAAAGTTATGATCATCTGGTAACTAAGTGCTTATTTAATCACCACACAACACAGAATTGATTCCAATCCTCGATTACCGCCACATACTGAATGCCCACAGATTGGGGGTGGATTTCCATCACCGGAGCATGTGACCATACAACCCATGTAGGGTGGCCACCTCATTTAAAGCCGAACACATATTAATTACACAGGTTCTGTGGCTGATTAAGGTGCTAATTAAACTCACTTAGTGCCTTTCATGGATTAAATTAGCACCAGAACCTTTGTAATTAATTACACTGCTTTGAAAAAGTATTCATACCCACTGAAATGTTCTACATTTTGTCATTTTACAACAAAAAAACGTAAATGTATTTTATTGTGGTTTTATGTGATAGACCAACACAAAGCGGCACATAATTGTAAAGTGGAAGGAACATTTTAAATGGTTTTCAATCTTTTTTTTATACAAAATAAATTAGTGAAAAGTGTGGCGTGCATTATTATTCAGCCCCCCTTACTCTGATACCCCTAACTAATATCTAGTGGAACCAATTGCCTTCAGAAGTTAACGAATTTGTAAATAGAGTCCACCTGTCAGTAATTTAATCTCAGTATAAATACAGCTGTTCGGTGAAGCCTTCAGAGAACCAAACAGCATTATGAAGGCCAAGGAACACACCAGACAGGTCAGGGATACAGTTGTGGAGAAGTTTAAAGCAGGGTTAAGTTCTAAAGAAAATGTTTACACCGGGCCAGATTCAGGTACAGCGGCGTATCTTTGTGCGGGTGTAGCATATCTCCTTTACGCAACTTACAGAGGCAAGTGCAGTATTCACAAAGCACTTGCTCCGTAAGTTGAGGTGGCATACCGTAAATTGTCTGGCGTAAGCCCGCGGAATTTAAAGTAGGAAGGAGTTGGGCGTCATCTATTTAAATTAAGTGTGACCCCATGCTAATGAATGGCTGCTCGAACTGGGCATGCGCGTGCATGTTCAGAATCACGTCGAAAAAACTCCCTAAGTGGCGTCGGTGCGCAATGCCTACGACGTGTGAACGTAACCTACGCCCAGCCCTATTCACGTACTACGTAAACGACGTAAAATTCGACAGCGTCGTTCCCTGTCCCATACCTTTGCATTAGCTGCGCCTCATATAGCAGGGGTAACTTTATGCCGGACGTAAGCCTTACGCAAAGCAAGTATATGAAGCGGCCGGGCACATCTACGTTCGTGAATCGGCGTATCTTACTCATTTGCATATTTTTTATGGGAACGTCGAATGTGTCCAGCATAACTATGCGCCCATGATAGTCCGGTGTAGGCAAGTTATGTCGGACAGCTGAAGCCATGTTTTTTGGCGTATCTCGCTTTGTGAATCGGCGCAAAGATGCGACGGCGCACACTTAAAATTACGGCGGCGTATCTGGAGATAGAAGTGGGGTGCACTGTGATGGTGGGGTGGCTCTTGACAGCTAATATAAAGGGGAAGGGATGCGCTGGACATCTAATCTTACAGATACAACCGGCCCTTTTGAGGGTAATCATAATGCTAATGCGACCCACAATAAATACAACCCCTACCCTAATGTTTGGGATGGTCCCATTCCACAGGGAAAGTATGAAAAAAATTCTGCACTTTAATAATGTATGATGAATGTGTAGCCATACTTTATTTTTTATAATATTTTACTGTAATTAATCCCAGTGGTAGTGTCTGACAGTCTAGGGCTGTCCCTCAAATTGATTAGGCAGGTTCTGGCTTGGGACCTGTATTGCTACAGTAATCCATGCCCTGGTCTATACTCTATGTACGGCTCATACTTTGCATTGTCGGCTGTCCTCAGGGACAGATCCGATCCAGAGATCCCTATGCTGTATGGGGATCTCTGGATCAGATCTTTCCTTGGAGACAGATGACAATGGCATCATTGGCATTGAAGATTAATTTGCAACTGACCTGCTGAGTGCTGACAATAGTGTGTTGCTTGCTGGAATCGGATTTGGAATCTGGATGGGATTCAGGGAATATGGCAAGAGGCTGTGCTCACTGCTATCAATGAAAGCAGGCAACCTGGCGGTAGCACAACTATATGAATGCCGGTCCCTCCCGGGGCTCCGACACCAGCTATGTCGTTCCCTCCCTCTTTTCACAGGCATACCAGCTCAACTAAACCTGGGCAGCAGGTCGGGAGGATTCAGTGCAGATGGGCTTCCTGGGAAATTGCTTTCTCTGTTAGTTTGGAAGTATTTCTGTATTAGAAGTGACACTGACAGCCACAGTGACAGAAGGAAACGCACAGGGCTAGCGCTGGAGGTGGCGGAATTGTGTTTCGGCTGAAAAAAAAGCCCTACCTCTGGGATCTAGGACCCTTGCCACCTTCAGGATGTTGTCTTCCCTATGGTGCGTGTTACCTGGTTGCGGGCCGCACCCCCATTGTGACGCCACTGGCTCTTTAAGTCACAGTGACCCCTGTGCTGGGATGAGTATTGCACAACATAATTGAACCAAAACGTACAGAATGTTTGCAAAAAAAGTTGATCTGGAGTCATGCAACTTGCTGCAGTTGTGCAACAAACTTGCTAAGCTATTGCTAGTACTTGCCATGCTTCACAAGTCATTTTCAAACTTGCAGCACAATTGCTTGCTATATGGAAACAGTCCAAAATAAAGTGCAGTCTTTTCCCTAACATACATAGTCCCTAACTTCAGGCTTGTGGCTACCCCAGCATACCTGCATAGGAAACAGTCTATTCTTGGCCATAATTTATAGTTCATAATGGTAGTATTCATGATTGGCATTTTCAGGGAGGACTGCAGATCCCAGAAATCCCCCTAGGTAGTGGGAACTCTGACCTCTGCAAATTTCCAGACCTCGGACTGGAAATCCAGACTCTGGCAATGGCAGTGAGCATGGCCCGCTCTCTCCTTTTAGTAAGGGCCCCCTGACTCTGAGTAAGACAGAACCCTAGGGTCTGGGACTCTATCCCTTTTATAGCACACAGGACTGGGAGGTTGGACCCGCCAAGAAATACATGGGAAACATAATTAAGACTAACCTCCCCAACCGCTGCAGCATTACCAACTACCTGCCTACATGTAAATAGCATGTGATATTACACATACCTTGTCCCCAGCCTGTTCATTTCAACAACAATCTTCCCATTAGATTATATGTGAATTTATATATTTTTTGCATGTTATTTACCTGTAAATGCTGCCCTTGTGTAGACATCCAATAGCTCTGAGACTGCTGCTGGGTGCTGCCATCTTGGATGTAAAGTCAGCACCCCAAGCACACACTTTACAGTATTCTCCTCCTTCAGGAGATACATAAACAATTATGTAGGGAGGTGGTGGGAGGAAAGAGGAGCTTGGCCAGCACAGACATTTATTAGACACTCCCAGATAAGGAGCTAGCTATGGTTTACAAGAAGGGAATGGGCTGTGCTAGGGAAATGACTGCTAAACTCATCACATTTTCTAGCATGAAAAATTCTGCAAGTAAACGTGATTTGATCAATGAGTTTTAAGGCTGGTGATGAAAATTTGCTGAAACAGCATTAGGGTGTCTTGAGTTGTTGATCGACCCATCACCTTCTCTGAAAGATCTTTTTTTACTGGAAGTGGAAAACCTCTTCAATAGAATATTCATCGATGGTCAGTTACAGGAACGTGATGGATATTTATTATGGCACACATACTGGTATCACCTGACTGAGCCACTGAAGGGAAGACATTAGTTCACAACAATAGAGGCAGCTTAGATGTTTGATGCGAGGAAATTCCAGGCAGCAATGACCAATATATAGAGGAAGTGCAACAGGAAGAGGAAAGGAGCACCACTCTCTGAATAGATCTGTAATAATAAGCAAGGGCTGGCTAGGCATCGCATTTATACATTCTTTAGTTGTAAAAACACAATTTAATACCTGGCACAATTCTTTTTATTTCCATGATTTAATGTCCTGTATTGTAAATTGTGTGTTATCAGCCAAAGATTTGTGTTTTATGTTTCTATTTTTTCCAATTGTGTTGGAAAAATATTTTTCAGCAAAATTTGGTAGCTGACCTAGAAATAGTTTTTATTTTCCAGTCAGAGGCTAATTATCTGTTATGGGGGTCCTTACCAAGTAACGTACTTTCACGTATGTAAACTCTAATGCCGCGTACACACTGTCGTTTTTTTGTGATGAAAAAAAATTACGTTTTAAAAAATGTCATTTAAAATGATCGTGTGTGGGCAAAACGTTGTTTTATGTCTTCAAAAAAACAACCAACATTTTTTTTAAAAATGCTTGAATTTTTTATGTCATTTTTCTGAATGTCGTTTGTGTCATAAAAAATGATCGCGTGTGGGCAAAACGACGTTTTATGTCTTAAAAAAAACAACCAAAAAAAAAATTTGAACATGCTTGAATTTTTTATGTAGTTTTTCTGAATGTCGTTTGTGTAAAAAAAAATGATGGTGTGTGGGCAAAACGACGTTTTTAAACCCGGGCATGCTCAGAAGCAAGTTATGAGACGGGAGCTTCAATGGAACAGAGTGCCATCGAAAGTGTCTTACGTAAGCGCGATTTGCAAAAGCATTTTCAGAAAACGATGGTGTGTAGGCAACGTCGTTTTTTAAAATGAAGTTTGAAAATTGTCGTTTTTTTTCATGACAAACACGACCGTGTGTACGCGGCATAACAATTAACTTTTCTCATTTGCTCCCTTTTGGTCTGTTAACTATACCACTGAATGCGGTTGGTTATACTATACAGCGGTGATGAAAATAAGGAGGTGCGCCAATCTAAGTGCTGTATAAAGGATTTTTATTATGGCAGCAACATAAACAGCCAAATGGCTACTCACAAGATGATGAAAAATACAGGGCATATTGAGTGGGTGGTCCGGTGTCACTCAGCAGTCCGTGGGGTAGGTGTAAAAGCCAAATGTGAAGCACTGGAGGATGGGGCAGCAATCCGGTGTCTGCAGAAGAATCCTTGGCATGTAAACAAGCTGGCTGTAATACAATACACAACATCCTGGAAGTCTCGGCCGGAACAGGAAGTGCGCCTCAGCATGGAACACAGCACAACATCGGACCGGAAGTGACATGGGAAGGAAAACTGACCAATACTATACAGTGGTACCTTTGATTACGAGCATAATTCTTTCCAGAAAGCACTCGTGTATCAAAGCGAGTTTCCCAATAGGAGTCAATGGAAATGTAGATAATTAGTTCCACAGTGACTGCTATTGTATGCAGTACCGCATGTGGCCAGAGGTGGGCGATGAAAAAACTCAGAGACTGCCCTGAGCCACTCAGATGCTTTTAGAGACACTCAGAGAGTTTCAGAGTGTCTCCGAGCAAATCCGAGTGTCACTGGCGCCCCCGCACCTATGGCCAAATGCGGTACTGCACACCCCAGAGGCTTGAATCCTGCTCCTCTTGCGAAACGACGCTTGCAAACCGAATCAGGATTTAAAAAAAAGAATAGCTCCTATTGCAAACCGCTCGTAAACCACGTTACTCGCAATCCAAGGTACTAATGTATCTGTTTGAGAAGTGCAAAAATACCTCTTTATCCTGCCTGCAGTCTGTTGCTGTCCTTGTGCACTTTGCTCTGTTATCCAAAAAACAGTGTTATCAGAAAGTGTATTAAGACTAGAAAACACCTACCCTTGTGTTTGGGAGAAGAGGTGAGGGGGATGTTTTATGTAGTTCAAATATACTTCCTGTCTAAAGTTGGCCATAGATTAATCAAAATTTGACTGGTTCAGCAGGGTCCATCTTTGGCCAACTTCTCGCAAATGGGCTTGTTGGAAAAATGTTGATCAAATAGAGCTGCTGCCTAGGGCCGCTAATAGGGGGGACCACCAGCCCTCCCGTAAGGGGCCCAGGCACACAGAGCGGCCCGAACAGCAGGAGGAATCGGTGTGGTCATGCAGAGGGCAGTGGCGGCCCGTCCATAGGGGGCGTTCGGGCGCCGCCCCCCCCAAGCTGTAAATGGTAAATGTCACTTTAAGAGATTCCAGGCGCCGGACATGTGGCGGTCTATGGGAAGCTTCCCAGCCTGCAATCAGCTGACTGCAGGCTGGGAAGCTGATTTGCCCGTGTTTAGGGCGTGTGCAGGGCGCAAGCTGTGCGCCCGCACACACTCCCACTGTCCTGTGATTTGTTAAAATGCCCTAGTGCTGTAATGGGATTGGCCAGCGGGGACCGGAGTAAAGGTCAGTGGGAAGTGCCATTTTAATCACTTCCGGTTTCTGGAGCGCTTGGCTTGTGAGGGCGTCAGAGGAGCGGCGCCATTGAAGGTAAGCAGCCACATTCCCCCCGCTAAATTCACCCCCCCCCCCCCCCCAGCTCAATCCATCCATGCCTGCCACCACCAGCACCAGCCTAACCACCACCGTGCCCCGCAGCATCTCTCCGCGCTAGTATTGCCACTGCCAGCCAGCCAGCCCCGTCACCACCAGCACCCCCCCCAGTTGAAAGCAGGATTCCCGCTCCCCTCTCTAGGGTCCCGCCGAGCAGCACTGCACACATCTTCAAGTCTGTATGCTCGGAGCAGCACTGACTCTGAAGGAAGGGGGGGGTCCTGCTTCACTTTTCCCCCAGCTATTCACTCATAATCTGCTGGTGAAGACAGAGACATGTGCCTGGCAGGTGAGAAGACCTCTCCTGCCAGGCAGGCAGATTACGAGTGAATAGCTGGGGGAAAAGTGAAGCAGGACCCCCCCTCCCTTCACAGTCAGTGCTGCTCCGTGCATACAGACTTGAAGATGTGTGCAGCTGGACTCGAGAGGAGAGCAGAAGGGAGGGGGGAGGGGGGACTGCTGATCGTAGTAAATGCTTCTCTCCCATTCATCACTAAATCTCTCTCTCTCTCACCTGTCTGTCTTATCTATCTCTCATTATTCCCCTTAGACCTAATGTTTATCTATCTATCTATCTATCTATCTATCTATCTATCTATCTATCTATCTATCTATGTATCTGCATATCTATGTATCTATCTATCTATGTATCTATGTATCTATGTATCTATGTATCTATCTATCTATCTATCTATCTGTATATCTATCTATCTGTATATCTATCTATCTGTATATCTATCTATCTATGTATCTATCTATCTATCTATGTATCTATCTATCTATCTATCTATGTATCTATCTATCTATGTATCTATCTATCTATGTATCTATCTATCTATGTATCTATCTATCTATGTATCTGTATATCTATGTATCTGTATATCTATCTATCTATCTATCTATCTATCTATCTATGTATCTATCTATCTATCTATCTATCTATCTATCTATCTATCTATCTATCTATGTATCTATGTATCTATCTATCTATGTATCTATCTATGTATCTGTATATCTATCTATCTATCTATCTATCTATCTATCTATCTATCTATCTATCTATGTATCTGTATATCTATCTATATATCTATCTATCTATCTGCATATCTATCTATGTATCTGCATATCTATCTATGTATCTGCATATCTATCTATGTATCTGCATATCTATCTATCTATGTATCTATCTATCTATCTATGTATCTATCTATGTATCTATGTATCTGCATATCTATCTATCTATGTATCTGCATATCTATCTATCTATCTATGTATGTATCTATCTATCTATGTATGTATGTATCTATCTATCTATCTATCTATCTATCTATCTATGTATCTATATATCTATCTATGTATCTGTATATCTATCTATCTATGTGTCTATCTATCTATCTATCTATCTATCTATCTATCTATCTATCTATCTATCTATATATCTATCTATGTATCTATCTATGTATCTATGTATCTATCTATCTATCTATGTATCTGTATATCTATCTATATATCTATCTATCTATCTGCATATCTATCTATGTATCTGC
Organism: Rana kukunoris; assembly: GCA_029574335.1. Taxonomy (NCBI): domain Eukaryota; kingdom Metazoa; phylum Chordata; class Amphibia; order Anura; family Ranidae; genus Rana; species Rana kukunoris. Next base: position 195,211,720 of record CM056054.1, read on the forward strand.
ATATCTATCTATGTATCTGCATATCTATCTATGTATCTGCATATCTATCTATGTATCTGCATATCTATCTATCTATGTATCTATCTATCTATCTATCTATGTATATGTATATCTATCTATGTATCTATCTATGTATCTATGTATCTGCATATCTATCTATCTATGTATCTGCATATCTATCTATCTATCTATCTATCTATCTATCTATCTATCTATCTATCTATCTATCTATCTATCTATCTATGTATCTGTATATCTATCTATCTATCTATCTATCTATCTATCTATCTATGTATCTGCATATCTATCTATCTATCTATCTATCTATCTATCTATCTATCTATCTATCTATCTATCTATCTATCTATGTATCTGCATATCTATCTATCTATGTATCTGCATATCTATCTATCTATCTATCTGCATATCTATCTATCTATCTATCTGCATATCTATCTATCTATCTATGTATATGCATATCTATCTATGTATCTGCATATCTATCTATGTATCTGCATATCTATCTATGTATCTATCTATGTATCTATCTATGTATCTATCTATGTATCTATCTATCTATCTATCTATCTATCTATCTATCTATCTATCTATCTATCTATCTATCTATGTATCTGCATATCTATCTATCTATGTATCTATCTATCTATCTATCTATGTATCTATCTATCTATGTATCTATCTATCTGCATATCTATCTATCTGCATATCTGTCGGCCCCCCCTCCTACCCAATGTTTATCTATTTCTCCATCTGTCTGTATATTTATCCATCTGTCTCTATTTCCACACACTCTGTCTGTCTTTCTATTTGTCTGTCTCTATATCTATCCGTAGGACCTATTGTGGGCGAGTGACCGGGGGGGGGGGGGGTTATGGGGTTGGTTGGGGCTTTGATTGCGCCCCCCCAAAATAATGGAGCACCAGCCGCCACTGGCAGAGGGGCAACTACAGAAATATGCCCTGTGCTGCTCTCTGCAGCAGCTGAAAGCCAATTTCTCTTCCTCCCGTCAGCATTCAGCTTCTGCAGGGAGAGACTTCCCCAGCAATGGTTCCCCTCCCTGGTCTGCCCAGTTCTGATCCTCCCATGTGTCCCCCGTCACTGTGCCAAGCCCCCTCCTGTGGCACTGCCGGCTTCCCTGTCCTAAAAAAAAAAAAATAGACAGTGAAATAAACAATAACAGTGTTTTACATTTTTTTTAAATGTAAAAACAAACTATTTAAAAGGGGCCAATTCACACACAGGTTCTTTGTTAGGTTTGTATTAGCTACTAATACTTTTAGTGTATTTTTAGTGAAAATATTGTTTGGTATATTGGGGGGGGTCTGCCATAATTTCTAACAGCTGCCCTGCTGCTGCCCATAGGCGTGTGCACAGGGTGTGCTGGAACATGGGGAAGATCTCTCTCTTACCGGCTCTGCCATAAGAGAAGTGTTTATGCTTTTCTCTTTCACTATGCCGGCAGGGAGATCAATATGCCGGGGGTCATATATCTGTAGATACATACACCTGCATGTGTGTTTGAGCTTAAAGTGTAGGTTCGGCCGATATATTTTTTTAAAAGTCAGCAGCGACAAATACGGAAGCTACTGACTTTTAAAAAAATGACACTTACCTGTCCAGCACGCCCGCCCAGTGGCGTAACCAGAGTTATGGGCGCCCGGGGCGGAATTTTTTTTTTTTGCCCCCCCCCCCTTTATATAGACATCCACGTTTATATGTGCGTAAACGTGGGGGACTTAAACATTTGGGAGCTTTTTTTAAAACTTTTTTATATTTACTTATTTTTTTCACTCTTTTTATGTTTTTTTACACTTTATGCCATTGCTATTACATAGGGGGATGAAAATCCCCCTGTATAATAGCACAGGTACACTGACAGGTACTCTTTATGGAGACATTAGGGGTCTCCAGGACTGATAATGTCACCTGGGGACCCCAAAAGAAGCTGATGAAGCACAGAATTGCTTCTTCTATCTGGCTATAGCAGCCAGATGACTGACAGGTGAATGCGGATGTAATCCACATCACTTCTGCATTCACAGCCTGGAGGGAGATCAGCAAGGAGGAAGATGCTGGTCTCCCTCCCATCTTACCTCCTGACACCCTCCCGAGCCGGTCCCGGGCCGCAGATGGGGCAGCGGATCCCGGGATTAAAGGTGAGGGGTCAGGAGGGGGGGCGGCGGCAGTACTGGAGGGGGGTAGGGGGGCACGCAGCCAGCACATATACACAATTGGCAGGCTATAGAGCCGCCGATTGTGTATATGAGAAAGTTCAACTGGTAATGGCACCGACCCCCGACCTGACACCTACACTGACCTGACACCTACACTGACCTGACACCTACACTGACCTGACACCTACACTGACCTGACACCTACACTGACCTGACACCTACACTGACCTGACACCTACACTGACCTGACACCTACACTGACCTGACACCTACACTGACCTGACACCTACACTGACCTGACACCTACACTGACCTGACACCTACACTGACCTGACACCTACACTGACCTGACACCTACACTGACCTGACACCTACACTGACCTGACACCTACACTGACCTGACACCTACACTGACCTGACACCTACACTGACCTGACACCTACACTGACCTGACACCTACACTGACCTGACACCTACACTGACCTGACCCCTACACTGACCTGACCCCTACACTGACCTGACCCCTACACTGACCTGACCTTACACCTACACTGACCTTACACCTACACTGACCTACTACAGAGACCCACCTAACTCCTACAGTAGGAGTCCTACTTCCATCAATACTCACACCCCTCTCCCCCCAGCTTGGTGAAAATGCTCCTTACCTCTGTCTGCTCTTCTCCAGGACTCTCCTTAGGACGGACAGGACCGCAGCACTGGATGTGCAGAACTGCTTCGGAGACCCGACTCCCTTCCCCGCCAGCGCCATCCACCCGCAGCCCGCTCCATGATGCAATTCCCTCCACACAGCGCCGTACCACAGAGCAGAGTACCAGAGCAGAGGGGAAGACAGCGGCCACGTCGGCTCACACTTCCCAGTGCCTGACGTCTCCCGCCGCCATGCTCAGAGTTTCCGGGCGCTCTGTGATTGGACGTATGCGGTCATGTGCGGAGGCGGGACTTCCAGCCCCACGCCTCACATGACCCCCATATGCCCAATCACAGAGCGCTGGACATTAAACATGGTGGCCGCCTGGCCTGTCTGGACACCAGTCATCTCTATAGTACCCATCCGGTGCCGGCATATCGTTTCTCCGGGTCTCCGATGGCAAGGGAGAGCCCGGAGAAGCACCGGATGGCGGTGGGAGGGGGATGTTCCCTCCCGCCGCCTATAAGAATGATCAAGCGGCGTAACAGCTGCTATGATTGTTCTTATGGTGCACAGGATCGCCGGCTGAAGAGATAGATATCTGTGGATGCCTGTAGCTGCAGGCATCTTTCAGATATCCCCACTGAAAGTCCAGGGCATCATATGACGTCCTTGGGCGGGAAGTGGTTAAACAAAGTTGACCTTAGGCCATTTTCACACTGGGGCAGGGGTGGCATGGCGGTAAAAGCACCGTAAATTTTTACTCGCCGCTGCAGGGGGCGCTTTGACGGCGGTATAGCCGCGGTGCCCTATTGATTTCAATGGGCAGGAGCAGTGGAGGAGCAGTATACACACCGCTCCTTCACCGCTCCAAAGATGCTGCTAGCAGGACTTTTTTTACTGTCCTGCTAGCGCACCACTCCAGTGTGAAAGCTCTCGGGGGTTTCACACTGGAGAGACAGCAGCCCACAAGCCCACACTATAGAGGGATATGCTTTGTTCATATTTCATGTCTGACATTTGCAACCGCTTTAAAGTAGATGTAAACCCGAAATTTTTTTATTTATTTTTGGCTGGCACAATGTAGAGTTTAGGATTTCATATAATTTGGGCCCAGTCGTGCCACAAAGAGTTAATCCAGCTTTGAGAAATCCTCATATCTTTTTTCAGTGAGATAAAACAGACAAATGGAGAAAAACCTGTCTGTTCTTCCCCCCTGCTGTGAGTGACAGGTGATTTACATATCTCATGCATGAGCCTGAGACAGGCATCATTAAAAAAATAAAAATAAAAATGTATCTCAGTTTAGGCCGATACGTATTCTTCTACATATTTTTGGTAAAAAAAAAACAATCGCAATAACCATATAGTGACTGGTTTGTGCAAAAGTTATATTGCCTACAAAATAGGGGACATAATTAGGATTGTTTTTTATTTATTTTTTTACTAGGAATTGCGGCGATCTGCGATTTTTTTTTCGGGACTGCGACATTATAGGCGGACACATCGGACACTTTTGACACATTTTTGGGACCATTCACATTTATACAGTGAACAATGCTATAAATATGCATTGATTACTGTAGAAATGTGACTGGCAGGGAAGGGGTTAACCACTAGGGGGCGGGGAAGGGGTTAAATGTGTAGCCTAGTGAGTGTTCTAACTGTAGGGGGAGGGGGATGACTGGGGGAGGAGACCGATCTGTGTCCTTATGTACAAGGGACACAGCATCGGTCTTCTCTCCGTAACAGGAAGTGGAGCTCTGTATTTACACACAGAGCTCCACGTCCCCGCTCAGTTACTGGGCAATCGCGGGTGCCCGACGGCCATTGCGGCCGCCAGGCACATGCATTGTGTTGCCAGTAACGCGCCGTCATATGACGTCCTGTCAGAACAATAGGGTATTCCGCTGTCATTTGGTGGCGTGCGGTACCCTAGTGGTTAAAAATGGTTGTGTGTACGCGGCTTAAGAAATACACAGGAGAAAATGCATGCTGACAAGGGGAATGTAGAGGTGGGCGGGGAGTGTACTGACATTAGGACTCCACCCCCCGAGCTCCAGACAACAGACCCACAGAATCTGCAGTTTTTCGGGTCTCATAACAGACAGAGGGGAGACATTTGACTGGTAAGGATACATGCAGGAGGCCTGTACGCTATATCCTTCTAGTTCAACACTAGAAAGGATTAGAGAGGGTTTACATACACTTTAAGGTCAAATCCCAGGTCATTCTGAGAGACAAAGCTCTGACACTTCCATAACAGCTTCCATGAAGCTTGGTTGGACCACCTCTTGGGCACTCCTATTGGACAGTAAAGCAGCCCATCTTAGTAAAGAGCTAATTGGATTGTGTGGGAGGTGCGAGCCTCAACACTTCCCTAAGGCCACTTTCACACTGGGGCGGGAGCCGCGGTGGTGGTATAGCGCTGCAAAAAATAGGGGCGCTATACCGTCGGATTTGCCGCGGGATTCGGCCGCTAGCGGTGCGGTATTAACCCCTGCTAGCGGCTGATAAAGGGTTAATACCGCCCACAATGCGCCTCTACAGAGGCACACTGTGGGCGGTATTGCCGCGGTTTCCTATTGTTTTAAATGGGAAGGAGCGGTATACACGCCGCTCCTCTCACCGCTACAAAGATGCTGCTGGCAGGAGATTTTTTCCTCTCCCGTCAGCGCATCAGCGCATCAGTGTAAAATCCCTCAGGCTTTTACATTGAGTATGTAGTGCAGGAGTTTTTCAGGTGGTATAGCAGCACTATCTTTAGCTCTGTACCACCTGAAAAACTCCTCAGTGTGAAAGGGGCCTAAGTGTCTAATTTGCTATTCAGTACAGCCCAGTATTTGGCCACAACTGCATGATTTTCGAGGTTCTTTCAGGTACGTTGGGACTCCTCTACCTCTCGGCACTCTGTATATGAAGCAGTTTTTTTCTAGCCAGTTCAGTACAAAAAAGATGATGGGGTTTGTGGAAATGTGTGGTTGTGGAATGCGGTGGAATGGAATGTGTCCTTATGCAGGTCAGGTACCTGTGGCAGCTGGAATGTAATAACCAGCAGGGAAATGATTATCTCCTAAGAGTTGGATTAACCACTTGGCAGTAATACAGAACAGAAGAAACAAAATCAATGAGCCGGGTCATTATTATTTGTCCTGTGTCAGCCTACTCCACAATAAAAAGGAGAAATGTGGGCAGACATGCCCTTGTAATTGACTTATTAACAACTTAAGCCCCGGACCAATATGCAGCTAAAGGACCAGGCCCCTTTTTGCAGCTCGGCACTGCGTCGCTTTAACTGACAATTGCGCGATTGTGCGACGTGGCTCCCAAACAAAATTGACGTCCTTTTTTCCCCACAAATAGAGCTTTCTATTTGATCACCTCTGCAGTTTTTATTTTTTGCGCTATAAACAAACATAGAGCGACAATTTAGAAAAAAATTCAATATTTTTTACTTTTTGCTATAATAAATATCCTCAAAAAGGATATAAAAAACTTTTTTTCCCTCAATTTAGGCCGATACGTATTTTTCTACATATTTTTGGTAAAAAAAAATTGCAACAAGCGTTTATTAATTGGTTCGCGCAAAAGTTTACAAAATAGGGGAGAGTTTTATGGCATTTTTACTAATATTTTTTTTTACTACTACTGGCGGCGATCAGTGATTTTTTTTCATGACATTATGGCGGACACATTGGACACTTTTGGGACCATTGTAATTTTTACAGCGTTCATTGCTAAAAAAAATGCACTGATTACTGTGAAAATGCCACTGGCAGTGAAGGGGTTAACCCGTAGGGGGCGCTGACGGGGTTTAAACCCCTTTCAAACTGAAGCGTATTTACAGTGTTTTATCGTTAAAAATAGCACTATTAAAACGCTCATAAAAGGCTCTCCATGCATCTCAATTCACCCTTTCACACTGAGTCCTGCAAGCAGCATCTTTGGAGCAGCTTTTGGGCGCTGAAATAAACGTTCCAAAAACGCCCCTTTCCATTTAAATGAATTGAAAGCGCTGTAAAAACGCCTTACCCTTTCACGCCCTAAAACGTTAGGGTCTTAGCGGTGCTTTAACAGCACATTGGAATTGCAGATGAGGCTTCGCTCGAATAATGCTTGAAAAACTCCCCAGTGTGAAAGGGGCCTTAATGTTTCCTAGGGAGTGTTTACTACTTTGTGGGGGCGTGGCTTTGCGTGTGACGTCACCGATCGTTGTTCCCTATGATCAGTGGCAGTCACACTAGGAAGAACAGGGAAAGGTTTGTTTACACATTTTTTTCCCTTAATACATTTCCTGCATTGAGGAAAAAAATAATTGATAGTAGTATCGCCTCCTTGACCAATTGTCATCAGTCTGCTGCAGGCTGGAGAAAGCAATTCCTCAGTCACCTCTCCCCTAGTGAACTGTCTATAGCATTGTAACATACTGTAGACAACATTACAATTCTGTAGACCAGGGGTCTCAAACTCAAATTACCTGAGGGATGCAAGACAAGTGTTCATATCCCATGGGGGGCCGCATGCAAACTTTCAAACTTCAAAAACAGTACTGGTGTCAGCGAACGTATTATTAACCCCCAGCACTGGTGTCAGCGGACACATTATTAACCCCCAGCACTGGTGTCAGCGGACACATTATTAAACCCTAGTATTGGTGTCAGCGGACACATTATTAACCCCCAGCACTGGTGTCAGCGGACACATTATTAACCCCCAGCACTGGTGTCAGCGGACACATTATTAAACCCTAGTATTGGTGTCAGCGGACACATTATTAAACCCTAGTATTGGTGTCAGCGGACACATTATTAAACCCTAGTATTGGTGTCAGCAAACGCATTATTAACCCTGACCACTGCACTGCACACACGGACCACTACACACAGACCACTACACACGGGCCACTACACACAGACCACTACACACGGACCACTGCACACGGACCACTGCACACGGACCACTGCACACGGACCACTGCACACGGACCACTGCACACGGACCACTGCACAAGGACCACTGCACACGGACCACTGCACACGGACCACTGCACACAGACCACTGTACTGCACACGGACCACTGCACTGCACACTGACCACTACACTGCACACTGCCGACAGACCACTACACTGCCGACAGACCACTACACTACACACTGACCACTCACCATCATGGCACAGCACATCAAGGCTCAGAGCCCAGCAAATTAGGGCACAGCACATCAGGGTACAGCACATAAAGGCGCAGAGCAAATAAGGGCACATGGCACAGCACATCAGGGCACAGGGAACAGCACATCAGGGCACAGAGCACAGCGCACATGAGGGCACAGCGCACATGAGGGCACAGTGCACATGAGGGCACAGCGCACATGAGGGCACAGCGCACATCAGGGTACAGGGCACATCAGGGTACAGGGCACAGGGTACCCTGATGTACAGAGCCCAGCACATCAGGGACACATCAGGGTACATGAGGCACATCAGGGTACATGGGGCACATGGCACATCAGAGCATATCAGGGTACCTGGGGCACATGGGATATCAGAGCATATCAGGGTACCTGGGGCACATGGGATATCAGGGTACATGGGGTACATTAGAGCACATCAGGCATACCTCCCAACTTTTCAACTTCAGAATGAGGGACAAATGAGCATACCTCCCAACGAAGTTGTTGAGCGGGGGGGTACGCAGATCATAGTTGATGTAGTTGATGAGCGGGGGGGGGGTCAGCGGATGTGAGTTGTTGAGCGGGGGAGGTTCCGCGGATCGGAGTTGTTGAGCGGGGGGGTTCGCAGATCAAAGTTGTTGAGGGGGGGTCCACGGCTCGGAGTTGTTGAGGGGGGGGTCCGCAGATCAAAGTTGTTGGGTGGGGATTTACCGCGAATCGCAGGGTTTTACTGCGAATCTCGGGGATTTACCGCGAATCGCGGGCCATTTATTAGCGGTCCGCGGGTCGTAAATGGCCCGCGGGCCGGTACTTTGAGACCCCTGCTGTAGACATTCACAGGGTGAGATTATCAAACAAATGACCGTCGTTTTTTTTTTTTCCATGCTATTGAAAATGAAAAGGTTACTAAAGTTACGAAAATTCTCGAATGACAGAATGAAAACTCGGAAGTGATGTGTTGCATTGTATTTGTATTGCATTTTTTGACAAAAACTGTACCAATTAAACAAAAATCGTACGATCTGGTATTGTGTGAGAAAATTTTGGAGCGGTTAATTGACAATTGCGCAGTCATGTGACGTGGCTCCCAAACAAAATTGATGCCCTTTTTTCCCCACAAATAGAGCTTTCTTTTCGTGGTATTTGATAATCTCTGCGGTTTTAATTTTTTTGTGATTTAAACAAAAATATAGCGACAATTTTGAAAAAAATTCAATATTTGTTACTTTTTGCTATAATAAATATCCTCAAAAAATCTATAAAAAAAAAAACACAGTTTAGGCCGATACATATTATTCTACATATTTTTGAATATTGAAAAAAATAAAAATAAAAATCGCAATAAGCGTATATTGATTGGTTTGCGCAAATGTTATAGTATCTACAAAATAGGGGATAGATTTATTGAATTTTTTATTACTAGTAATGGCGGCGATCTGCGATTTTTATAATGATGATGACATTGCAACGGACATATCGGACAATTTTGATACATTTTTGGGACCATTCACATTAATACAGCGATTAGTGCTATAAAACTGCAGCGATTACTGTGTAAATGTGACTGGCAGGGAAGGGGTTAACACTAGGGGGCGCTGAAGGGGTTAAATGTTCCCTAGTGAGTGATTCTAACTGTAGGGGGAGGGGACTCACAAGGGGAGGAGACCGATCTGTGTTCCTCTGTACTGGGAACACACATCGGTCTCCTCCCCTCTGACAGGACATGGATCCAGCCCTGGACTGGGACAAAAAATAGGCCCGGGCATTTTAGACTGAACGGCCTGGGGGGGCGGCTGCGCTTGGCGGCGGTTAATGATGAGATGTGGTGCTCAAAATTTTGGGAGGGGCGCAAACAAACTGAAAAATACTGAAAAAAAATCATCAACTGCAGCCTCACTGTGCTATCAACTGCAGCCACTGTGCCCGTCAAATGCAGCCACTGTGACCATCAAATGCAGCCCCTGTGCCCGTTAAATGCAGCCACTGTGCCCGTCAAATGCAGCCCCTGTGCCCGTCAAATGCAGCCACTGTGATCATCAAATGCAGCCATGGTGACCATCAAATGCAGCCATGGTGACCATCAAATGCAGCCACTGTGCCCCGTCAAATGCAGCCACTGTGCCCCGTCAAATGCAGCCACTTGTGCCCGTCAAATGCAGCCACTTGTGCCCGTCAAATGCAGCCACTTGTGCCCGTCAAATGCAGCTACTTGTGCCTGTCAAATACAGCCACTTGTGGCCCATCTAATACAGCCACTTGTGGCCCATCTAATACAGCCATTTGTGCCCAATCAAATGCAGCCACTTCTGCCCATCAACTGCCGCCACTTGTACCCCGTCAAATGCAGCCACTCATGCCCATCAAATGCTGCCAGCTGTGCCCATCAACACTTGCACTGGAACTAGTGCACTTACACTATTTAGGAGGGAGGAGGATGCAATAGTGCTTGCTAGACGGGCTGGCTGGTCTGCATGTAAGTTCCCCTCACAGAGCCCAGGCAGGAAGGATGGCGTGAAGGAAGGTGGGCGGAGCATTAGGCTCCACCTCCGGCAGTTGTAGTGAGTGTGGCCAGTCTGGCCAATCACCGCCTGAATTTTATCACGAGGGGGGTGGGGGGAGGGGCGGCCATAATGTCGCAGTCACAAAAAAAACGCTGATCACTGCCATTAGTAGTAAAAAAAAAAATGTAATTATAAAAATGCCATATAACTATCCCCTATTTTGTAAACGCTATAAATTTTGCGCAAACTAGGGTTGTCCCGATACCACTTTTTTAGGACCGAGTACAAGTACCGATACTTTTTTGATGTACTCGCCGATACCGAATACCGATACTTTTTTTAAATGTGTCCCCAAATGCAGCCATGTCCCCCACACTAATGCAGCCATGTCCCCCACACTAATGCAGCCATGTCCCCCACACTAATGCAGCCATGTCCCCCACACTAATGCAGCCATGTCCCTGCATCCATGTCCCTTCATCCATGTCCCTGCATCCATGTCCCTCCATCCATGTCCCTCCATCCATGTCCCTGCATCCATGTCCCTTCATCCATGTCCCTCCATCCATGTCCCTCCATCCATGTACCCCATACCTAGCAGCCCCCGCTGCCGCCGGGGGAACATCACAGCTTTCATTTGAATAGCTGTTTTCCCAGCCGCATATAGACAGACACTCCCCCTTGCTCGAGATTGGACAGATCACAATCACCCATTCAATCCTGAGCAAGGGGGAGTGTCTGTCTATACGCGGCGGGAACACTAAAGCTATTCAATTGAAAGCTGTGATGTTCCCGCACGCTTTAACCATGCGGCGCAGCTTTCGTTGTGGCGGACGGCGGCTTTCATTGCGGCGGTTGCGGCGGCGGTGTTGGGGGGGATGGTCAGGTCAAGTATTCTATTTGGGTATCGGGGGTATTTGCGGGAGTACAAGTACTCCCGCAAATACTCGGTATCGATATCGGGACAACCCTAGCGCAAACCAATCAATAAATGCTTATCGCAGTTTTTTTTACCAAAAATATGTAGAAGAATACGTATCGGCCTAGAACTGAGGAAAAAAAAAGTTTTATTATATCTTTTTTGGAGATATTTATTATAGCAAAAAGTCAAAAAAAAAATTTAAATTGTCGCTCTATTTTGGTTTATAGCGCAAAAAAAAAAAAAAACGCAGAGGTGATGAAATACCACCAAAAGAAAGCTCTATTTGTGGGAAAAAAGGACGTCAATTTTGTTTGGGAGCCATGTCACACGACCGCGCAATTGTCAATTAACCACTTCAGCCCGGACCATTTTGCCCTTCAATGAACGGGCCATATTTTTTTCGGCACTGCGTCGCTTTAACTTATAATTGCGCAGTCGAGAATGTAGATGTACAGAGGGGAGTACAGTGAATGTAGAGAAAGGTGTGCAATGAATGTAGACAGGGACCACCCTGTCAGATCTCCGCTCTCCCCTATGGGGGGATTGGATGAACACAGACCGGCAGTCTGCGTTCACCTGATCCGATCCTCAGACGGATGAAAAAATCGGGTTTTCCTCCATCTGCAGAATCTGAGGGCTGCAGACCCGGATGAGATCGGGTGTCAGTGGATGGTGACACTCGCAATCTTGCAGAGATCAATGTATGTCCCTTTTTCATCGGTAAACGGATGGATGAAAAAGCAGACATAGGCTCCGTCCCTGTGAAAGAGCCCTTAGGTGTAACCAGGAGCGGTTGGTCCATAGAGGGCGCCGGAGTGCCGCCCCCTCTGGCTCTCGCACAGCCACTAAAATATATAGATTCGTGCATTGTATGAATCTATATATTTTTGCTATTCAGCTGGCCGGATGTTGAGCGCCAGCCAGCTGAATAACGGCAGCTGGTTGGCTCTGTAGAAGTGCCTATCAGATCCAGCGGCCCTGAGGCTGTAGTCGGCTTCCTGAAGCTTATCCTCGGGACGTACCGGCGGTGCATTCCTTGCATAAGACTGACAGGCGTCTCAGCCAATCAGGTAATTTGATTGGCTGAAGCGTCATCGAGGGCGGGACGAGGGACATCGAGGGACGGTAGAAGCACGGCTGACCCCAGAAAGTTAAGTGCCAGAGGGGGGCATTTTACTGGGCACAGTGGCGACAATTGCGGGGCACAGTGGCGACAATTGCGGGGCACAGTGGCTACAATTGATGGGCACAGTGGCAACAATTGATGGCACAGAGGTAACGATTGATGGCACAGTGGTGATAATTGATGGGCACAGTGGTGAAAATTGATGGGCACAGTGGTGACAATTGATGGCAAAATGGTGACAATTGATGGCATGGCATAGTGGTGACAATTGATGGCACAGTGGCTGTGTTTGATGGCATGGCACAGTGACTTCATTTGATGGCATGGCACAGTGGTTGCGTTTTGATGGCATGGCACAGTGGTTGCGTTTTGATGGCATGGCACAGTGGCTGTGTTTGATGGCATGACATAGTGGTGACAATTAATGACACAGTGGCTGTGTTTGATGGCATGGCACAGTGACTTCATTTGATGGCATGGCACAGTGGTTGGGTTTTGATGGCATGGCACAGTGGCTGCGTTTGATGGCATGGCACAGTAACTGCATTTGATGGCATGGCACAGTGGTGACAATTGATGGCACAGTGACTGCGTTTGATGGCATAGTGGTGAAATTGATGGCACAGAGGCTGCGTTTGATGGCATGGCATAGTGGTGACAATTGATGGCACAGTGACTGCATTTGATGGCATGGCACAGTAGTTGCGTTTTTATGGCATGGCACAGTGGCTGTGTTTGAAGGCAAAGCACAGTGGTGACAATTGATGGCACGGTGACTGCGTTGATGGCATGGCACAGTGACTGCGTTGATGGCATGGCACAGTGGTTGCATTTGATGGCATGGCACAGTGGTTGCGTTTTTATGGCATGGCACAGTGGTGACAATTGATGGTACGGTGACTTTGTTGATGGCATGGCACAGTGACTGCGTTTGATGGAATGGCACAGTGATGACAATTAATGGCACCGTGGCTGCGTTTGATGGCATGGCATAGTGGTGACAATTGATGGCACAGTGGCTGTTTGATGGCATGGCACAGTGGTGACAATTGATGGCACAGTGACTGCATTTGATGGCATGGAATAGTGGTTGCGTTTTGATGGCATTGCACAGTGGCTACGTTTTTTGGCATGGCACAGTGGCTGCGTTTGATGGCATGGCACATTGGTGACAATTGATGGCACGGTGACTGCGTTGATGGCATGGCACAGTGACTGCGTTGATGGCATGGCCCAGTGGTTGCATTTGATGGCATGGCACAGTGGTTGCGTTTGATGGCATGGCACAGTGGCTGCGTTTGATTGGAATGGCACAGTGGTGACAATTGATGGCACGGTGACTGCGTTGATGGCATGGCACAGTGACTGCGGTGATGGCATGGCACAGTGGTTGTGTTTGATGGCATGGCACAGTGGTTGCATTTTATGGCATGGCACAGTGGCTGCGTTTGATGGCATGGCACAGTGGCTGCGTTTGATGGCATGGCACAGTGGTGACAATTGATGGCACGGTGGCTGCGTTTGATGGCATGGCACAGTGGTGACAATTGATGGCACGGTGACTGCGTTGATGGCATGGCACAGTGACTGCGTTGATGGCATGGCCCAGTGGTTGCATTTGATGGCATGGCACAGTGGTTGCGTTTGATGGCATGGCACAGTGTTTGCGTTTTTATGGCATGGCACAGTGGCTGCGATTGATTGGAATGGCACAGTGGTGACAATTGATGGCACGGTGACTGCGTTGATGGCATGGCACAGTGACTGGGGTGATGGCATGGCACAGTGGTTGCGTTTGATGGGATGGCACAGTGGTTGCGTTTGATGGGATGGCACAGTGGTTGCGTTTGATGGGATGGCACAGTGGCTGCGTTTGATGGCATGGCACAGTGGCTGCGTTTGATGGCATGGCACAGTGGTGACAATTGATGGCACGGTGGCTGCGTTTGATGGCATGGCACAGTGGTGACAATTGATGGCACGGTGGCTGCATTTGATGGCATTGCACAGTGACTGCGTTTGATGGCATGGCACAGTGGCTGCGTTTGATGGCATGGCACAGTGGCTGCGTTTGATGGCATGGCACAGTGGCTGCGTTTGATGGCATGGCACAGTGGTTGCATTTGATGACATGGCACAGTGGTTGCGTTTGATGCCCACAGTGAATCTGCAATTGTTTTTGTGCTTTTTGTGCTGGGATTCCTGTGACATGATCCATCAGACATGTTGTACCATACATGAATATTATTGTGCTTACAGAATACCAAGGTGACCACACATGTGCTTTACCAAGAAGTGTGAGCCCCAAACATCCACCAATAGAATCATCAACACTTCTTATTGGTCCCCAGATCAGTGCAAGGGAGGGGGGGTCTAAATAAGAGAGGGGGGTCTGGGGCGGGGGTGTAAGGAATAAAGGGGGTTCTGTGAGGAGTAGAGGGGCAAGGTCTGTGGTAAGTTGTCTTCCCCCGCCCCCTTGTACTTATAGACACTGTGTAGGACATCTTCTTCCTCTCTCCAGTCATGTGACAAGGTGAAAGAGACCGAGGGGGAGAACAGCATTTCCCCTCTGCACAACGGCTCTCTACTGCCACCTTCAGGCTGGAGGGAGGAGGAAGCTGAAGCTCTCTCCAGCTATCTGCCAGCTTAGCTTAGTACTACTACTCCTCGCGCACGGTCGCGCGGGGGAAAGGATGGGTGATGCGATACACGCGCTCCCTCGGATTGGTTAATGGCAGGGGCGGGGCGTCGGATAACTCATACGCGACGGCGGAGCGGCGCCATTTTCCTGTACTTCCTGTTACGGACTGGACGAGTTTTCGGGAAGCTCCTTTTACTGGACCGGCACAGCGCCCCCCCAGAGGAGTAATCGGAGACTACGTCGATAGATTTTCCATCTTACATCTATCGTACGTCCATCGGAGGCACAGTAAGTGTCATTAGCAGTGATTTCACCGTGTGTATGTGGGGGACGGGGGGAGGGGGGAGCTGGGCCTGCTAGTTGTGTAATGTCACCTGTCAGTGTTTCTCTCCTTCTTTCTGGTTTGAGGGAAGAGAAATCACTTTTCACAATCGGGATCAGAGCTGTCTTTAGAGATCCCAGGGGGGGCCCCACCATCTTACCCAGGGCCACTATCAGGAGTTATGGGGCCCTGGTTAGTCCCTTACGGAGCTTCAGGAGAGAACCGGGGGGGGGGGGCTGCAGTGAATATATATATATATTAAAATAAAGGGGACCTTTTAATAACAAAAAATAATAATAAAATAAATATATATGAAAAAAAGGGGGGGTTGCCATCCAGGGCCCTGGGGACCTCTAGGCCCTTTAACCACTTGCCTACTGTGCACCTACACCCCCTTCCTGCCCAGACAAAATTTTAGCTTCCGGCACTGCGTCGCTTTAACTGACAATTGCGCGGTCGTGCGACGTGGCTCCCAAACAAAATTGGCATCCTTTTTTTCCCACAAATAGAGCTTTCTTTTGGTGCTATATTTTTCTGTAATGTGAAAGATGAAGTTACGCCGAGCAAATAGATACCTAACATGTCATGCTTTAAAATTGTGCACACTCATGGAATGGCGCCAAACTTCGGTACTTAAAAATCTCCATAGGTGACGCTTTAATTTTTTTTACAGATAACTATTACCGAGTTACAGAGGAGGTCTAGTGCTAGATTTGTTGCACACGCTCTAAAGCACGCGACGATACCTCACATGTGGTGTTTGAACGGCGTTTACATATGTGGGCGGGACTTGCATGCGCGCTCGCTTCTGCGCGCGAGCAACTGGGCATAGGGGTGCTTTAACAACAAACACTTTAATAAGGAATAGGAATCGGAATCAGTGTGACAGGTCCTCTTTATGGAGAGATGTGGGGTCAATAAGACCCCACATCTCTCCTCCAGGCTTACAAGCATGAAATCAGTGAAAAAACATTCACCGATCTCACACTGACAGCCGCGATTGCGGCTTTGTTTACTTCCGGGTACGTCATAATGTTGCGCCCGTGCCTCTGACGGTCATAGAGATGACTGAAGGGTGTCAGTAGGGCAGTGGACGGTGTCAGTAGGGCAGTGGGCGGTGTCAGTAGAGCAGTGGAGGGTGTCAGTAGGGCAGTGGGCGGTGTCAGTAGAGCAGTGGACGATGTCAGTAAAACAGTGGGCGGTGTCAGAGCAGTGGAGGGTGTCAGTAGAGCAGTGGAGGGTGTCAGTAGAGCAGTGGAGGGTGTCAGTAGGGCAGTGGACGGTGGTCAGTAGTAGGGTTGTCCCGATAGCACTTTTTTAGGACCGAGTACAAGTACCGATACTTTTTTCAAGTAGTCGCCGATACAGAATACCGATACTTTTTTTAAATGTGTCCCCAAATGCAGCCATGTCCCCCACATATGCAGCCATGTCCCCCACATATGCAGCCATGTCCCCCCAGCCATGTCCCCCACATATGCAGCCATGTCCCTCCAAACATGTCCCCCACATATGCAGACTTGTCCCTCCAGCCATGTCCCTCCAGCCATGTCCCTCTAGCCATGTCCCTCTAGCCATGTCCCTCACATATGCAGCCATTTCCCCCCAGCCATGTCCCCCATATATGCAGCCATGTCCCTTCAGCCATGTCCCTTCAGCCATGTCCCTTCAGCCATGTCCCTCCAGCCATGTCCCTCCAGCCATGTCCCTTCAGCCATGTCCATGTCCCTCTAGCCATGTCCCTTCAGCCATGTCCCTTCAGCCATGTCCCTCTAACCATGTCCCTCACATATGCAGCCATTTCCCCCCAAGCCATGTCCCCCACATATGCAGCCATGTCCCTCCAGCCATGTCCCTTCAGCCATGTCCCTTCAGCCATGTCCCTGCAGCCATGTCCCTGCAGCCATGTCCCTGCAGCCATGTCCCTTCAGCCATGTCCCTTCAGTCATGTCCCTTGAGACATGTCCCTGCAGCCATGTCCCTCCAGCCATTTCCCCCATACCTAGCCGCCGAAAGCCGCCGCACGGAGAACATCACAGCATTCATTTGAATAGCTGTTTTTCCCGCGCGTATAGACACTCCCCCTTGCTCGGGATTGGACAGATCACGATCACCCATTCAATCCCGAGCAAGGGGGAGTGTCTATACGCAGCGGGAACACTACAGCTATTCAAATGAAAGCTGTGATGTTCCCGCACGCTGTTTAACCAATGCGGCGCGGCTTTCGATGCGGCGGCTTTTGATGCGGCGGCAAGTATTCTATTTAGGCATCGGGGGTATTTGCGGGAGTACAAGTACTCCCGCAAATACTCGGGTAGGGCAGTGGAGGGTGGTCAGTAGGCCAGTGGAGGGTGGTCAGTAGGCCAGTGGAGGGTGGTCAGCAGGGCAGTGGAGGGAGTCAGCAGGGCAGTGGAGGGTGTCAGTAGGGGATGGGACCAGTGGAGGGTGTCAGTAGGGCAGTGGAGGGTGTCAGTAGAGCAGTGGAGGGTGTCAGTAGAGCAGTGGAGGGTGTCAGTAGGGCAGTGGCGGGTGTCAGTAGGGCAGTGGCGGGTGTCAGTAGGGCAGTGGCGGGTGTCAGTAGGGCAGTGGCGGGTGTCAGTAGGGCAGTGGCGGGTGTCAGTAGGGCAGTGGAGGGTGGTCAGTAGGGCAGTGGAGGGTGGTCAGTAGGGCAGTAGAGGGTGTCAGCAGGGCAGTGGAGGGTGTCGATAGGGCAGTAGAGCAATGGGCGGCGGTCAGTATGGCAGTGGTCGGTGGTCAGTAGGGCAATGGACGGTAGTCAGTAGGGCAGTGGACGGTGGACAGTAGAGCAGTGGAGGGTGTCAGTAGAGCATTGGAGGGTGTCAGTAGGGCAGTGGACGGTGTCATTAGGGCAGTGGACGGTGGTCAGTAGGGCAGTGGACGGTGGTCAGTAGGGCAGTGGACGGTGGTCAGTAGGGCAGTGGACGGTGATCGGTAGGGCAGTAGACGGTGGTCGGTAGGGCAGTGGAGGGTGTCAGTAGGGCAGTGGATGGTGGTCAGTAGGGCAGTGGACGGTGGTCAGTAGGGCAGTGGACGGTGGTCAGTAGGGCAGTTTATGGTGTCAGTAGGGCAGTAAAGCAGTGGAGGGTGTCAGTAGGGCAGTGGACGGTGGTCAGTAGGGCATAAAGAATGGAAGAAAGCACTGTAAAAAATTTTTAAAAAAAATACTGCCACTGTCACATGACATTAAAAAAGAGTATTGGTAATCGGTATCGGCGAGTACTTGAAAAAAGAACCGGGGGGGGGGGGTGGAGTGAATATAATATTAAAGGGCCTGGGCATGACTATGGGGAGAGGAGAGGCAACGCAGGGATTAAGTTTTGGGCAGTGAGGGGTGGTTACAAGGAGGCAGTGGCCTGTGTGGGCGGAGAGGTATAAAAGAAGGGGCAGGTACTTGGACGAGCACTCGGGAGAGTTTTCAGCAGAGAGAGGAAGCTTTCCCGCCCACCCTCCATGTTGTGTGTCGTTTTGCGTTGTTGGTCTGTGTTCTTTTCTTGCAGGGTATGGATTATGGACGTCATAACAGCTGGAGCAGGCGGTATCGGTCTTTGGCGGTGGCAAAATCAGAGGTCATGGAAATGGTGGGGGGCTTTATCGGTGGTATGTGCCCCTCTGCTGGAATACGGTTATGGTTGTACTGTGGGTGGGGGTTGTCTCCGAGCTGGTATACGCCTGGAGGCCTGCTATGGTACAAATTATGGTCCCGCAGTGTAGTAAATGTGACAGTTTCGGGGTACCGTCAGAGACCAACAGACTGGGTGTTTAAGTAATTGTGATTTAAATGTGGAAATATGTTAATGGTAAGTTATTTTGATTAAAGTTATTTTAATAGTTGGAGATTTGATATTATTGGTTAATAAAAAAGGCTGTTGTGGCCATTTATAATCCAACTCTAGTGTGGTCTATTATTATTATCCTCATGTGGTATGAAAGGGGGTGGTTTAGAGGTAAGGTAAAGAAGGGGTCAATGGGTGGGTTTAAAATGTAAGGTTGGTGAATATCTCGAGTACACTGGTCATGTTTTTGAAGAGGAATAATGTTGTTATGGTAGCAACCATAACCAATACCCTGGTATCCTCTTCAAGAGCGGGCGGTTCGCTTTCAGATAAAAGTGGTCTCTGCGGCGGATTCCCAGTAAGATCACTTTTATCAGCGGTGGGAGAGGGCCCCCCCTTGCTGCACTGGGAGCTGACCGAGTCACATTGTCAGACTGTGTTTCCTGCGATTATTAGCATTTTAATTCAAATATATTTCCATTATCATATTATTATTATTGTACATTTTACTCTTATTTTAATTTTTTTTAATGTTTTTTTTTTTAGGTACAGCAGCATTAAGATGCCACGACCGTCTCGGCAGCGATCACGTCAGGAGGGAGGAGCTAGTCCGATCGCCCACCGCACAAGAGGACAGCTTCGGAGGAGACGAGAGGAGGTCGCCAGGGATCAGCCCCCAGCGCCTCCGAGACCACCAGCAATGGAACAGCCTACCTGTTCCATTTGCCTCTGTGAGTACAGTGTACAGGACTCAATGGCATTAAATTGTTCTCACACATTTCATCATCCTTGTATTCACAGGGGGCTTCAACATTCCTCATCGTGTCCTTTGTGCCGGACGTTCATTCCATATGTGTATGTTGTTCACGATGAAGATGGTGTGCACATTATTGCTGTCCTGAGGCCTGATCAAAATTGAGCCGCCCTCCTGGTTCTCCAGAATGTAAGAAATGCCTCGTTTCCACTGAGCGGTTCGGGTTGGTTCGGTACGGTACGATATTTTGAGTGTTTTCATTATGAAAGCGGCCCATACAACCGAACCATACCGCACCATTCTGGGTCCTGCATAAGATGTGGGGCCATAGAAAATGGTATGGTTCGCTTAGGGCAGAGCTACAATACATTCCACTGATTGACCGACATGCTAGGCATTTTTTCAAAACCCTGTATGGCCCCTGACGGTCCGACTTGCAGTGGAAACACTCACCTGAGAAGGCCGGACCACTCTAACACCTCCAAACTGTACCGACCCGAACTGTTCCGCTCAGTGGATATCCTCTTTCCGATCCCCTGGAAATAACTTGGGGTTATGTCTTATACCAATGTGTATATTCTTTTTGCTACTTTATGCTTCTAGTGGATAATGCCTAGAAAAAAATATATACTTCAGACTATTACTACAGAAAAGGAGTCCCTTTACCCTAATTGAGCTAATACCGCTCAGGTGATCACTCCAGGCTTTTACTACAAAAAAAGGAGTGGCTTCACCTCTCAGGTAAACACTCCAGACAATTTCTACAGTAAAGGAGTCAGTTCACCGCTCAGGTGAACACTACAGCAACGCTGTAACTTGGCCTAGGCCAACAAGGCCCAGGCCATTCTGGGTCCCACGTCAGATGTGGGGCCATAGAAAATGGCACGGTTCGGTTAGGGCGGAGCTACAATACATTCCACTGATTGGCGGACATGCTAGGCCTTTTTTCTAAACCCCGTATGGCCCCTGACGGTCCGACTTGCAGTGGAAACACTAACCTGAGAAGGCCGCACCATTCTAACCCTTCCAAATTGTTCCCGACCCGAACTGTTCCGCTCAGTGGATATTCTCTTTCCGCTCCCCTGGAAATAACTTGGGGTAATGTCTTATACCAATGTGTATATTCTTTTTGCTACTTTATGCTTCTAGTGGATAATGCCTAGAAAAAAATATATACTTCAGACTGTTACTACAAAAAAAGGAGTGGCTTCACCTCTCAGGTAAACACTCCAGACAATTTCTACAGTAAAGGAGTCAGTTCACCGCTCAGGTGAACACTACAGCAACGCTGTAACTTGGCTTAGGCCAGTGCTTCTCAAATAGTGGGGCGGGCCCCCCTGGGGGGGCCCGAGGCTCCATGAAGGGGGGCTCGAGCCTTCTTCCGGACTGCAGCGATCGCGCCATTTAGAAGCCGCTGTCCCCAGCCTCCTGCGCTAGTTAGAGGAGCGGACGGCGGGAGGCGGGACATTGTTGAACTGACAGGTGGGACCAGAGAGGTAGCAGCCTATCATGTTGGACGGCAGGTGATTGGCTGCTAGGAGGTGGTCCTAGCAGCCAATCACCAGTTCGCCCAAAAGTCTCCCCGCCCCGCCCAGTGCTGCTGCGGCTTCACTTGACGAATGTCCCGCCTCCTGCTCTCCGTGCTGAAACGTTACAGGTAGGAGTGGAGAGGGAAGGGAGGAAAAATATATGGAAATGTTAAGGACGAGGAGTGGGGGCTGTGCTGTGGGGGGTTATGTGATGGGGCAAACTGTGTGCAGGATATGTGATGGGGGTCATGTAAAGGGGGAAATACTGTGTGGGGGGATATGTGATGGGACAATACTGTGTGGGGGGATATGTGATGGGACAATACTGTGTGGGGGGATATGTGATGGGACAATACTGTGTGAGGGGATATGTGATGGGGCAATAATGTGTGGGGGGGATATGTGAAGAAGGGCAATACTGTGTGTGGGGGGGATATGTGAAGAAGGGCAATACTGTGTGTGGGGGGGATATGTGAAGAAGGGCAATACTGTGTGTGGGGGGGATATGTGAAGAAGGGCAATACTGTGTGTGGGGGGGATATGTGAAGAAGGGCAATACTGTGTGGGGGATATGTGGATACAGTGTTATGCAGAGGTGTACTTATAACAATTTTATAGACAAATGATACTATTTACAGTCGCGCGGGGGGGCGCGAAATGTTTTCTTCTTCCTAGGGGGGGCATGACAGAAAATAATTGAGAAGCACTGGCTTAGGCCAAGCCATTCTGGGTCCTGCTTTAGATGTGGGGCCATAGAAAATGATATGGTTCGGTAAGGGTGGAGCTACAATACATTCCACTGATTGGCGGACATGCTAGGCAGTTTTTCCAAACCCTGTATGGCCCCTGACGGTCCGACTTGCAGTGGAAACACTCATCTGAATAGGCCGGACCATTCTAACCCTTCCAAACTGTACCGACCTGAACTGGTGAACACTCCAGACAATTTCTACAGAAAAAGAGTTGCTTCAGAGTAGCATCTTCTATACCATTATTCTATCTGGGGTAACTCAGTCAAGTCTGGATAGGAAAATGTTTATTTAAATTTTGTGTTATGATTTTATTTTTAAAAACAAAAAAAACAAAAAATATATATATAATGTTTGGGTGTTCTAATTAGAGGAAAGCAGATGGCAGTGAAAACAGTGAAAAACATATTAGAACTGCTGTTTTGCTACTTGTAATGTAAATGTAATGTAACCTGTAATGCCAACGGCCACCACAAGATGGCGCCAGATCACAGAAGGAAGCTGAGCCCTGCATAAGGACGCAAAGCCACGGCCTCAATTACCAGCCGGTAATTGAGGCTGCGGTTTTGCGGCCTTCTGCAAGGCTCAGCTTCCTTCTTTGGAGGCCACAAAGCCTCGGCCTCAACTACCGGCGGCGGCAGGCCCGCCGCGATCGCACCCCACGCCGGTTGGTAATTGAGGGTGCGGCTTTGCTTTAGATAGATGCACACACACACACAACCAAATTAGGAGAGAGTAGATCGCACACACAGATTATAGGACTATTATTATAAAAAGGATGACTAGCATCCAGTAGGGTAGCTTAGTGTAGTTAGTGTAGGTCCTGCCCTAGAAGAGTCTACCTTGTCGTGGTGGGCAGGCTTGGAATCTCTTGGTCAAAAGTGTATCAGCAAATGAGCGAGAGGATCACTAGATCTTCACTTCTGGCCAATTAATTTTACCAAAGGACTCTTGATTTATTCAGAGTATATATAGTTGAAAAAGAAAAAATGTGTATAGATCCATAATTATACTTTCATAAACACACAATAAAAATGTGATATATTTACATTTGAATTGCTCTCTCTTTTATTTAATTCTTTCATGATGGGGGGGGTCATTAACTCTTGGATGCACAGGCCACATTTGCAAGGCTCATGGCTACTTCTTCCTCTTCTGGGGTGTGTAGGGATGTGTAATATATTAATTATATTACACATTTACATTTTTTAATAAATGATAAATTCCTACACATTCCCCTCACAAAATATATAGAGAATTCTTTCCTGTTTCCAGGGCTAGAGTATCTGCTCTATTCAGAAGTGTTTTTCTGCCCTCACAATCTCTAGTTTAGTATTGAGCCTTTCTCTAGTCTCCAATATAATTGTAAAATTCTCAATTTTAAAATCTCTTGCTTCTTAGGCCTCGTACACACGAGGGGATATGTCCGCTGAAAACGGTCCGATGGACCGTTTCAGCAGACATCTCCGATCGTGTGTATGGGCTAGCAGACAGATTTGTCCACCTGACAGATTTCAAAGCATGCTTTGAAATCTATCCGGTGGAAATCTGTCCGCCCGACATGTCTGCTGGTTAGTACACTGCTGGTTAGTACACTTACCAAGTACACTTAACATGTCTGCTGGTTAGTACACTGCTGGTTAGTACACTTACCAGCAGACATGTCGTCCCGCTCCGCCGCCGTGACGTAGCGGTGCGTGACGTAGCGGTGACGTGGAGGCGTCAACGTCACCGCCGCGTCACCGACACGTCACCGCGCCGTCCGCCGGCGGGGAATTTGATCCGATGGTGTGTACACGCCATCGGATCAAACTCCAGATCGGACATATCCGATGGAAATGGTCCGCGGACCGTTTTCATCGGATATGTCCGATCGTGTGTACGAGGCCTTAAAGTGACTGTCAATCTTTATTTTTTTTCATTAAAATAATAAACATGTTATACTTATCTGCTCTCTGTAATGGTTTTGCACAGAGCAGCCCTGATCCTCCTTTTCTCAGATCCCCCGTCGGTGCTCCTGGCTCCTCCCCCTTGCCTGCTATGGGGCACTTGTGCATGCTCGATCTGGAGCCTCACTGTCTGTCGATTGTGTAAAAAAACTTCTGCACTTGGTGACTAATAAATGACCCAATGAAAATAATTGTGACTCTCAGAGAAAGCAATACATTAACATCCCCCCATCCCACGCTCCCGCGATTCACGGTAAACCCCCCCAAACATGCCAGAGGTGGCAGCTGGTGCTCATGCACCTGCGGTTCCCATGGACACTTTGTTGCCAGGGTGGAAGCGGCGTGCGGGCGGTAGAAGGGGGGTAAAAAGTGCCCCCTCCCCCCACCATCCCCTGGGGAATGCTCTGACTCAGGACCTGGCTGCGGCTCAGGTGCCCGGTTCTGTGTTGTCAGGAGATGTGGACCAGGAACTTCCGTGTGAGAAAGACTCCTCACTTGGGTCAGTACAGGACAGGGCAGTGCGCTTATCAATGCTGTAAGGGACTCCCTTAAGCTGGATTGTGCAGCTGAGGCATCCTCTGAGGGCTCAGTCTTTTTTGGGTCCCACAAATCAGACAACTCTGAGAAGGTTTTTCCTTATGTGTCCTTCTTTGACAAGTTCTTTGGAAAGGAACGGGAAAAGCCACAGAAGTCCTTTGTAGTTTCTCAGCGTCTGACACGACACGCCAAGGGGTGGGGTCGAGTGATACAGTGAGCGGCTATGGCCACTCGCTGTATCACGGGAGCGCACGCGTGAGGACTCCACACTATGCGAGGGAGCTTGCATGAATGTGTGGAGTTCTTGTGGGGAGGACCAGTGACAGCGCTGAGGGAGCCCAGAAGACGTGGTTCGGGACCACTCTGTGCAAAACGAGCTGCACAGTGGAGGTAAGTATAACATGTTTGTTATTTTAAAAAAAACTTTAAGAAAAGAAAGCCAACTGAATTTGCAGATAATATGATACTCTAATTTGTAAAGTGGGTTTTCAGTGACGGAGATTTACTAAACATGGTGCATTTAGAATCTGGTGCAGCTGTGTGTGGTAACCAATCAGCTTCTAATCTCAGCTTGTTCAATTAAGCTTTGGAAATAAGGGCCCTTTCACACTAGCGGACCGTTCGTCCGCTCATTACAAGTCCGTTTACGGACTTGTAATGGGCCCCTATGGGAGCGGATCCGTTAGCGAATGATGCATCCACTAACGTCCGCTAGATCCGCATCCGTTTTTGCGGACGGAAGAATGTCCTATTTTTCTTCCGTCCGGCCAAACGGATCAGATGCAAACGGACAGACGGTCCGTTTCCATCCGACTCCCCATAGGGGAGAGCAGAGGAGAGACGGGGCGGTCCCTGCACAGTGTGCGGGGACCGCCCTGTCCGCTGACAGCTGAGCGGAGACCCCCCCGCTGGGCTGACGGACACACGGAGCGGACCGAAAAACGGACCGCTCTGTGTGTAAGGAGCCTAAAACCTATAGGGCTCTTTCACATGGAGCCGACCGTTTTTGATCCGCCCCGTGTGTGTCCGTCGGCTCAGCGGGGATCATCCTTAAATCCCTGCTGAGCTGTCGACGGACAGGGCGGTCCCCGCACACTGTGCAGAGACTGCCCTGTCTTTCCTCCGCTCTCCCCTATGGGGAATCAGATGAATACTAACCGTCTGTCCGTATTCATCCGATCCGCCAGACGGAAGAAAAATAGGGTTTTCTTCCGTCCTAAAAAACGGATATTTGCGGACGCGGATCTTTGCGGACGTTAGCGGATGCATTACAAGTCCGTAAAGGGACTTGTAAAAAAACGGGCTGTTTGTCCGTATGTGTGAAAGGGCCCAAAAGCTGATTGGTTTCTCTCCAGCTTTAGGATAAAACCCCCACTATGTACTTTCCTAACATTGTTCGGCTGCATTCACACCTGAGCATTTTGTTGCCTGAAGCATGAAGCTCCAAAACGCTAGAGGGGAAAAAATACATTACTTTTGTATTCCCATAGAAAGTAATGGAAACACTCGATTTAAGCGTCTAGCGCGACAACGGGCATTTCTACAGGCGTTTTGTCGCTTTAATGTGTTCTGTGAAATAGAACATTTCACAGAGGAAGAAGATAAAAAAAATCTACAAACGTAGCAACAAGTGATGAAACAGATGATAATTTTTCCTACTGGCTAAAATAAAAAACGTTGAAGTTCAAAAATGTCGGACAACGCTGTATGCAAACGCACGAATACATGTGAATACAAAACGTGCGACAAAGCGCTGCAAAACACGATTGAAAACGATACGCTCAGGTGTGAATGCAGCCTTCATGTCTGAACACCATTATAAATTACACTATGTAGATGTCCGCAGAGCACAGCTGGAACACCATTACTGGATGGATTGTTCCTTTCTCAGCTATACACGTCCATTACATAAGTCAGAGAATATGTGCAGCACAGTTTGTTTGTGTGAAATATCTAATCCATACATGTAGTTGACAATGCTATCGAACATCTTCACTGAACTGGCATGTTTGTATTTTGGTAAAGAAGATCTAGCAAACAAACTTTTTTCCAATAATTGCCGTTATCACACATTATATACTTTTCACACCTAAAAATAATTCAAACTACCAGTAAGAATGTGTCCTTACATTTAAAGTGCACCTGTCATTTCAGAGCCATCAAGGCAGTGCCTGTTAGCGGGCATCCACTCACCTGCTGCCACCACATCCCTCCCCTTGTTATGTTACTGCCGCATCACCAGCCATCCTATTAAAGTGAATGGGACTGTCGGTGAGTCAACAATGGGTCAGAGGAGGAGCCGCTCCGGGACAGAGATGACAGTTGCTCTTTAAAAATTATGATTTAAATCAAGCCTTTTTACTAGTGATTTAAATCATGGTGCATTATGCGCACAGTGTGGTGTGAATGGACCCTGATAGTTGCAGGATGTTTTACTACCAGCGTAGAAATCTCTAGTGACCGCTTGTGGGGTGATTACAAACAATAACTGCGGCATGACGCCCTTGTCTAATGTCCTAGCGAAACACTGTACTTTCAGCAGATGTATTCCTGTACAGGGAGTCTGAATACAACTTACAGGTAGAGCTCATCATAATCACTGCACATTAGACAATCATGGGCCCATTTACACTTGCTCAAGTCTCTGAAGAAGTCTTTAGAGCCATTTCACACTATGCCGACCATAGCGTCGTCGGTAAAACGCCAATATTCTTACCTCCGACGATATGGGCGGATTTCGGCTGCTAGTAGGGCACATTTACCCATATTAGCAGCCGAGAAAGGGTTAAAACATAGCCGCGCTGTCCCATTGATTTCAATGGGCAGCAGCGGAGCAGGAGTGGTAAACATACCGCTCCTTCCCCGCTCCAAAGATTCAGCTAGCAGGACTTTTTTTACCGTCCTGCTAGCACAGCGCTAGGAATGGGGACAGTTTATTAAGGGCGTATTGCAGGCGCTATTTTTAACGCTATAGCGCCTGCAATACACTCCAGTGTGAAAGGGGTCTCAAAGAGGAGGTAAACCCACTTTTTTGGGCAAGACAAAGGCATAATGAGCTAGTATGCATAGCATACTAGCTCATTACGTAATGCTCACCTCAGATCGAAGCCCCCACAGCCGTCCTCGTACATTGATCGGGTGGCCGACATCTCTCCCGGGGGTTACTTTTAGGTACCGCGGGTAGGCGCTGTGATTGGCCAGAGCCGCGATAACGGCCGCCAGTTTGGGCACAGGCTCCTTTAAGAACGGCACTGTTGCTAAAGTGCACCTGCGCCATTGTCTACGGCACATGCGCAATAGACATTGTCACCCGTCATTTCTGTAAATATCATCTAAACCGTGGAGGTTTAGGAGATATTTCGAGCACCTACAGGTAAGCTTTAATATAGGCTTACTTGTAGGTAGGCATGTGCAAAAGTGAAAAATTCGTTTCGTTTCGTTTCGTTTTAATTCGTCATTTAATAAATTTCGTTAAGTTAGGTTCGTTACATGTGTTGAATTTGTTTTCGGAATTCGTTCGTTTTCGACCGAATTTCGAAAAATACGGTCGAAATCGAAAATATTTCGACCGTT
This sequence comes from Rana kukunoris, assembly GCA_029574335.1. Taxonomy (NCBI): domain Eukaryota; kingdom Metazoa; phylum Chordata; class Amphibia; order Anura; family Ranidae; genus Rana; species Rana kukunoris. Next base: position 195,240,135 of record CM056054.1, read on the forward strand.
TTTCGAATTCGTTCGTTTTCGACCGAATTTCGAAAAAAAAAAATGGTCGAAATCGAAAATATTTCAACCAGATTAGAAAACAAATAGTCTCTTTTCGAATAGAATTTTTTTCGAATTAAATTCGAAAATATTTTTTTTTTTTCTTTCGAATTCCGATCGAATTTAGTCCGCGGGTATTCCATTCGGAATTCGGAAAAAAAAAAAATTCGATTTCGACCATTTTTTTTTTTTTTTTTTTCGAAATTCGGTCGAAAATGAACGAATTCCGAAAACGGTCGAAATTTTTCGCTAATATAGCAATTCGGGAATTCGTATGCATCCGAATGTCCGAATAATGTAAAAATCGTCCGAATTTCGATTCGGAACGAAACGAAATGCACATGCCTACTTGTAGGTAAAAGTGGTTGTAAAGGGTTTACAACCACTTTAAGGCCGGGGTCACAGCAGGGAGTCTGGTGCTTCCCTTTTCACCGATTCCGGTGTGAATCAGGTCTGAATTTCTGCCTGAACTCTGACCTCATTCAGACCCAAAGACACACAGGATCCTTTCCAAATGCGGACCGCGGCCACCCTAGAGCTATGTGAACCGGCTCCATTGACAGCCAGTCACACACTCGCATATGTGTGAACCCGGCCTAAAGAGCATCTGACTGGCTGTGAGGGGGCATTGTATCCCCTTCTCACCGTCTGCTTTATCCCCTTGATTTCTGCACTTCTGCACTGCAACCACGTGCATTGCTGTTCCATTATAAGTCACTGATCACCTCCATTAGTAGTATAAACATAAAATTCCAGTTTATATACCATAGTTTGTAAGCACTATAACTTTCACGCAAACGAATCTATATAAACTTATTGGGATTTTTTTTATCAAAAACACCCGGGCTGGCAACTGCTGATTGACTTCTGCTCTGTCCAATCACAGCAGAGCTTGGTCGCCGGCGGCACGCACCCCCACATGGAATTGTTGGATCATGTACAGTGCAGACCAAAAGGTTGGACACACCTCATTCAACGATTTTTCTTTATTTGCATGACTATGAAAATTGAAGAGTCAAACCGCGTACACACGGCAGAGAACCTCGACGGGCAGAACACATCGTTCCGCCCGTCGAGGTTCTCTGCCGGCCGTCAGATTCGGCGACCCGCCCGTCAGGAATGGCAACCAGCCATTCATCCCGACTGGGCCGTCGAGCAAATAGAGAACATGCTCTCTATTTCTGCTCGACGGCATTCCCGACGGGATGCTCGCCGAGAGCGTACACACGGCCGAGGTTCTCGGCAGAATGCGGCTCCCAGCGAGGTTCTCGCTGGTTTCTGCCGAGAACCTCGGCCGTGTGTACGCCGCCTCACACTGAAGGCATCAAAACTATGAATTAACACATGTGGAATTATATACATAACAAAAAAGTGTGAAACCACTGAAAATATGTCATATTCTAGGTTCTTCAAAGTAACCACCTTTTGCTTTGATTACTGCTTTGCACACTCTTGGCATTCTCTTGATGAGCTTCAAGAGGTAGTCACCTGAAATGGTCTTCCAACAGTCTTAAAAGAGTTCCCAGAGATGCTTAGCACTTGGCCCTTTTGCCTTCACTCTGCGGTCCAGCTCACCCCAAACCATCTCGATTGGGTTCAGGTCCGGTGATTGTGGAGGCCAGGTCAAATGGCGCAGCAACCCATCACTCTCCTTCTTGGTCAAATAGCCCTTACATAGCCTGGAGGTGTGTTTGGGGTCAGTGTCCTGTTGAAAAATAAATGATGGTCCAACTAAACGCAAACCTGGGTGGAATAGCATGCCGCTGCAAGATGCTGTGGTAGCCATGCTGGTTCAGTATGCCTTCAATTTTGAATAAATCCCCAACAGTGTCACCAGCAAAGCACCCCCACACCATCACACCTCCTCCTCCATGCTTCACGGTGGGAACCAGGCATGTAGAGTCCATCCGTTCACCTTTTCTGCGTCGCACAAAGACACGTATGTTGGAACCAAAGATCTCAAGTTTGGACTCAGTAGACCAAAGCACAGATTTCCACATCTCTAGAACAGTTGTTCTAGAGATGTGTCTGCTGCAAAAGGTGGCTACTTTGAAGAACCTAGAATATGACATATATTTTCAGTTGTTTCACACTTTTTTGTTATGTACCGTATTTATCGGCGTATATTTCGCACTTTTTTCCCCTTAAAATAGGGGAAAATCGTGGGTGCGAGATATACGCCGATAGCCGCTTCCCGCGCTCAGTTTGAATGGAGCTGCCGTCATATACCGAGTGCAGTACACTCGGGTACATTCGGCTAGGCTCGTCTACGCTCGTGCTCACGCATAAACGTCACAGAGCGTGAGCACGAGCAAAGCCGAGCCTTGCCGAATGTACCCGAGTGTACTGCACTCGGTATATGTCAGCGGAGGCGTTCGAACTGAGCGCGGGAAGCAGGGATTCGACTTGAGGCGCGCGCTGGAGAAGCCGGGAGGACACCACCGAGGCCACAGACGGACCCCGGACCGGACAATGGATGCTGGGCAAGACACCAAAAAAGTAATAAAATCTTATAACATATTTTTTTACAGGAATTTCGGGGCAACTTTAGGGGTGCGCGCTATACGCAGGAGCGCGCTATACCGCAATAAATACGGTATATAATTCCACATGTGTTAATTCATAGTTTTGATGCCATCAGTTACAATTTTCATAGTCATGAAAATAAAGAAAACTCTTTGAATGAGAAGGTGTGTCTAAACTTTTGGTCTGTACTGTACCTAGTACGTGATCCAGCACAGGACAGCTGCCTTGCTGCCATATATCTGTGTTATACGGTCGGCAAGCGGTTAAAGTGCTTGTAAAGGCAGAAGGGATTTTTAACCTTACTGAAATTCTCTGCATTAACACCTTCCCACCTGGCCTATAACAGAATGACGGCCGGTCGGTGACTGTGCCGTTCTGACTGGACGTCATATGACATCCTTCAGAATGGGCCGCCTGTGCGCGTCCCCGGGGGTTCCGCTGCTGTTGGTGGTGAGCTGTGTCCAATGGACACAGCACATCACCGACCAGTGTAAAGAGCCGAAGATGTAGGCCCCTTACCATGTAATGAGTTGTGTCCAATCACAAACAAATGGCGGTTATCTGCATTTCCTTTCCTTAGTGATGTCAGTGTCTGAGGAAAGGAAAGTTGATCCCCTACATTTATCCTGATAATCAGGACACTGATCATCAGTGGTGTCCATCAGGGCCACCTATTAGTGCAGCCCCATCATTGCTCATAAGTGCCACCTATCAGTGTGTCCTCATCATTGCCTCCTATCAGCGCCTCCCTATCAGTGCAGCAAAAAAATACTTATTTACAAAAAAGTTGCAAACAGAAACTAAGAAATTTTTTTTTTTCACATTTTGTCTTTTTTCATTTGTTTATCAAAAAATGTAAATACCAGTGGTGATCAAATATCACCAAAAGTAAGCTCTATATGTGTCAAAAAAGAATAAAAATAGTTGTGTACAGTGTTGCATGACCGCCTAATTGTCATTCAAATTATGACAGCGCTGAAAGCTGAAAATTGGCCTAGGCAGGAAGGGGGTGGAGTTCCATCCATTTAACAGTCAGCAACCGCCCACTCTTGAAGAGGATACCAGGGTTATGGCAGTTAGCTGCTACCGTAACAATGGTATTCCTCTTCAAAGTAGCAACGTAAAATGATGTCTGGCGGTGTGGAAGTTGTTAATCACTTCAGCCCCAGAAGGATTTACCCCCTTGCTGACCAGGCCATTTTTTTGCCATATGGCACTGTGTCGTTTTAACTGACAATTGCGCAGTCGTGCGTCGTTGTACCTGAACAAAACGCATGTCCTTTTTTTTGCCACAAAAAAAGCTTTCTTTTGGTGGTATTTGATCACCTATGCCGTTTTTATTTTTATGCTTTAAACAAAAAAAGACCGACAATTAAAAAAAATATATATATATATATTTTTTTTATTTTCTGCTATAAAACATATCTAGTAAAAACATTTAAAATCTCAGTAAGCAATGTTGCCTGGTTTGGACAAAAATTTTGGGGCCAGATTCTCAAAAGAGATATGACGGTGTATCGCAGGAAACACCATCGTATCTCAGTTTTTTTCCCCGGGTATCTATGCGTGTGATTCATAGAATCATTTACACATAGATACAGCGAAGATCTGACATGTGTAAAACACTTACACCGTTGGATCTTAGATGTAATTACTTCGCTGGCCGCTAGGTGGCCTTTACGTTGATTTCTCATTTGCCTATGCAAATGAGCCTAATACGCCAATTCCCGAACGTTTTTACGCCGCCTCATCGTCGTTTATGTAGTTTCCGTAAGAGTAAACTTACCCCTGCAATATGAGGGGTAAGTTTACGAAGTTCCGTTGTATGCCATGTTAAGTATGGCGTCGGGACAGCGTCGTCTTTTTCCGTCGTTTACGTCGTTTTACTAAGTCGTTCACGAATAGGGCATTGCGTAAGTGACGATCACGTCGTTTTCACGCCGGTTTCAACGTGAGCTGGAGCATGCGCACTTGGCTTTTTTCCTGGCCGGCGCATGCGCAGTTCGATCGACGCGGGGGCGCGCTTAATTTAAATACAAGACGCCCCCTTTGAATTACGCGGGGATACGCCGGGCCATTTACACTACGCCGCCGCAAACTACGGAGCAAGTGCTTGGAGAATACGGCACTTGCTCCAGTAAGTTGCGGCGGCGTAATGTAAATGGCTTACACTACGCCGCCGCCGATTCTACCAGAATCTGGCCCATAGAGTCTGCAAACTATGGGATGTATTTAAGCCATTTTTATTTTTTTTACCTAGTAATGGCAGAGATCGGCGACTTATAGCGGGACTGCAATATTGCGGCGGACAAATGAGAAACTGACACTTTTTTGGGAACCAGTGACACTAACACAGTGATCATTGCTAAAAAATATGCACTGTCACTCTACTAATGACACTGTCTGGGAAGAAGTTAACATCAGCAGTGATCAAAGGGTTTACTGTGTTCCTAGCCAGTGTTTGTGTATTGTGTGGTAAGAGCTAGACATGTGCACAACAAAAATTTTCATATTTTTTTGTTCCATTTTGTCTCGTTCCGTAGATTCGTAAAGATTCGTAATTTCGTAAGATTCAAGTTTTCCTATTCGGATCCGTTCGTATTTTCGTAACAGTTTTATTTTCGTTTATACTGAATGATTCGTTGTTCTGTCTAATTTATGTTAGTTGATTCGAAATTCGTAATTTTGTTAGATAATAATTTTCGTTTAATGGATTCGTAATTTTGTACTTTCGTAAATACATAGCAACACGCGGCTAATCCATATTAAGATATGCTTTCTCTTAAGCCCCGTACACACGGTCGGACTTTTTGCCAACAAGGTGACTCAGCACAAAAGAAATAAGCTGATTGGCTAAGATATTAAGTAAGATACATCACTTACTAACTACACTGCCCAATCGAAAGAACGTTACAACTTACAAGTACACAAATTTACAAACAGACAAAGAAACAGATTTACAAAACACACAAATGAAAATACGAACATACGAATGAAAATACTAACAGACAAAGGATTTAAAATGCGGAATGCAAATCGTTCGTTATAGATGTAATTTTCGTTCTTTTGCTTTTTCGGTGTTTCGTATTTTAGTAAGATTGTCCATTCGTACATTCGTATTTTCGTTTGTTCGTTATTTTGCTTATTCGTAATTCCGTAATTTTCGTATTTTGGGTCTTTCAGCTGTTCGGATGTTCGAATTGATACGAATGTACGAATACTAACAAATTCGTACGAAAATCCATTCGTTACGAACGGGAACGCACATATCTAGTAAGAGCTTTTTACTAAGGTAAGACATGGATCCTTGTCCCTGATTTGCAGGAACACAGGATCTATGCCTTCCCTACTGACAGAAAGAAAGGAAATCTGTACCAACAGAACTTCCTGTACCAACATGACTGCACACAAAGCAAAGTCCATAAAGACATAGATGAGCGAATTTGAGGTTGGGAAACTTGACTGGCCTGCACAGAGTCCTGACCTCAACCCGATAGAACACCTTTGGGATGAATTAGAGTGGAAACTGCGAGGCAGGCGTTCTTGTCCATCATCAGTGTCTGACCTCACAAATGCTCTTCTGGAAGAATGTTCAAACATTCCTATAGACACACTCCTAAACCTTGTGGGCAGCCTTCCCAGAAGAGTTGAAGCTGTTATAGCTGCAAAGGGTGGGCCAACCTAATATTGAATCCTACAGACTAAGACTGGAATGCCATTAAAGTTCATGTGTGTGTAAAGACAGGCGTCCCAATACTTTTTGGTAATATAGTGTATATGGCCGCGTACACACGGCAGAGAACCTCGACGGGCAGAACACATCGTTCCGCCCGTCGAGGTTCTCTGCATGCCGTCAGAATCTGCGACCCGCCCGTTGGGAATGGCAACCAGCCATTCATCCTGACGGGCCGTCGAGCAAATGGAGAACCTGTTCTCTATTTGCTCGACGGGTTTCCCGACGGGCGGGGCTCGCAGAGAGCGTACACACGGCCGAGGTTCTCGCTGGAATGCAGCTCCCAGCGAGGTTCTCGCTGGTTTCTGGCGAGAACCTCGGCCGTGTGTACGGGGCCTATGTTGAATAGTGCATATAGTGATGCTGACTTGTCAGCTTTTCCAAAATACTTCTTGGTGGAGGAATATTGATGGCGGAGGACTACTGAAGCACCATCAGTAAAGTAGATATCATCGCCCAGTGAGAAAGCAAATGCTAAATGACTCACCAGACCACTTCAAGCCCTTTACAGTGAAAGACAAGTCAGCATCACTATATAGATTTTTCATATTTATTATACAGTACCCCACAAAAGTGAGTACACCCCTCACATTTTTGTAAACATTTTATTTTTTAATGTAACACTGAAGAAATTACACTTTAATGCTACAACGTAAAGTAGTGAGTGTACAGTGTGTATTACAATTTGCTATCCCCTAAAAATAACTCAACACAGCCATTTACGTCTAAAGCGCTGGCAACAAAAGTGAGTACACCCCCAAGTGAAAATTTCCAAATTGTGCCCAATTAGTGCCCAATTAGTAATTTTCTCTCCCGTGTGTCATGTGACTTGTTAGTGTTACAAGGTCTCAGGTGTGAATGGGGAGCAGGTGTGTTAAATTTGGTGTTATCACTCTCACTCTCTCATACTGGTCACTGAAAATTCAACATCAAATAATTGCCCTACATAAAGATGGCCTAGACAGTTGGGGGGGGAGGGGTGTAATATTCCCACTGGGTGGAGTATGTGATCCCCTTACTTTCAATATCGCCGCAATCGAGGTGTGATTTTTGTCGCCTGACAAATCGCAGGACTGCTTTTGGGAAACAGGCGTCCCGTCATTTTGTTTGTGTGATTTGTCAGGTGACAATATTGTCCCATGATTGGGGGGCCATTGAAAGAACGGGATCACAAGCGTGTGACGCATTTTGCGGCCAATCCGGGGAAATTGTGATCCGGAACGCCTAGGTGTGATCACAGCCAAAGCTAAGCGTCTTCTATCAGTTGCTGGGTTCTCCTTCTATAGATTCTGGGGGAACGTTTTCTTCCTCAAACATTCCACACTTTTATTCTTTATTCCACCGCTAATCTATACTCCACATTGACCTTGTACAGCGCTTTTCTCTCTGAGGACTCCAAGTATTGGAGATGACGTTGGCCGGGAATCGAACCCGGGTCAGCTGCTTGGAAGGCAGCTATGCTAACCACTGCACCACCAACGCAAAAAGTAGCATGTCTTTGTAGTGTGGGAGGAAACCGGAGGACCCGGAGGAAACCCACGCAAGCACAGGGAGAACATGCAAACTCCATGCAGATAGTGTCCTGGTCAGGATTTGAACCAAGGACCCCAGTGCTGCAAGGCTCACCGCGAAGCCTCTGTGTTGCCTATATACGGCCTCTGTTCTCTAAGGCCCACCCCCGCTGAGCGGGGAACATCACTTATGTTCACTCAAAGTGCCTTCAGAAGAAATCCAAACTTCTCCTAAACTACAATCTGTAACACTCTTATAATAAAACACGCCCAAATAACAAAGAGGGGTACAGTGGTCCCCAAATTGGCAACACAATGGAGCTAAATATTCCATTCACCCTTAGGCCTCATTCACACGGGGGATAATAATCCGTACCCCATGGGAGGGCCGTGTCTACCGGAATGGAGCTGTACAGGTGTTCCCAGCATCCCGTGTAGGCAGTCCCATTACTGTCAACTGGGGTGCAGTGACTGTACCCAATGTGACATCTGTGTGGGTGCCGGTGCACGGCCCCGAACGCACCCAGGGTGCGTCCGCGCAACTGCACCCACACAAATGTCCTTTTTGGGGTTAATGCAGCCCCCACACAGGGTACAGATTCATATACCCTGTGTGAGTGAGGCCTTGGACTTCTCCATGAAGGACCTCACTGGCAGGAAGAGTTCTAATTTCTCCAGCAGAGAAAGCTGGAAAGACTCCTCCCATACCGGCCTCCAACCTCCCCTTATAGCCGGTCCAACACACGCCTCAAAAACATACCGGCTTCCAACCTCCAGTCATAGCCGGTCCAACACACGCCTCAAAAACATACCGGCCTCCAAACTTCACAACATAAATAATTATTTTATGTCGATCGACAATACATCGATCAAGCATATCGCCTGTAAAAAAGTGACTGAGATGTTGGTGGTAAACAGCCTGTTAGGCCTGGGGGGAACCAAACTAAGTCCTCCAAAAGCCGCCTCATATCCAAAAGTTGCCAAGAGTATAAATGTAGACATTATGCTTTAAGGTTAATCAAAAATATCACATTCTAAAGGGAAAGGTAGAACAAGGGGAGGGGGGCAATGGAAGAGGCAGAGAGGGAGGAAAGTAGGGGGGGTGGAAAGTTCTGGGTAAGGAAGGGGTGTGAGGGTTCCCCCCAACCCTCACCCCCTTCTTCCTCCAACCTCCCCTTCTCCCCATTTCCCCCTCTCTCCCTCTTCCATACTCCCCCTTTGTTCTACCTTTCCCTTTAGAGTGTTATATTTTTGATTATCCTTAAAGCATAATGTCTACATTTACACTCTTGGCAATTTTTGGATATCAGGCAACTTTTGGAGGGCTTGGTTCGGTTCCCTTCGGGCCTAGCAGGCTGTTTACCACCAACATCTCAGACGCTTTTTTTTTTACAGGTGATCATGTTTGGGCGATGTGTATTGTCGAATCCTAAAAGGTTCTACAGAAAGGGAAATGGAGGTCTGATGGGAAGACCCTCCGGTTACTGGAGTGGCAGCCGCCACCAGTGTAGGGACCTGTGTTGGTACAGCCGTACCTGGCCCCTGGGAGGGTCCCTCAAACTTTTTGTTGAGTCTTCTTCTAGGAACAGCCAATTGTCTTGTTTGTCCAGGTACATTGATAGTTGGTAATGCAGAAGCTGCTTATGAGAATATTTTAGGAGATTGATGACGTAGTGGATTCCTGTCATGATGGCTTGAAATGAAGATCCTCTCTCTTATATTCACTAGCAAATCGTCCTCTTCTCATGGCCTAGTTTAAATATTCTTCCAACATTTTGGCCATCTTTCTTCCCAAGAAAGCTGCACCCCTTTCATTTAAGTGCAATCCGTCACTACTATAATGATGGTAACGGCCTGAAAATTCAGTCCAGTTTGCCATGAAGCCAAACCCCTCCTCCCTGCACCAGTTCCTCAGCCACTTGTTAAGTACCATAAGCTCTTGCCGTCTCTGTGGTGTGGCTTGAGGTGCAGGCAGTATTTCAGAAAATATTGCCTTGGGGGACCTTTTCTTCAATATGGCCCCCAAGTCCCTGAAATCATTTTGTAGGGCGCTCCATCTTTCTCTAACTTTGTCATTGGCACCGATATATACCATGACAGCTGGGTCCTCTCCAGCGCCATCCAATAATTTGTCCATGCAATCTGCAATGTTCCGAACCTGAGCGCCCGGTAAACAACATACTGTTTGGCGATAATGGTCTTTGTGACGGATTGCCCTCTGTATTCTTCCAATAACTGAATCCCCTACCACTAATATGTGCCTATCCTTTCTGGTAACCTTGCCCCCATCTTCGTCACATGCTGGTGGAGTCTCTGTGTGAAAGTCACATGCTGGTGAAATCTTTACGCGACTGTCACACTCTAGAGGGGTCTCATTGTGAACATCACATTCTGGAGGAGACTCATTGTGATCGTGAAATTCTGGAATAGTCTCATTATGAACATCACATTCTTGAGTAGTCTGGTTGTGAATGTCACATTCTTGAGTAGTCTGGTTGTGAATGTCACATTCTTGAGTAGTCTGGTTGTGGACGTCACATCCTTGAGTAGTCTGGTTGTGGACGTCACATCCTTGAGTAGTCTGGTTGTGGACGTCACATTCTTGAGTAGTCTGGTTGTGGACGTCACATTCTTGAGTAGTCTGGTTGTGGACGTCACATTCTTGAGTAGTCTGGTTGTGGACGTCACATTCAGGAGGAGACTGGTTGTGGACATCACATTCGGGAGTAGTCTGGTTGTGAACGTCACATTCAGGAGTCTCAACAGAATCATTGCATGCTGAAGGAGTCTTTATGTGAATGACACGTGGTTGATTTAAAGAAATTCCCAACTTTTGGGCTATTTTCTTTGCCAACAGAGCTGCACCCTGTTCATTTAAGTGCAGTCCATCCCTGCTGTAGAGCAAGTAACCAATTGAAAAGTCAGTCCAGGTCTCCATGAAGCCAAACCCCTCCTTCCTGCACCAGTTCTTCAGCCACCTGCTAAGCTCCCTATACTCCAGCTGCCTCCTTGGTGTGGCTCGAGGTACAGGCAGTATTTCTGAAAATGCTGCCTTGGAGGTTCTTTTCTTTAGTATAGCTCCTAAGTCCCTGAAATCATTTTGTAGGGCACTCCATTTTCTTCTAATGTCGTCGTTGGTTCCAATATGTACCATGACAGCTGGGTCCTCCCCAGCCGCATCCAACAATCCGTCCATCCGATCTGCAATGTCCCGAACTCGTGCGACCGGGAAGCAATATACTGCTCGTCGATCACCGTCATTCTGACAGATTACCCTCTCTGTCCCTCGAATGACAGAATCCCCTACCACCAGGATCTGCCTATCCTTTTCTGTAAGCTTGCCCTCATCTTCATGGGAGGAGATATTCCCATGGTTGTCCTGTTTTTTTGGTGGGTTCCCAACATGTACGTCACATTGTGAAGGAGTCTCAACATGAATGTGAAATTCAAGTGGTGTCTCCATGTGAACGTCACATGTTGGTTGAGTCTCTATGTCAAAGTCACTTGCTGGTGAAGCCTCCGTGTGAACGTCACTTGCTGTTGAATCCTCTGTGTGAACGTCACTTGCTGTTGAAGCCTCCGTGTGAACGTCACTTGCTGTTGAAGCCTCCGTGTGAACGTCACTTGCTGTTGAAGCCTCCGTGTGAACGTCACTTGCTGTTGAAGCCTCCGTGTGAACGTCACTTGCTGTTGAAGCCTCCGTGTGAACGTCACTTGCTGTTGAAGCCTCCGTGTGAACGTCACATGCTGGTGAAGCCTCCGTGTGAACGTCACTTGCTGTTGAAGCCTCCGTGTGAACGTCACTTGCTGTTGAAGCCTCCGTGTGAACGTCACTTGCTGTTGAAGCCTCCGTGTGAACGTCACTTGCTGTTGAAGCCTCCGTGTGAACGTCACTTGCTGTTGAAGCCTCCGTGTGAACGTCACTTGCTGTTGAAGCCTCCGTGTGAAGGTCACATGCTGGTGAAGCCTCCGTGTGAAGGTCACATGCTGGTGAAGCCTCCGTGTGAACGTCACATGCTGGTGAAGCCTCCGTGTGAACGTCACATGCTGGTGAAGCCTCCGTGTGAACGTCACATGCTGGTGAAGCCTCCGTGTGAACGTCACATGCTGGTGAAACCTCGACTTGAACGTCACATGCTGGTGAAGCCTCAATGTAGCATTCATATTCTGTCTCACTCACTAGGGTATTCCTGCCCTGTGAGCTGTCTCTGCAGTAAATACTGCATACATCTGCAATACAAAAAGAAGAATCAGGTTTAGCACTTTCACCTACATTATATATATTTTTATACATCAAATTATACAGAGAAAAGTTCTAAATTCCAATGCCAGGGACAATAAATAAACACAACATGACAGGGACACAGGGATCACTAATGGTTGCCTGGCAGTTTATCCCCAAAAAATAAAGATCCTGTTCATTTAAGGCCTGTTATAGTGCTTGTGCTGTGTATGAAATATCTGGCTGATCCTACCAGTTTCTACCCTACGTGTCTCCATCATACGCTGCTATCTGAAGCTCTCCCTGGGTCTCCTCACCCTCCATGTACGTGTCTCCATCATACACTTCTATCTGCAGCTCTCCCTGTGTCTCCTCCTCCCCCCTCACCATCCATGTACATGTCTCCATCATACGCTGCTACCTGCAGCTCTCCCTGGGTCTCCTCTTCCCCCCTCACCATCCATGTACATGTCTCCATCATACGCGGCTACCTGCAGCTCTCCCTGTATCTTCTCTCCCCTCACCCTCACCCTCCCCATCCCTGCCATCTCTTACTATCTCTGATCTGTTCATCCCCTCTGTCGCATTAAAAAGCTGCATCCTAGTGCCTGTGCTCTATAAACAAAAAAACATCTCTACTTGTATTACAATGTATCCATCTTGGTCTCTGTTTAATCTTCAACTGCCATAACCCTGCACATGTGATCCGTTATGGCAGTTGGGCTGAGAGCACAACCAATAAGACAGTTGGCATTCCCAGCATGCCAGGAATAGAAATGTTTTTTAAACTGTTAAATCTATGGGTTTCCTTCCGCATTAAGCTGGTAGAAACCGATTCTTTTTTAAAAAACACACAGGCACTGGGATGCAGGTTTGTATCTAACTGAGGGGGGAATATAAAGCTCACATAGAGGCTTAACAGACACTTTAATATCTCCTCCCCCTCCCTGTACATGTCTCCTCCCCCTTCTCTTCATCCCCCCCGTACATGTCTTCTCCCCCTCCCTGTATATGTCTCCTCCCCCTCCCTGTACTTTAATATCTCCTTCTATGAAAAGGAATGATTTTGGGGTGAAGGTTCCTTCGATCGATGAGTGGAGGTGACTTATCCAGAGTACATTTTGTATCCATAGTACTTACCACTCTCTGTGTCTGTATCACGGTGATGTCCTTTGGCTTTATAGCCGGATCCGAAACATCCAACAACGGCTCTGATACAGCCGCGTACAAACGCCCGGGTCCTCTTCATTTTGGAGGGCTTTTTGGGGGTATCTGCAGGCTGGTCACTGATACCTCCCTCCACAGCTGCCCTTCCTTTGCTGGGCTTCTCTTTGGTGTTTTTCAGAGAAAAAAGCTTTTTACATTTAAATTGTCTCATTATTAAGATATTAAGAAACACTCTTTAAATGTTCGATAATAGAAATCGCAATGAAATCGAATCGCAATGAAATCGAATCAAATCGCAAGAAAAATCTCAGGAGAGATTAGAAGCACGTCTTCACTGGTCAGTGAACACTCAGCAACTGCTGCCCTTCCCCTCTGCACTGGCTTATATTTGCTCAGCCAATGACATCACAGGTCATGTGACCTCCTTCTTTTTTTAAATCTCATGAAAGAAATAACTGCCACTTTTTCTTAAAGGGGCCACGTCCTTATTTTTGAACTTTGTGAATTCAGCCTGTAGGATCAGTATACGGATCTAATAGGGACGCGGCTCCTTTAAGGAAGATGTTATTGTGAATGAGATTTAACCCTTTCAGTCCCATGGCTGAAATAAAGATCTCTATTCTTATGATAACATCTTTTCATTTATTTTATTTTCTCGTTATTACACCCCAATTATTTCTCTATTTTTAACCCTTTCACTACGAAATCATATATAGTTAACATTTTTAACCCTTTAACTGCCAAACCAATGGTCCCCCCCCCCATTTGTTACATTATAAAGGAAATGCTGTTTATTTTTAGTGTTGGATGGAGTGGAGAGCGATTATTGGAACCCGTCAGGCTTTTTGCTTTAAAAAAAAATTGTCAGTTTTTTTTAGTCATCGTGAGTTGTTTTTGAAATCTCTTGATGACTCAAAAATAACGGACGATTTTTCTTAACCACTGTCTTACCGGGCACCTAACCCCCCCCCCCCCCCCCCTCCTGCCCAGACCAATTTTCAGCTTTCTCGCTCTTTGAATGACAATTGCGCGGTCATACAACGATGACATTTGTATCATTTTTCCCCCCACAAATGGAGCTTTCTTGTGCACGTCTGCGGTTTTTATTTTTGTTAAATTAAAAAAAACTTTTTATATTTTTAGTTGGACTGCTTTACATATTTTTTTGGCTCTGCGTAACTTTTGCATACTTTCAGCTATTAAAACCATTCAACTTTTAAAATGTTCATCTCTTTCAGCTAATGATGGGACTTGATGGGACTTCAACTTTTTGTTTCTACTATTTATACTTTTTATATTACGCTTTTTTAACATTAAAGTCAATCAAAGCATGTGACAGTTTTTTTTGATGGGGCAATTTTGATGGTGCAATTTGGAGGCAGTTTTTTGATGGGGGGGCCAGTTTTTTTTTGATGGGGGGCCAGTTTTTTTTGATGTGCCAGTTTTTTGATGGTGGGGGGCAGTTTTTTTTGATGGAGGGGCAGTTTTTTTTATGGGGGGGCAGTTTTTTTTTATGGGGAGGGCAGTTTTTTTTTGATGGTGCAGTTTGGAGGCAGTTTTTTTTTATAGGGGGCAGTTTTTTGATGGGGGTGGGGGCCAGTGTTTTTTTTGATGGGGGGGCAGTTTTTTTCTTTTTTTTTTGATGGGGGGCCAGTTTTTTTTTTGATGGGGCAATTTTGATGGTGCAGTTTGGAGGCAGATTTTTGGCAGATTTTTGATGGGGGGGACCAGTTTTTTTTGATGGGGGCAGTTTTTTTTGATGGGGGCAGTTTTTTTTGTTGGGGGGCAGTTTTTTTTATGGGGGGGCAGTTTTTTTTGTTGGGGTGCAGTTTTTTTGTTGGGGAGCAGTTTTTTTGATGGGGGGGCCAGTTTTTTTTTGATGGGGGGGCCAGTTTTTTTTATGGGGGGCAGTTTTTTTTATGGGGGGGGCAGTTTTTTTTTTGATGGGGGGGCCAGTTTTTTTTTTGATGGGGGGGGGCAGCTTTTTTGATGGGGGCAGTTTTTTTGTTGGGGGGGCAGTGTCTATACATGGCGGCGCGCGCTTTACAAGTATTCACAAGGGAAGCTTGTAATGCGTGTGCGGCGCTACGTTACGCTGTAATGCATATGTGGGGAACCATACATGGCTGCAATATGTGGGGGACATGGCTGCATTTGGGGATACATTTAAAAAAAGTATCGGTATTCGGTATCGGTGACTACTTGAAAAAAAGTATCGGTACTTGTACTCGGTCCTAAAAAAGTGGTATCAGGACAACCCTAATACAATGCACACACTGAAATCTGAACACACCTTTCTTTTCCAGCCAGTCGGGTGTCAGAACTTTTATTGTGATTCTCACCACCTTTACTCTACCCAGCATGGCACTGCCCTACAACTACCAATGTAATAGAAAAACATGTCCTAGGAGGTCTCATGGGAATAAACCTCTTACTTCATCCAGTATATTTTTATTTGCCTAATTAACACCTTTATATATTAAGGGATATTCTGGACCCAACTTACCTTGGAAACTCTGTCTAAACAGTTTGTTGTTAGCTATGCTGCTTTAGGGAATATGTTTTTCTCTTTAATTAATAGCTGGGGAAATCAACAAAATTATTTTCTTTGTACTTACTGCATTCAATAATAATACTACAGTACGAATAATTGAACTATACTTATTTAACAATAGTCTGCAGCACCTGCTATATAAATTATATCCAATTCTCAGAACAGCTACAATGAAGGTGGTTGTATGCTTGGATCTTTACTTATGCTGCGTACACACGACCGTTTTTCGTGTTATAAAAAGTTACGTTTTAAGGGTCTAGAAAAAACAACATTTTTTTCAACCCGATCATTAAAACTAGGGTTGTCCCCATACCGAGTATTTGCGGGAGTACTTGTACTCCCGCAAATACCCCCGATACTTAAATAGAATACTTAACCCCCAACGACCCCCCCCCCGCGCTGCCGCCGCATACCGCAAAACCGCCGCCGCCGCATACCGCTTTCGTTTGAATACTTGTAATGCACGCCGCGCCATGTATAGACACTCCCCCTTGCTCGGGATTGGACGGATCCGACTAACCCCCCTGATTGGCTGCTGAGGAAAATGAGTCCGCCAGAACCCCTCTAGCGCCAACTGTCGCCCAGGACACCCCTGGAGCACAGACCGGCCCACAGGATAGTTCTGGAAATGGCAGCAGCCCAATTTGACAAATTGCGAATGGGAGCCATGTAATTCTCCCATTCCCCATTAACTTTAGCATAACGCTACTAGAAGAATATATATCAGCCTAAACTGAGGAAAATCTTTTTTTTTTTTATAGCAAAAAGTCCAAAGTATTGCTTTTTTTTTAAAACTTGTCACTCTTTTTTTGTTTATAGTGCAAAAAATTAAAACCGCAGAGGTGATCAAATACCACCAAAATAAAGCTCTGCTTGTGGGGAAAAATGAAGTCAATTTTGTTTGAATGCAACGTCGCACGACCGCGCAATTTTCAGCGACGCAGTGCCGAATCGCAAAAAGTGCTCAGGTCAGAAGGGGGTCATCTTCCGGGGCTGAAGTGGTTAAAAGAACAGAACTGAAAAACCCTTTGGTATGCAATTCAGCTCACACATAGGTATTTAAAATGTAAATTTAGCTGTTTGCCCACAGTTATGTCCAACAATATAACAGAATACATTATTTTTATCTACTAGTCAACACACTGTTTTGTCTGCCTTGGATAGAGGCTGTTTGTTTTTAGACAAAATATAGAATAAAGTTTTAGACTTTTTTTTTTTTTTTTCAAATTTATGCCCAAATCTGGTAAAAAAAAGACTATGGCTACCATAAATTGCAATATTTTTTTCACAGAAAATATTTTAGAATAAAATACCCCAAAATACCGCTTTGTTTGGAGTTCTCTTTGTTCTTGTTGATGAACGTGATGAAAGATGGTGATTGTGACCACAGAGAGGAGCATGACATCAGTGGATGGAAGGAAGTAAAAGCCGCCCTGACCTTTCCCTTGTTGATATGAGGGATGCTGATAGAGGCACGTGGTGTCACGTCTCATCCACAACTTTAATTGCTCAATGTAGGCTTCCATGAGCAACTACTTTCAATTCATACAACTGTGTGTCTACTTGTTTATAGCTATCCTCCAGACAATGCCACTTGATGTAGTTGCGTATTTAGAGACAACTTTATGTTTTTATTAATGTGTTTTTGTAATGCAACCAGTGTAACTATGTAATGTAACTGTAATCGTATGCTGAACTGCATGTGCTCCACGTGTACAGCTAACCATGTTAAAAATGTGAATTCTTTAGCCCATTCCGGCCCTGCCTTAGGATGGTTTTCTAAACCTACCAGGTTGCTATGGGCATGAGTCCCTACCCAGGGGGCCCACTGAACCTGGCCTAACCTGTACCCTTCAAGTAGTCCACCCCAAACCTTTGTCATCCCTTTTGGCAATGGATCTCTATAGCAGCCTCATCCAGCGCCATCTGTTTTTAGAGGACTTTGCCATCTTGAGGATAGGAGAAGGAAGAGTTCAGATAATGAAAGTCTCTGAGCTATTTAATGGATGTAGTTAATTACATATATACATATTTTAGTTATTCCAGCAGTGACAGCACATTCTATAAGGTTACAATCGGTGGCGATACTGTAGATAAGAAGAGAACTGAGTTGTGGAGCCTATATGTGCTAGGTATGCTTGCCAAAGTCCAATGCAAAGTAGTTCAAATAGTTGTGCGCCTTCATAGGCTTGCGCAGGGGGTGTGCCTGGGCACACCCTAATAACCGCTTGTGGTGCAGATTCCCCCTGCTGATGCCAATGCCAATGCCCCCGAAAAAAAATGTAAAAAATAAAAAGCTACTGACACTGTCCACAGCCCTACTAACACCAACCTCTGCTCCATTATTATTATTATTATTATTATTATTATTATTATTAACGATTTATTTAGCGCCAACAGCTTGCACAGCGCTTTACATCAGGGAAGACAGTACAGTCACAATACAAATCAATACAGGAGGGATCAGAGGGCCCTGCTCGTCAGAGCTTACAATCTAGAACGGAGGGTCAAAGGGTAGTAGCTGTGGGGGGATGATCAGATGGACTCAAATGAAAATACAGTTGTTAGGTATGGGTAGGGTAGGCTTCTTTGAAGAGAAGGGTTTTCAGGGATCCTCTAAATGCTAATAGAGAAGGAGATAGATGGACGGATTGGGTTAAGGACTTCCATAGGCTTGGAGAGGCTCTGGAATAGTCCTGGAGACGAGCATGGGAGAAGGTGATGAGTGAGCTAGAGAGTAGGAGGTCTTGAGAAGAACGAAGAGAACAATTAGGTTGGTTGGCTCTTCTTACAAGTCCACTGCTCTACTAATACCGTCCATGTTTTAATACATTTGGGGTGCACACCCTAATGCAATAGGCTGCGCACACTTATGTGCACCTTCCTTCCCTGCTTCCCATAAGGGGAAGCCAAAACAGCGTGAGCCTCACATGGTACATCCTTGATGTGACTTGGTCCTTCAGACATTTCCCATGAGGACCACATGGTTGACTCCTGCCAATAGTATTTATATATGAACCCTACTTCCACAGATGCCTTACACTAGCATAGACAGGGTTGGCTCTATCTAGGGTCATACCCCATTACTACTTTGGGGACTTCTAGCAGCTATCTAGGTGACTACACTGCCTACTTATGACAGCCTACTGCTATAGAAAAACCTCTTGGCCATAGCAGGAATCTACACAATCCCGTGTCCCTACCTTACAAATATATGAATGTATTTTGCTATCAGCATGTTGTAACCTCTTGTACAACAGCAGTCAGGCTGGGAGAAGGAGGGATTGCACTAAGAGCCAGTCAGGTATGCTTTATGGCAAGAAAAAAAAAAGCAAGCAGCACAACCCTAAAAATCCTGCAATCTAGTGGTGATGAACTCCCTGCTATTAACATGTGTGAAAATAAAGCCAATTCAACCGTATAAACATTACATACAATATTCATCTATCATATAACAAATTATACGTTCTATATTCATATTCATAGCATTAAAGTGTGATAGCAAAATAAAAATGACCACTCCGTGAGCACATCAAATGACGAAACTTGTAGGGCGGGCTAGGACACTGACACCATCGGGTTTTGCACGTTACCTCTAAGTTCATTTTCAAGGTAAGAAAGTCTATAGAAATTGCAATGTCCACACAAGATATAAAACCTTCAACTGTTTTTCAAAGGTTTTTATTTTTGCTGCATAAAACTTGTGAAGAAAGTGAAGAGTATAGAGAGAAGGGGAAGGTTCAGGTACGCAGTACAGAGCACACAGAAAAATGTCTAAGGCCTCGTACACACGAGGCAATCTATCTATTCAAATCGGTCGGACCGAACGATTTGAACAGATCTGTCTGCTTGGATTTTGGTTTGCTCGCGTGTACACACGAGCAAACCAAAATCCCCGCCAGCAGACAGCGCGCTGACGTATCGGTGAAGTGGCGGTGACGTTGACGCCGCCACGTCACCGCACCAGGAAGTAAAACACTTCCGCGCATGCGTCAAAATCATTCGTCGCGTGTGCGAGAAGACATGTCTGCTGGTTAGCATACTAACCAGCAGACATGTCGGGCGGACGGGTTCCCAGCTGACAGATTTCACAGCATGCTTTGAAATCTGTCGGGTGGCCAAATACGTCGGCTCGCCCGTACACACGGTCGAATCTGTTTGCTGGGACGGTCGGGCCGACCGTTTCCAGCAGACAAATTTGATCGTGTGTACGAGGCCTAAGGTTCCAGTATTCACCACTCTCTCCTGAGTGGGTATTGCTCACCCGAATAGACCCCTCTCACATGGCCTAGCAGCAGGGGTGATGCATGAAAAGTATAAGAACAGTCTCTGCCACAGACCGTCTGAGAACGATAGACGGATAGTCAGGGATCCTCTGTCACAGGATTTAGTCCCGAACTTCCAGCCTTACAGCAAAAGAGCCTTTAAGCCGACCCGGCGAACTGCAAGACAAATAGAGTAGTGGATCCCTTTATAACAGACATTTGCACTTTTCAGTCTGTTACACCGTGACAAATGTGCTTTTTCCATTACAAATACAACTTTTACCGAAGGTGCGAGGGTTTCTAAGCATACACACCAATGTGTTTCTCGTGGAAAACCAGCCCGATGAGGAACACTGTGACTCCCGTCGAGGAAAAAGAACTTGCTCTCTTTTTTGCTCGTCAAGTTCCTTGATAGTTTCCTCGATGAAAAACATACTCACGACTGGTTTCCTCGGCAAAAAAGCTCTCCCACCGAGTTTCTTGATGGATTCTGCCGAGGAAACCGGTCGTGTGTACGAGGCCTCAGAAATGTTCAACTATTATCTTTCTTGTCCTCTCTTCCCTCAAATACATTTTTGTATAGAGACACAACTCAGTTTGAACTTCTATTGCTACAAGACTCAAAACCAAAACATGTCTTATCTTCAATCTATAAGATATTAGCTATAAAAAAACACCCTGAACTCCCTGAATACATAAGGAAATGGGCGAATGAGTTAAATGTTCAAATTGAAGATGCAGAGTGGAAGAAAGCATTTAATTTAACACATTGTATGTCACTAACAATTAAAGCACAAGAGACAAATTACAAACTTCTTTCCAGGTGGTATTGGAGCCCAATATCATTAAAGCGTATATACCCAGATAAATCAGACATATGTTGGCGATGCCATATATTTAAAGGTTCATTGCTACACATTTGGTGGGAATGTCCCCCAATCTTAAATTTCTGGGAAAAAATTATGCAGCTATACACTTTAGTTACTGGGGAACCAATATTAAATATACCACAAATCACTTTGCTATCAATACTACCAGGATCATATAAGAATATTAAAAGGGGTCTTTTGAGACACTGGTTGACAGCAGCAAGATTAGTTATACCACGGCACTGGCGCTCAATACAAACTCCATCAGTTAAGGAATGGGCCAGTGAAATGGATGGTATAGAAAAGATGGAATCACTTTTAGCACTTGAATTGGATACATATGAGGAACACCTTCAGACTTGGGTCCACTGGAGAGTATATAGAGAAACAACAAGAATTTAGAAATTACTTGTAGGAACAGAACAAATTAGTGGTGAGTGGTGGGGGTTGTTGCTACCAATCCTTAACCTTGCCCTAATTTTTTTTTTTTTTTTTTTTTTTTTTTTTGTATTTTTGTATATATATATATATTTTTTTTTTTTTTGTATTTGGGTATGTTGTCTTGTCTTGTCTTGTCTAGTCCAGTTTTGTTTGTCTTGACCTGTCTTGTCATGTCTAGTCTTGTCTTGTCCAGTCCGGTTTTGTATAGTCTTTTTGAACAATATATGGAAACAAAAATATATCAGAAATTGATTAGATGAAATAACTATATTACTTATCTGAACACATCAATGTCTGTATTATATTCTATAATGTATTGTTATAACATAATAAAATCAGAATGAAAAAAAAAAAAAAGAAATGTTGGATGCAAAGGATTCTTTAGACAGCGCAACAGAATGAAGCTTGGCAGTGCAGGCAACTGGAAAGGTGAATGTTTATCGTGTCATTTCACATGCACTGCTTTGCTTAATGTGTTTGGTTTGTGGGATTAACAGAGTCAATTTAAGGGTCACTTAGGCACTACACATAGCATTTTGGGGTCATGGGCCTATTCTGTAATGTGCGGAAGTAAATTTTATGCATTCTGTAAAAATACTGCATATAAATGGCGCCAACCTGCACTATACAAATATGTAAAAAAGGCGCTCCTTTAAGTGTGAAACACACTAAATAGACAAAACTTTACAAATAAAGTAGCTCTCTTTCCAACTGTATAAATTGTGTTGTGTAAATTATTTGTTTAATATCCCCAAAAAATGTATATATGCCATTATAATAATGGAGAGTGTTTACCGTGTTATTTCACAAGCACTGCTTTGTCTAATGTGTTTGGTTTGTGGAATCAATTTAGGGGTCACTTAGGCACTAGACATAGCTTTTTGGGGTCATGGGCCTATTCTGTACCGTGCAGAAGTAATTTTAGTAAGGTTCCTGGTGGTGCTAAATGGGAAGACATTTTAACAAAACAAAGGTTTATGGCCTGATAACTAAAGCTAATAGTTTGCTTTATTACTTAAGACTACAGGTTTACATTAGGACCTTGATTCAAGCCCTTCTGGTGTCTTATTCATGCCCTCCGCCACATAATACTGACTATAGTGGGGAAATAGAGAATGGAGGCAGAGAACTATTATCAACAAATATTTTACAGTTTTATGTTAATACTACTTCTTTCAACAAAACGTACTTATGCGAGGCCTAATGTACACCAGAGAATTAGCAAATTGTTGTAGAGCTTTTGACGTAATGTCTTCCAAAGAACATAGTACGGTGATTGCTTTACTTGAGATAAACTACAGT
Organism: Rana kukunoris; assembly: GCA_029574335.1. NCBI lineage: Eukaryota > Metazoa > Chordata > Amphibia > Anura > Ranidae > Rana > Rana kukunoris. The sequence goes on from CM056054.1 coordinate 195,262,764, forward strand.
AATAATATGTGCTACAAACAGAGCTGGACAAAAGTCACCATGAGCCCAGGGCAAGAAATTACAGAGCTTTGAAATTTAATTTTCAGGGGTGCTGTCAAGATGAAATAACACCTTGGGATGAATGAATTGGTATCCATTGATCTCTTTCACAGTTCTGAATGATTATATAATCATAGTTTTTGTTGTGTTAGTACCATACAACTCCCTCTACTACAGTAATTATTTTAGGTTACTCAGTAATGTAGATGGCTGCATTAAAAGCATACTCTTAAATGTCAGGTTATGTTCACTTACCTTACTATTTCTTGTTTAATTGCAAGCAATACCTGGCTGCAATGAGCAATAGGACGCTCTAAGTAGATAAATATTTGCGTTTCTAGATCTAGCTGAAGAAAGTAATGCCTTGCATTAACCACTTTAGCCCCGGACCATATTGCTGTCCAATGACCAGAGCACTTTTTGTGATTCGGCACTGCGTCGCTTTAACTGACAATTGCGCAGTCATCTGACGTGGCTCCCAAACAAAATTGGCGTCCTTTTTTTCCCACAAATAGAGCTTTCTTTTGGTGGTATTTGATCACCTCTGCGGTTTTTATTTTTTGCGCTATAAACAAAAATAGAGCGACAATTTTGAAAAAAATGCAATATTTTTTACTTTTTGCTACAATAAATATCCCCCAAAAATATATAAAAAAACATATTTTTTTCCTCAGTTTAGGCCGATACATATTCTTCTACCTATTTTCGTTAAAAAAAATCGCAATAAGCGTTTATTGATTGGTTTGCGCAAAAGTTATAGCGTTTACAAAATAGGGGGTCGTTTTATTTTATTAATATTTTTTTTTACTAGTAATGGCGGCGATCAGCATTTTTTTTTTATCTCCTTCTCTATTAGCTTTTAGAGGATCCCTGAAAACCCTCCTATCAGAGAAGCCTATCCTACCCACACCTAACAACTGTATTTTAATTTTGTCCATCTGATCATCCCCCACATCTACTACCCTTTGTTCCACTTGACCCTCCCTTCTAGACTGTAAGCTCTAACAAACAGAGCCTGCATAATAATAATAATAATAATTTAACCCTATGACCTTTGAACCTCACACACACTCTGCTTGTGACTCTTACACACTGACCCTTCCATTACCTTCCCTGTAATCCTATCATTAAACCTTTGCAAGAGTAGAATTGTACCCAATCACTAAAGCTTTCTTAGGGGAGAACTAGACACAAACCTTTCTAAAGCCCCGTACACACGATCGGATATCTGATGGAATCTGATCCGATGGATTTTTTCGTCGGAAATCCGATGAAGCTGACTTTTATCAGTCTTGCCTACACACCATCAGTCAAAAACTTGATCGTGCCGAAATGCAATGACGTACAACACTACGACGACACGAAAAAAATGATGTTCAATGCTTCCCGAGCATGCGTCGACTTGATTCTAAGCATGCATGGATTTTTGTCCGATGGAGTTCCACACAGACGATCGGATTTATCTATCGTTTTTTTTATCCATAGGAAAAATTTAAAACATGTTCTATTTTTTTTCACCGATGGGAAAAAAAAAAAAACATGGGGCCCACACACGATCGGTTTGTCCAATGAAAACAGTCCATTTTCATTGGACAAACCGATCGTGTGTACATGACTTTAGAGTAGAATTAGACTCAATCACTAAACCTTTCTAAGAGTAGAACTGGACCCAATCACTAAATCTTTCCTAAAGTAGCAGTAGACCCTATCACTAAACCTTTCTAAGAGTAGCGGTAGACCCAATCACTAAACCTTTCTAATAGTAGAATAAGACTCAATCACTAAACCTTTCCAAGAGTAGCGGTAGACCCAATCACTAAACCTTTCTAATAGTAGAATAAGACTCAATCATTAAACCTTTCTAAGAGTAGAATTAGACTCAATCACTAAACCTTTCTAATATTAATAAAAATAATAATTATAAACCTACTCATTTTTTTACGTACTCTATTGGAGCCTCGTTCCCCTTTCTTTTCCATATAGCAGTGTGAGATCTAAGTTAGAGGGGTGCTCCCCATCTAGCTGGCTGCCTCGAATCGTTGGAGTACCACAAGGTTTTTTTAGAGTGTCCACTGGAGATCCTGGGTTTCTTCTATTGTTTATGCCACATGTTGATCTGGTTATCCAAGCTTACATGATCCGCTGTCGCCGTCAGTTGTGGTAAGGGTACCTATTCTTACTACACAAGAGAGGATTGATGTCTTCATTGGATGTCTTGTTCATCAGCTTGTTTTGACCCATTTGAAGAGCACCATTTATCATTGTGAATTATTTGTTCGCTTTGGACTAGATCTGGATCTTTAGACCAGATCAGCCTTCACTTTTTTATTAAGTTGGACTTCTCTGTTTTTCTCATATCGAATGATTATCATCACGTGGGATTTACTTATGCATTCAGTTTTGTATGATTTTTAGAACTTCCATTTTGTATGTGTCTTTCTATTTCACATTAGGGTTAGCTACATTCCATCTACCTTCCTTTTAATGTATGTTTGCTGGCCACGTTTGAAATGCCATTAACAATAAATGGTATCTCAAGTGTGTTTTTTAGACGTGAATGGAGCCCTAGAGTAGAACTAGACCCAATCAGTAAATTATCACAAAAGGTTTAACTACTTAAGGACCGCCTCCTGCACATATACGTTGACAGAATGGCACAGCTGGGCAGATCCACGTACAGGTACGTCCTGTACTAGTACCCAGCCGTGGGTCATAAGTGCCCGAACTCCCGTGACCCGGTCCGAAGCTCCGGGACCGCAGGACCCAATCACCGCTGGAGTCCCGCGATCGGTCCCCGGAGCTGAAGAACGGGGAGAGCCGAGTGTAAACACGGCTTCCCTGTGCTTCACTGTGGCGGCTGCATCGATCGTGTCATCCATGTTATAGGGGGACACAATCGATGACGTCAGACCTACAGCCAAACACCCCTACAGTTGTGGTTAACTCCCAAACTGCAAATGTAATTTTCACAATAAACATAATTGTCGCAGTCACGAAAAAAATCGCTGATCGCCGCCATTAGTAGTAAAAATAAAATGCATAAAACTATCCCCTATTTTGTAAATGCTATAAATGTTGCACAAACCAACCAATAAACGCTTATTGCGATTTTTTTTTACCAAAAATAGGTAGAAGAAAACGTATCGGCCTAAACTGAGGAAAAAATTTTTTTTTATATATTTTTGGGGGATATTTATTATAGCAAAAAGTAAAAAACATTGCATTTTTTTCAAAATTGTCGCACTATTTTTGTTTTTATAGCGCAAAAAATAAAAACCGCAGAGGTGATCAAATACCACCAAAAGAAAGCTCTATTTGTGGGAAAAAAAGGACGCCAATTTTGTTTGGGAGCCACGTCGCACGACCGCGCAATTGTCAGCTAAAGCGACACAGTGCCGATTTGCAAGAAGGGGCCTGGTCCTTTAGCTGCATTTTGGTCCGAGGCTTAAGTGGTTAATGTGTTAAAGTCATTGTAAAGTCTAAAGCCCCATACACACTATCAGTTTTCCTGACGGTTTTCTCTTCAGGTTTACCAAAACCATGTAGTACAAGGGCCTGCCTGATTGCATACAAATTTAAACTCTTTTTAGATGGTTTTGGTAAACCTGAAGAGAAAACCATCAGGAAAACTGATAGTGTGTATGGGGCTTCAGTTTTTTCCGATAAAAATAAACATGTTATACTTGCCTGTTCTGTGCAGTGGTTTTGCCCAGAGCAGCCCAGGCCCTCCTCTTCTTAGGTCCCTCTTCAGTTCTCCTGGACACTGTCTCCTGTCCAGTGCCCCCACAGCAAGCATCTCCCTGTGTCTATTCAGACATGGAGCCCTGGGTCTGCCCTGCCCCCTCTCTTTCCTGATTTGCTAACTGACTTTGATCAACAGCAGCAGGAGCCAATGGCCAAAGGAGGGAGAGTCCTGGACGGCCAAGGCACTCATAGACATCGCTGGATCGAGATGGGTCTCAGGTAATTATTAGGGGGGCTGAGTGGGGCTGCTGCACACAGAAGGCTTTTTATCTTAAAGCATAGAATGCTTACACTTTAAAGTGTAACAATGAGAAAAATAAAAAATTACTTACACTATAAGATGCAGTCAATGGCACGGTTTTTGTTTTTCTGAATCCCCACTGTAATAGTTTAGTACCTGTTGATCCTGCTAGTAGATCCATTAGCTGTACATACACTAATGCCTCGTTTCCACTGAGCGGATCGGTTCGGTACGCTATTTTGGGTGTTTCCATTATGAAAGCGTGCCGTAAAAGCGAACCGTACCGCACCAGCAAGGGTCCTGCTTCTCATGAGGGTCCAGAGAGAGTGGAACGGTTCCATTAGGGCGGACCTACAAATACATCTCACTGATTGGTGGACGCACTAGAAATTTTTTCTATACCCTGAATGGTCCCTGACGGTCCAATTTGCAGTGGAAACGCTCAAGCGAATAGACCGGTCCCATCCTAACCGCTCCAAATTTACTGACCCGAACCGTTCTGTGCAGTGGAAACAAGGCATGAGTGAATTTTCCGCTGGTTCCTGAAGAAACCAAAATGTACTCCTTAGTTGGTCAGGTTGGCACCTTACTGCCCGACATCCTTTGTTTGCAAAGACCAGGTGGAAAGTTGTCAGTTAAACAGCATCTGCATCTAATCAATAGATGCAGCAAGATATTTGTCTGTCTGTGCTGTTTAAAAGGAATGGAGGAATCTTTTAAATTCTAGGCTAACAATGGTCTTTCTCTAAGGCCGCGTACAGATGAGGAGATATGTCCGCTCAAACATGTCCGACGGACCGTTTCCAGCGGACATGTCTCCTCGGATTTTGGTCCGATGGCGTGTACACACCATCGGACGAAAATCCCCTCGGACTGAGGACGCGGTGACGTGGCGGTGACGTTGACGCCGCCACGTCACCACTCCAGAAAGTAAAATACTTCCACGCATGCGTCGAATCCATTCGACGCATGGGGGAGATTTATGTCCGCTGGTTAGGCGTACTAACCAGCGGACATATCTGACGGACAGGTTTCCAGCGGACAAATTTCAAAGCATGCTTTGAAATTTGTCCGCTGGAAAAACCTGTCCGCTAGGTCGTACACACGATCGCATATGTCCGCTGAAACTGGTCGGCGGACCAGTTTCAGCGGACATATCCGATCGTGTGTACGCGGCCTAAAGGTCTGACATCATCCCTGATATAAAGGATAACTAAACCTTCGCTTTTTTTTTTTTAAATAACAAACATGTCATACTTACCTTCTCTGTGCAGTTCGTTTTGCACAGAGTGGCCCCGAATCTCCTCTTCTTTGATCCCTCAGCAATGCTCCTGGCTCCCCCTCTTCTCGAGTGCCCCGTTGGAAGCGCACTCCCTCAGGGCACTTGTATGGGCACGCCCCCGTGTCAAGCTCCCACATCATTGGATTTGATTGACTGCAGCGGGAGCCTCAGCCAATGGCTATCACTCTATTCAATCAGGACCCGAGACACCGGCTGGAGCTGGTGTGCTCGTTCTCGGGGCTCGAAGAACTAGGTTCAGGTGAGTAAAAGGGGGGCTCTGGAGGGGGGGGTGCTTCACTCCACATAGAATGCCTTAGGGTAAATACCATGATGGTTTACAACCCCTTTAAGTCAGCTATATAGACCTGCAGTCAGCCCATGCTCTCTGGTGATTAGTCTAGGTCTAGCTCTGACTCATCAAGGGGTGTGTCAGACCTTTGCAGAGAGTCCACTGCTTCCACAGAGAGCAATGGTCCTTCTATACATCATGCTAGTAGGGAATAGACTTTTTCTACTCATGCAATACTTTCTACCGTAAAAAACAAACATTGTACTCCTTATATATATACTTGAAATATATTCAGCTAATTTAAACCTTTTAAAAGTTCAGTTGGGAGTAAAATCGAGGTGTTTGTGATGTTCTGCTTTAACTGATAACCGGTGTTGTAAACAGTAGATAAAAAAGTAAGAAAAATATTCTACGGGACAGCATTTGGAATAGTGCATTGTTTACTGAATGCATATAAGGGCATATTTAGGGAATGTGAAAGAAGGGAAAGAGACTATTGTGGGGCCAATGGGGGGACACCCTCTTACGGCCTGTTTGTCTGTCTGTCTTTCTATCATGAAATCTTTATTTTTTATTTTTTTAGCACCAGTCTAAGTAAGGATTTTGATCACTAGGCCAGACAGGCTTTTTTCTATGATCCATGGAGTTCAATATCTGTAATAGTGAAATAATTGCAGTCAACATCCAGCTGCTTGGATAGCTCAGCAAGCATCTGCTTGTTACCCGTAGCCCTACCCATGGGCTGGAATGTTGTGAGATCCTCTGCAGCCGGGCCGATGTACAAGATTAGTGAGATAATTGAACAGCCATAAACCCTGCAAGGTTTAGCGTCCTGTACTGTGCTCTAGGACGATTACACGTGTCACAATCTGCTGATTTACTTTATATGCTAATAACCTGAAGCTTAAATGCATTTAATAAAAAAATAAATAAAAGTCTGACTTGAGGGTAGTGGGAGAAAAATCTCCTAATCAGCAACATTATCAGATGTAATTAACTATTTCAGCATTTGTTTCTTCTTATTAGAAATAAATTATGTTGAGTAGCTGAGCAGTATGTATGAGTAGGTATAGCATAGGGCAGTGATGGCGAACTTTGGCACCCCAGATGTTTTGGAACTACATTTCCCATGATTCTCAACTACACTGCAGAGTGCATGAGCATCATGGGAAATGTAGTTCCAAAACATCTGGGGTGCCAAGGTTCGCCATCACTGGCATAGGGGGTTATTTACAAAAGCAAAATCCACTTTGCACTACAAGTGCAATGTGCACTTGAAATTGCACTGAAAGATCACTTGGAAGTGCAGTCGCTGTAAATCGGAGGGGGACATGCAAGGAAAATAAAAAGCAGTATTTTAGCTTGCATATGATTGGATAATAAAATCAGCAGAGCTTCCTCTCATTTCAGATCTACCCCTCAGATTTACAGTGACTGCACTTCCAAGTGCACTTTCAGTGCAATTTCAAGTACAATTTGCACTTGTAGTTTGCACTTGCAGTGCAAAGTGGATTTGTCTTTCGTAAATACCCCCCATTGTGTTTTATTTACATCAACCAGAAAAGCTTCAATTCTATACATAGGATTGTTAAGATATGTGAGATAAGCTTCTTGAGGGGGCAAGCAGGAGTGTCAGAACACTCTCTACTTTGCAGATAGAGAAAGGAGCTGTGTGTTAGTGGGCGTCCTGACACTCCTGATAGTCCAGCTAGTAACACACTGCCTGTCTTAGGATGTCTGAACTCTGATTGGAGGAGCAACTGAGATATCTTTGGACAGCAGCATTGTCAGCATTGGCAATGTTAGATGCACTAGCAGAATTGGTTGCACTTGACCAACAAATTAAAGCTGAACTGAAGCAGTTACAACTTTTACAGATTTTTTTACTTTTGGGATAAAGGATTTATATAAATGAATACAAGCTGACCAATGTAAGTGTAGCATTACCCCCATAGGGGCTGCAAGTGAAAGGGTTCCCCACTGCTGCACAGCCAGTCACATAGCAATCCCTTCTTGCATCCAGACACAGAAAACCGTCCTTGAGCTTGTTTTTTGTTTTTTTATTAGGGTATAATTAATCCCTCCTAGCTCCAATATTCTAGAACCAGGGGAGGCACCAGAAGGCTGCCTGGATGAGTCATTCAGCCCTGAACTCTAAGGCCCCTTTCACACAGGAGGACCCATTTTCAGACATCCGCTTGCTCCTCAGGGATCGATCCATTGATCCCCTCTGAGCCAGCAGGTGACAAGTCCATCTCTGCACACTGTGCAGAAAAGGACCTGTCAGATCTCCGCTCTCCTTTATGAGGGGATTGAATTAAAACGGACCGTCTTTCTATTTTTATCCGATCCACCAGACGGATGGAAAATAGGGTTTCCATCCGTCTGGATTTAGCGGAGTGGATCGGATCGGGGCGGATCGGATGTCAGCGGACATGTCACCGCTGACATCCGTTACTCTATAGAGATGTATGGAACCTTCAGGTCCACCTGAAAAAAACTGACAGGCGGATCTGAACGATCCACATGTGTGAAAGGGGCTTTGTAAATCCTGACCCAGATTCCATGGCTCAGACTTAGCATGGAGCGAGACTATAATTTACCTGTACTACCACTTGTAGAACACTAGAGGGTGCTACATATACACAATTGAAAAATTAAATTAAAGTTGTATGCAACTGTGAACTGTTCTTGACACATTCTCCTGTAGAAGAAGCCTCCCCTAGTGATCAGGATGAAGTGTGACCAGTGTGACCAAGCTTCACTTAAAGTGGAGTTCCACCCATTTTTTTATGTTTGTCTGTGCTGCATGCCCTAATCTCATAGTGTTTAGAATGGACAATTTTTATTTATTTTGTTGCTTGTAAATACCTTTATTTTGTAGTAATTTATTACTTCCTCCTCCTTATTAGCCTAGGCTATTAAGTCACATGGCTATTTGCAAGGGTTTCTGGGATAGGCATCATGTTTCCCAGTAGTCCTTGCAAACCTGACTGAAACCTATTACATTGCTTGTGCAGCACTGAGCATGTGCGAGATATGCAAAGCTGAAATCCAGGAAGTCATACAGTCTGGCTTCATGATGCCCACACTTAAGATGGCCACGGTCTATTTCTAGATTCTAAATGCTGTAACAACCTAACAAGACGGACCTTAGTTTACAGACTAACTTTACTAGAATACATTAAGCTTGTGTATTAAAGGGGTATTTATATTTAAAAAGTGAAATTGTGGGTGGAACTCCCCTTTAAAGACAAAGGGCAAAATTATAAATTCACCTACCTATATCTATAGCTATATCTATATTTGTGCTTATGTGTTTTGCATCTTAAATTAACCATACAAAAGTGAAAAATCGATTCTGATTAAATCGCTGCCATTGTAGTGTGCTGCCAGCCCATTTAAAATAAATAGACTGCCCTAATGCAGCACCCCTCAATGAATGAGAATGTATGCGTTAATGTACGCACAAGCGTAAGGACCCTTTCACACCAGCGGACCGTATGTCTGTTTTTTTCATCTATTCGTTTACGGAAGAAAAAGGGACATAAATGTATCCCTATGGGATAGCGGGGGTCAGCAGATGAACACCCAATCTCGTCGGTCCCCGCTATGCCCCGCTTTCTGCATCCTATTTTTCCATCCGTCTGCGGATTGAATCAGGTGAACACGAACAGACGGTCCATGTTCATCAGATCCCCCATAGGGGAGAGCGGAGATCTGACAGAGCGGTCCCTCCCCAGTGTGCAGGGACCGCGTTGTCACCTGCCAGCTCAGTGGGGATCAATGGAGCGATCTCCGCTGAGCAAGCGGATAAGAAAGGTACAGATCCTCATGGGATCCCTATGTCTAAAAGGAGCCTAAAGGGGCCCCTAAAGTATGATGGTAAAGGTCTTATACTGAAATACTCTGGGCTGTATTGATATGCTGTAGTTGCAGCTGTTTACCCTTGAGCAATTTTATGTTCTGACAGATCTGCGATGTCATGAAAGGGGAAAAATAAATAAGATAAAAAATTAATGTCACTGAAAAAGCTTTCAATGGGGTGTGACTATAGTAACAGGTAATTGCATTCCAAGCGCACTGAGACAGATTAGTGTGTAATGTGTGTACTTTACAATGCTGGCTTCATCCTGTCACTGTGTTCAAATATATTCAATTCTGAGTTCTTGGAGTTTGCTCGCCTTTGCACTGCTATATTCAGCCAGGCAAAGAGCATTATATTGGGGCGATTTACTAAAGGTTAATAGACTAAATGAGGTGAAGCTCTGCTGAATTCCATTATCCAATCATGTGCATGCAAAATTGCTTTTTTTTTTTTCTTTTTCTTGCACGTGATTGGATATTCTGTAAAGGGAAATCTCACTGCATTCACTAAGCTCTGAGGAAAATCCATTGCACAGTTAAAGAGGAGTTCCACCCAAATTTGGAACTTCCGCTTGTTCCACTCCTCACCCCCTTACATGCCACATTTGGCATGTCATTTTTTTTTGGGGGGAGTGGGGGCTTCAGGAGGAGTGGGACTTCCTGTCCCACTTCCTGCTTCCGCCAAGGGGCTGGTAAGGCGATTAGGCGTAATCGCCTTATTTCAGCCCCTCCCTGTAGGCGATGGCCTAGGACACTGACAGGTCCTAGACCATCGCCTGTCCAATCAGCGTCACAAGTAGTCAATGTAAACAACGTAAACGTAATTTACACCCAGCCCCATTCCCGAACGATTTACGCAAACGACGTAAACGACATACAATTCAACGCTGTCCCGACGTCCATACTTAACATTGGCTGCGCCTCATATAGCACGGGTAAATTTACGCTGGACTAACGCTTATGCAAATGATGTAAAATACGACGCCCGGCCACAAGTACGTTCGTGAATCGGCGTATCTCCCTAATTTACATATTCGACGCGTAAATCGACGGAAGCGCCACCTAGCGGCCAGCGGAAATATACACCAAAGATCCAACGGCGTGGTAAGACTAACGTTGGTCGGCTCAAGCTGAAATCTAGGCTTAAATGCCTTTCTGAATTGGCGTAAGGATGCAAATTAAAAAAAACGGCGGCGTATCTGGAGATACGCCGCCGTAAAAGCTATCTGAATCTGGCCCATAGTATATATATTTTGTATGTAGTGTAGAGGAAGACTTTCCCCAATTCCTGTCTGAAACCAGAATAGTAAGTGAGGAAATGCCCTGGATAGCAGTGAAGGCCCCACAGTGGTTCCAGTCCTTCCCCACCATATCTGAAACACACAGGAAAGGCTTTTGAGTGGACATATTGTATACGATACTTTGAAAAGCTTGGGACTAACTCATCTTACTAGGCTCCACCTATAGCTAAAATATTACATTCTTTTGGCCTGGCCCTTTGGGCTTCATGCACACTGGACATTTTTTCTGCCACTCCTTGGGGCATTTGGTGTAATTTTCTGCCTCTAAATGCCCCTGTATGTTATACTATGTGGCACGCATTGGTGTTTAGAGGAATTTTGAGGCGGGAGCGTTCAGAGGAAGAAAAAAAAAAACATAGACAGTGTGTCCAGGAGCAGCAGGGTTTTGGCAAAAAAAAATGTTGGACACTCTTAAATGCGCCTAAGCGCTAGTCGCGTTTAGCGCTTGAGTGATATTTCATTTCAATGGCCAGAATATAAATGATTATTCTGGTCAATGAAATTAATGCCCAAGCGCCTAAACTCATTACATTAGTTTACAAGCATTTGTTCTGCCAAAACTCTGCTGCCAGGAGGCAAGGAGTCTAGGAGGATTAGCAAAACATCCTGTATGCATGAGGCTTTGATGCAAAGTGGACTTATTTTTACACAATTGCTTTTCTTAGTTCAATACATTTTTATTAAAAGATTATATAAAGAAAAACAATTTACTGTCGTCGCAGCTTCTTGCAAGAAGGGACGATGAGAATATCACAACCGTAAATATCACAAAAGAATCACATATTGCGTAGTGACAGTATACGGTAATCAACATTGAATCATAACATAACACAACATGACAAGGGCTGTAGTCTAGGGATTGGTAAAATTAGTAAACAGAGGAGTATAGGTGAAGGAGCTCCTCCGGACACCCCTATGGGAACAATCTGTGTCCTGAGCGGGAACTCCCCCACCCACCACATTTCTAGTCAAGCATTAAAAGTCTCAATGTCATATCTAAGGAATTATAGACTCAGCCCTCAGAGAAATAACAAAAAAAGAGAGAGAGAAAGTAAGAGGATGAGAGAAGAGAAGGAAAGGAAGAAAACAGCAAAGGAAAGGATAGGAAAAGAGCTCAATAGTAGCTGGATAATAAATACACCACATCACCTCTGATCACTACGAGGTCATGGAGAGGTTATTCCATGTAGACCAATTAGTTTCAAATGTCAGCAAATTACCATCTCTATATGCCAAAATTTTTTCATACTCAGATATCAGTTTCAGTCTACCCAACACATCAGAAATTCTAGGGAGTTCGCTGGATTTCCATCTATTGACTATTGCTAAGCGTGCGGCCAGTAGAGTATGGATAGTGATGGATCTTGCTGGGAGGGGAAGATCCACCACATTTATGTTTAAGATAGCAAATTCTACACTGGGCCTAACATAGCACCCTGTTAATTTGGATATCAATTTAAAGATCTCTGTCCAAAAGTCACGGAGCAGGGGGCAGGCCCAGATCACATGTGATAGGGTGCCCACTTGCCCGCAGTCTCTCCAACACAAATTAGAATTTTCTTTAGAGAATTTTGCTACTACATATGGGGTAAAGTACCATCTCAAAAGGAGTTTCAGGTATAGTTCCTCATAGTTAGAGCACCTAGAAAATTTATAGTTGCATCTAACTGCATTCTTCCATTGAAGTTCAGTGAAGGTCTTACCCAGTTCTTTTTCCCACTTTAGTAAGGGATTAAGCTTATCAAAAATGTCTTTTGAACTCAAAAAATTGTAAACTAAAGAAATACCCTTCAGATTAGTATTTTGGGAGTGAAGAAAATTCCAAATTTTTTCTATGATAGGTACATGCGTAGTCTGTATTTTTTGAAAAAAAGAGGCTATTTGAATGTACGCGTAGCTCTCTGTGGTCGGGACGTGGTATCTTTGTTGAATAGATTTAAAAGACATGATTTTGTTTCCCTCGGTTACATCTATTAAAGTAAGTACCTTGTTCTCAAGCCACTTGTGCAGTCTCAAATTGGGGACTATCCACTGCAATGACTCCAATGGGACGGGAACGTTAATTACAGGATAATGTGTATTGCCCTTCGAGCTAATCAAAGGCCAGGCTTCACATGCAGCCCGGATAGTGGGGTGATCTTTCACATTGATATCTACCGAGATGGAAGATGCCATCAAAAGTGATATCGGCGACAGCTTCTGGAGCATGGCGAGTTCAAGATGACACCAAGGTTTAACAATTGGAATCTCAAACCAACATTTAAGCTGATCAACGACTACTGCTGTGAAATAATCCTTTAGGACTGGGAGGCCCATACCCCCCACTGATCTACGTTTGTTCTGTATAGTAGCGGAGCATCTGGCTCTACTACCCGCCCACACAAAGTTCGACAGTTGTTTTTGCATTGTTGTGAAGAAGCTTGTAGGTATTTTTATTGGTAGGGCTCTAAAAATATAAAGTAACCTTGGCAACATCAGCATTTTATATGCCGCTAGTCGTCCGGACCAAGACAGATAGAATTTTTGGATCCTTGAGAGCTCTTTTTGAAAACTATCAATGAGTGGAGCATAATTGTATTGGAATAAGTGTGCCAAAGGAGAAGAAAGTTCAATACCCAAATACGTAAGTGATTTCTTGGTCCATGGGTATGGAAGTGTCCCCTGTAATTGTCGTTCTATGTCTTTATCTACGTTGATTCCTAATATATTGGACTTTGTGGCATTGACCTTATAATAGGAAGCCGTACTAAATATCCGGAGAATATCGTTTACAGCAGGTAGGGAGACAGATGGATTGGAAAGGGATAGTATGACATCGTCAGCGAATAGGGAAATTTTATGCTGGCGCGCTTGCACTGTAATGCCGGTGACAGATAAATCGGATCTGATTCTTTCCGCCAAGGGCTCCATCACTAACGCAAATATCAGGGGAGACATAGGGCACCCCTGTCTCGTCCCATTTGTGATATTGAATTTTTTGGAAAACAACCCCTCCGTAAACACATAAGCCGATGGGGAGGAATACAGAGCCAATATAGCATTTTGAATTAGGCCAGAAAAACCAAACTTAGATAGTACTCCCCTAAGATAACCCCAGTGGACCCTATCAAAAGCCTTCTCTGCATCCAGTGTAAGAAGCAGAGAAGGCTCTCCTCTCCCCTCCACCACGTGAAGAAGATTCACCATCCTTCTGGTAGCATCAGTTGTTTGACGGCCCGACACAAAACCTACCTGATCGTAATTTATCAAACGGGGCAGAATATCTTTAAGTCTACGGGCCAATATCTTCGCATAAAGTTTCACGTCGACATTTAATAAGGAAATAGGTCTAAAGTTTTGGGGACTAGTAGGTTCTTTTCCTGGCTTAGGTAACGTTATTATTGTGGCAGTAAGCATTTCCAAAGGAAATCCTGCAGTTGACATTGCCTTATCGTAAACCTGATGTAAATATGGAGATAAGATATCACTAAAGAGTTGATAGTACTCTGACGAGTAACCATCTGGGCCTGGAGATTTGTTGTGGGGCAGCGATCTTATAGTCTGTTCTATTTCCTGGGTCGTTATAGGTTGGTTCAAACTATCTAAGTCCGTTTGTGAGACAGTAGGTAAATTTACAGAGGTCAGGAAGTCATGGATCATGTTGTCAGTAGGTTGGGGCGTTGTAGGGTCATCTTTAAGATTGTATAATGCTTCGTAATAGTCACTAAACGCGTCAGCGATATCTTTAGGATTTCTAACTGTCGTGTTTGTTTTGGGGTTCAAGATGTGAGATATTTTTTGTTTAACCGCCCTTTCCTTCAGTTGATTAGCTAATAGTTTCCCGGCCTTATTTCCGCATTTGTATGATTGGGCCTTCAAGGAGCGCAGCTGGCGGTCGTGCTGGGATACCAGGTGAGACCTCAAGTCTTGCCTCGTTCTAAACAGGTCCTCTCTAACCTTTTGGGTGGAGTTTTGTTTATTAAGAGTTTCTAATTGGCCAATCTTGGATATTAAATCATTCATTTTCTCCATTTTCTGTTTCCTGGCCCTAGAGCTCATTTGAATAAGCAACCCTCTTACAAATACTTTATGGGCATTCCATAATGTGAATGGATCGTCGACCGAAGGGGCATTGATGGCAAAGAATTCCACAAGAGCTGTTTTAATTAAGTCTAAATTTTTAGGTTGAGACATAACATAGATGTCATTACGCCATCTGTTAGCCCTGGTTTCGGCCCGACGATCCCCCACAACCATGGTAATTGGGGCATGATCAGACCACGTGATACAATGTATATCCGATTGGATAATCGTCTGCAAAAGAAATTTGTCCACCAAAAACAGATCGATGCGTGAGTAAGATCTATGCACACTAGAAAAAAAAGTGAAGTCCTTTTCCGACGAGTGCTGACATCTCCACACATCGTATAAAGCAGAAGAGGACAAAAAATAATCCAGGGTAGCTCTACGGTGCTTCAATTTGGACCCGCTGGACACGTCCATGTCTCTATTCGGTACAGAGTTGAAATCTCCACATAAGATGGTAGCTCCCTGTCTCACCGATGACACTTTCTTCCAAATCCTGCGTAGGAATTTAAGTTGCTTTGTGTTGGGGAGATATACATTAATCAGAGTATACACAGAGCCCTCTATTTCACATATTAGAATTATAAATCTGCCTGTGCTGTCCGAGTGCACACTCAGCTCTTTAAATTGGACGGAGTCTCTGATGGCTATAGCAACCCCTCCTTTTTTTGAAGGGCCATTAGCTGTATAGATATGTGAGAATTTGCGATGTTTAAACACTGGAGGGTTAATAGAATTAAAGTGCGTCTCCTGTATGCAAAAAATATCACTGTGTAGCCTGAGGGCTTCTTTCCAGGCCATATGCCTTTTTTGAGGGCTATTCAGTCCTTTAACGTTTAAAGAGGAAATCTTAATAGGCATCTTGAGACTGTCCAGGCAAGTAAATCCGCTATGTAAATGAATGTGCTGGAGTATCGAACTATACCTGGGAGTCGACCAGAAGGTTTCACTGATGGTAGATATCCGGTATGTAGTGGATAGATGTCCTGTGATATCCGAGGATCCTCTTGATGTGGTAAATCAAAAAAAAAAAGAATAAATGTAACAAGGAATATAAAAGGAAACAAAAACGTTCAAAAGAGAAGAAAAAACAAAAAGAAAATATAGAGCTGTCCACTCAAGAAACACAATTCGATTCCAAATAGAATCTGTGCGGTAAAACAACCGCTCGTTACAGGGAGCTAATTAAAGAAATAAGACCATTCGGCCATCTCCCGGGCCAACAGGAAAACAAATGATTTGGGCGCTTCGGCCCCAGCATTAGCCTGCTTCTGTGTCCGATTCTTCTCTAGGTGAAGTAAGTTTTCCAGTCTCATTCCCCCCAGTGACTCCAGAAGGAATGATCGACCAATCACGTAGGAGGTTTATGCCGTCCTGAACATTAGTAATCATGTGATTTTCCCCATCTTTAATCACAAGAAGCCTGGCGGGATAGATCCATTTATATGTTATTTTGTGGTTGTATAAAGGTTTTGTTATACTGGCCAATTGTCTGCGTCTTTGCATAGTGAATGCAGACAAATCAGTAAAAAAGGAGAGTTCTTGGAGGTCAGAAGGCAGATCTTCGCGGCGTCTAACAGCAGCCATGAACTGATCCTTAGCATGGAAAAAATGGATCCTTACTATGGTATCCCTGGGCAGGTGTGAAGCAATGTGCTTGGGTTTAGGAAGTCTGTGAATACGGTCCACTACGAGATCGCCTTGAGAGACTTCAGGTAGTACCATCTTCATGACATTAATAAAGTAAGGTTTTAGATCAGGAGGTTTGATTGTTTCTGGAATTCCTCTTATCTTAATATTGTTCCTCCTTGATCTATCCTCTAAACTTGCCAGCTTTTCCTGTATCTGCATGATTTCATCATCCCTATCATTGTGAGCATCGACCAGCACATTAAAGGTTGAAGCAAATTCGCCCATTTTTGTTTCCACATGGGAGACTCTTTTAGTGACTGCTGATATCTCAGATTTAAACTGGCTGGTCAGAGCCATGATATCTGCATGCAGAGTGGATCTAAGAGAGACTAACATGTCTTTCAAAGTGGTATCCATGACAGGCCTATTAGTAGTGGGAAAGTCTGATATGGAATCCTGGAGTTCTCTGGTATCATCCAGGGATGAGTCCAGGCTTACCTCAGGGCCTTCTCCCTCCGGAGACTCCTGCATCCTCTGTTTGCTTTTAACAGGGCTGGAGGACGCTGATGAAGGCAGCGACAGGTTCCCTGCTTTGGATTTGGAAGTGCTGCAGTTCGGGTGAGCTACTGTATATCCGCCACGCTGTGATATATTATGCGAGTTCCCCCGCTGCCATCCGCCGCCATCTTGGGACACATCTCGGCGCTGCGGTGTGAAGAAGTCAGGCATTTTCCCCGGCTGTTTGGCGTCTTTTCGCCTGCGTGTAGACATCGTGGAGGTCCGGTGGTAGTTGTAGTTCCTCCGGTGTGCAGAAACAGGCGTTCTGGTCGGTGTAATTAGTCCTGTTGGCCCGCTATGGAGAGGAGCAGATTCAGCACGCAGCCATCCGCTCCGCTGGCTAGACACGCCCCCCCTACACAATTGCTTTTCATGTGATTGGATAGTTGAAGTGAAAGTACACATCAGCCCAATTATGTTCTAAAACACCATGGGGTTGATTTACTAAAACTGGAGAGTGTAACATCTGGTGCAGCTGTGCATGGTAGCCAATCAGCTTCTAACTTCAGCTTGTTCAGGTAAGCTTTGACAATGAAATATGGTTTCTATGCAGAGCTGCACCAGATTTAGCGATAATACGGCCAGTTGGCAGTGTGAAAAAGCTCTTGAGATATTCAGCTTCACTCCATACCCATATAAATATAGCCTAGAGAATGTACAGACCCCCTTTCAGCACCGATGGACCCCTCCTTCAGCACAGACCACTCCATTTAGCACAGATGGACCCCTCCATTCAGCACAAACGGACCCATTCTGCACAGACCCCTCCATTCAGCACAGATGGACCCCTCCATTCAGCACAGACGGACCCATTCTGCACAGACCCCTCCATTCAGCACAGATTAACCCCTCTTCAGCACAGACCCCCCATCCTGCACAGACCCCCCTTCAGCACAGATTGACCTCCTTTAAGCACAGACTCCCCTTCAGCACTAATGGACCCCCTTCAGCACAGATGGACCCCCCTTCAGCACATATCCCTCTTCAGCACAGAACCCCCTTCAGCACAGATGGACCCCCATTCAACACAAACCCCCCCTTCAGCACAGACGGAACCCCCTCCCCCATCCCATTCAGTACCTCAGATCAGCCATCAGCGCAGCACAGGCAGGGGGTTCCCTCCCCCTGTGTACACATAAACACTGGAGGGGGAGGCGGCTTCACTCTGCTCGCTGTGCCTGTGTGACATCCGGCCCGGGACTGCTCAGACAGGCCCGCGGCCGCGAGACTCTTCAACACCTTCTTGATTTTCCAGGGGGGTCAATTGCCCACCCCCCCCGCCCTATACAGCAGATGCCCATGACCCGTGGCTGATAATTTTCTGCCCAGTTCCTTCGATTTTTACCCAGTTTGCTCCATGTATGGCCAGCTTTATTCTCTATACTTATTACAAGCCAGTGACTCAAAAAGTAGTGAAACAAAGCTACTGGTATCTTCAAAAGGAGGTCAGCAATAGTTGTCTTAGATTTCCTAAATACACATTAACAAGCTCCACTGCTCCAGTGAGAGTGAGCCCAACATTTTTATAGCTGTCTCACTATTAACTTAGGAAAGTACAGTGATGAAGCATATCTATTGCATACATCTGCCTTTCATTTAAAAATTGTCAACTCTAATAAATGTTTGTTAAAATAACCATAACAAATGAATGTAATTTTGTTAAACGCTGTATCTTTTCCAATCAAAATAGCAAAGTGTGAAACCCACATTTTCAAAAAGCAGACATTCAGCACAAAATGGCTGAGAAATAGAAGACATCAAGAAATACTGAGAAATATGTACTAATAGTTGTTAGCCGTTAATATGCGGAGATATACATTTACAGTATACGCTCAAGGAAAACAGTTGAGTTATAATACTAGGGGGGTTACTGGAATTGGTGCAGCTTTGCATAGTAATTAATCAGCTTCTAAGTTTTATTGTCAAAGCTTAATTGAACAAGATGAAGTTAGAAGCTGATTGGTTATTATGCACAGCTGCACCAGATTCTGAGTGTGTCAGTTTTAGTAAATCTCCCCCACTGAGTGCACCAATGATGCCTGTACCAAAGAAAACTATGGATTTTACAGATATAGGGCCCAGCAGAAGCGGTTTCCTTGCAGATCCTCTCTCTAATTTTATGTTATAAGCAGCATATGACCACAGCAGACAGTAAAGTAAGAAAATGACTCTCCCCTGATTTACTTGGTTCTAGGTGTAAATTTGAGCTTTAGCTACTGAGCTCTGCAATCAACAGACTGATAAACGCAGAATTGGGAGGCCTGTTTCTGAGACTCAAGAATATTATGACCTCCGAATTACATATATTATGGGATATTGCCTTTTTAGAGCAGTATATTTCGGAGAGTATGGTACCACGTAGTTTACAATGGGAAGTGCACCCTCAGCAAGGTGATCCTGATCTGGATACATGGTATAAATATTTTAATGAGGCTGGCACCAATTTTCTGGGCTTCCTTATCTCACGTAAGAGGTCCAGATTAACTACTCTTGATAATGAGATTAGAGAGTTAAAAGACAAATTAGTAACCAAAAAAACTCTCTGGAATATAATTCTCTTTCAACAAATCTCCAAAGCCATTTGGAGAAAGAGGATCGAGAACAAAGAATTAAAAAACATAAAAAATATTCCAGAGATGTTGGTGACTATAAAAATAAAACTGTTTTTGGTTGACAGAAAACGGCTGTACCTGCTCCATCTATGGATACTACCCAGTCGGTTTGCCGTCTCTTCCTGTTCCATCTATGGATCCCAGTGGCTTGGCTGCCCAGTTTGGAAACAGACCAGCCACTATATCAGGTACTGATGGTAATAGAGATGTATTATCTTCTCAACCAGGACCGACACAACGTAGTCCCTATACTTCTAATAATCATAATAGAGGGAGAGGTACCAACCGCGGCAAACAAGGTGGTAGAGGTCAGTCTAGGGGTAACTATTATCATACTGGTCCTTATCCTCAATATGGCTGAGGTGGGCAAATACGTGAAGCCTCCCCTGGTCCAAATAGGGACTACTATGATCATTATCATTCTCATCCCCAACAGCAATATGCACCCCCTGTTTCTACTTATACCCGGAATGGGTAGAAGACCTCACAAAATGGCGTCTGCGCCAGAAATACCCTCCACCAGCATGCCCCGCGAGGGAAACACTCCTCTAATTGGCTGCTGGAGAAAAGGCGTCTCTGCCTGGACCCCTCTGGCGCCACCTGTCACCCAGAGATGGAAAGGCATCTCTGGAACACAGAATGAAACCGCAGGCAGCCCAGCCCGGCAGAAACCCAATTTACATAATCAACATGGATGGGAGCAAAGTATCTCTCTCATCCCCCTCTAAATTTAACATAGCACCTGGACTGAAAGTACACATGCGCTACACTACCTTTTACACTTAAAAAATATGGCAAAAAAGCAGGGGTTGTCTTATACACCAGGTCAGCTGCTCAGATGCTGCTGGATGTGCGGTAATACTGTATGTAGCTTCGGCTACATATAGTATATACCGCTTAGCCAATCCCAGTGAGCGATGTATTCAAATGAATACAGAGCCTGCTTGGATTGAAGTAACAACCTCTGCCTTCTGAGCAGGCTACATACAGTAGCCTGCTCAGATTGGCTTTGAGAGTCATAGAGACATAGGCTGATGATGTTACAGCCTCTGCCAATCCAAGTAGGCTTTGTATTCATTAATAGAATACATCACTCGCCATTATTGACTCCAGCTCCAGCAAGAAGGAAGAAGAATATGGCTCCAGAAGGAAGAAATATGAAGCGTCGGAAGCCTCGGAAAGGGGGGTCATATACGGTGAGTACAGGCAAAAAATCTTAAAAATATAAAATTAGGGGGTCGTCTTATACGCCCCGTCGCCTTATACACCGGAAAATACGGTAAGTAGAAATATATAGAGAAGCTCAGTGCATCGCTGTCAAAGTAGATTATCTGTAAATAATATCACAATTTGTTCTAATCATAACTACAGTATATACTAGAGCTGCTAACGCTATGCGGCCAGCACATTCCTTGCATTTTCTGTGTAGGAGTTCATTCTGTAGCTTCCATATTTGAGAAGTTTCAAACTGAACAGAGAAAGTGTTTATGTCCTGACTTTAATTTTCTTTACAACCTCTGAAGGTGGTGAGATGCCAGAGAAACAGAAATATCAGCAGAGATCGAACTGCAAACCCAGGCAAGTCAGGAATGGATGGGCTGCCTTAAAGCTTTTGGACCCTTTCACACGATCCGCCTCCGTGTGTCCGCTTTTGCTCAGCAGGGATCCTCCGTAAAATCCCCGCTGAGCCGTCGGCTGACATGGCAGTTCCTGCACACTGTGCAGGGACCGCCCTGTCTTTCCTCCGCTCTCCCCTATGGGGGAATCGGATGAACACGGACCGTATGTCTGTGTTCATCCGTTCTGATCCGCCAGACGGATGAAAAATAGGATTTTCTTCCGTCCGATAAATGGGATCTTTACGGAGGCGGATGATTACGGGTCATCCGCTGACACCCGCAATCACATAGGGACCAATGTATGTCCTGTTTTCATCCGCAACGGATGGATGAAAATGCAGACATACGGTCCGCACATGTGAAAGGGGCCTTTGGGCGGAACTTCCGCTCATTTGTCTCCTCCACCCCTCCGGTGCCAGATTTGGCACCTTTGGGGGGGGAGCAGTTACCTGTTTTTACAGGTACCTTGTCCCCATTTCCGTGAGACCGAACCCCGGCAAATTAAATCAGCAACTCAGCTCCCTCCTCCTTCCATCTGCCATCAGGCCAGTTGGACAGCGCAGCGGTGCCTCACGCATGCACAGTAGGGACCCAGCGTGAAGCCATAATGCATCACTGCCGGGTTCCCTTTACGGGCAATGGCAGCGGCAGCACCCAACAGCTAATGGAAACATCAGCTGTGATGCCAAAATCACTGAACTCCAGGACAGGCAAGTGTCCTATTATTAAAAGTCAGCAGCTATGTGTAGCTGCTGGCTTTTAATTTTTGCAGTGGTGGGTGGACCTCCACTTTAAAGCAGTATAAAAAATAATGTCCATAAGGTGACAATGCTTTAAGGCGACAGAACGCTCAGATGTAAACAGGGGCTATTGAAATGAATGGGATTTGTCTTGTTGGGGCATTTTAAGAGCTGAGGCATACAGCAGAAAAACGCCCAAAAAAGCCTAGGTGTGAACGGAGCCTTAGGCCGTGTACACACGGCAGAGAACCTCGACGGGCAGAACACATCGTTCCGCCCGTCGAGGTTCCCTGCCGGCCGTCGAAATCGGCGACCCGCCCGTCGGGAATGGCAACCAGCCATTCTTCCAGGCGGGCCGTCGAGCAAATAGAGAGCGCGCTCTCTATTTCTGCTCGACGGGCTTCCCGACGGGAAGCTCGCCGAGAGCGTACACACGGCCGAGGTCCTCGCTGGAATGCAGCTTCCAGCGAGGTTCTCGCTGGTTTCCAGCGAGAACCTCGGTCGTGTGTACGCCGCCTAAGGCTGCATTCATATCTGAGCGTTTTTAGCTCATAAAGCGCTCATCTCAAATGAAGGCCTCTTAAGCTCCTTGGGGAAAGAGAGCCTTGACTGATGGGGGCATGGCCAGGTACTGGACAAGGTGGTGTTCTCTAAAGGATTGGTCAATTTGGGGGATGGGATGGGCCTGAGCTCGGGTAAAAGGGATCGCCCCAGGGAATTCTGGGTTATGGGAAAAAGTTTTTGGAAGAGCTTCCCACCCTCCCGCCCCCTTTTTCTATGGGATGTCACAGATTGCTGCAGTTTTCTTGACCTTGCCAGCGTAAAATGACTAGAATGGACCATGCCCATGATGAAAACCGGAAGTAGGCGGCCTGTCCAGCACTTATGGTAAGGGCAGGCCCCTCCCCCTTTTGGAGTTGTGTGCTCACAGTTTAACTGTGACTGGCACTGGTTGAAAATGTTAAATGTTTAAATGTTGTGTTTGCTTTTAATAAAGCTGTGGCCTTGCCCTTTCCAAACCTAATGGTTGTAAGTGTGTTGATTTAATAGTGTGAAGGGGCAAGGGGGGAAGGGTTTTGTTTATGTAGCGCCCCCTTGCTTTTTGCATGGGCGCTGCGTTAAAACTAGTTGAACTAGGAGAGTTAAGTTGCTCCTAGTTGTGATTTCTTTAGGTTGTGGACCTATGTCATTCTGGAAGGGTCCACTGGCTCGGACTGCATTCTGGGGATGTCATTTCATCCTTGGCCGGCAGTGGGAGCCAGCGGGACTTCTGGCGGATGGAGTCTTCCTCAGCAGCCAATTGGAGAGGGTTTTTCCTGGCTTGGCATGCTGGGGAGGGGTATATCTGGGACTTAGGTCGGGTCTTCGGGGTTCTTCTTCTTCACGTGTGCGGGGTCCCCAGACTCCGGGTGCGGCATCCCCCTTCAGGGTGTGCGCGCCCATGGACCCCGCCGGCGCGGCCCGCCTGGCCAGGCTCCTGGGCCTTCCTGAGTCTCAGCCGGAGACAAGAATCAAGGGATGTCAGTGACTTACTGGGTTTCCGAAGCTTAAGAGAATCCCAGACGGGGATTCCGTGACCGGGATGCTGGCAGGTACTCTTTACTGTCACCCAGTGACTTATGCTGAGAAATTACTGGGAGGATTCGCTCTGTTGGCACATTTCGTCTATCCAAATTGTGGCAGAGGCCTAGAGCTGGGCCTGTGAGAGAGACCCGTTCCTCCCAGCCAAAATTCGAGGTGGCTCCTCGGCTGCCAGGTCTGTGTGAGAGACACCTGTCCGGGGGCACTTTACCCACTCAGTTTCATAGGAGTGGCGACGTGTGAAAATTTGTGCTACTAAGGGCTGATCTGCCTTGTGAATATCCAGGCCTGACATCGAAAGTTTTTCTTCTCTCATCAACCTATTCTTCCTTCACCAAAGTTGATGTTGGCTAATGTTGGCCTGGAATTAAAGCATTGAGAAAATCTTTGTTGACTGTGTGGACCTCCGTTTACTACCTAGTTCTTCTGGTGCATCCCTAGACCAAGCTGGGGTAACTTAATTTGCCGATCCCAAATCAAACCAGCGGCTCCTGAATGGGGTAGCGCTACATTTATATACTTATTTATTACAGTTAAGGGGTACCTGGGCTCATTGCAGCAGTTCCAAAATTCCAAAATGCCCAACAAGCAAAATCCCATTCAAATAAAAGGCCCCTGTTCACATGTGAGTGTTCTGTCGCTGAAAGCGAAAATGCCTGAAACTCAAAAAAGTATATGAGCTTTTTTTTTTTTTTCCAATAATTTTTATTAAAGTTTACAATACAAAAAACAATTGTCTCCGCTCTATATTAGGCATCATACAACTTCTGTAGGGAGTCAAGCAGTACATTCAGGAAATCCTCCTCTAAAAATGTAACTTAGCTTAACATGAACTTCTTTTAAGGCCGCATTTACACCTGAGCATATAGTTTTCCAGCGTTTTTTAGGGTGTTTTTCTGGTGTTTTTCCTGACTTTTTTGGGGCGTTTTTGCAGCGTGTTTGTACAGGTCGAAGGGTCATTAATGTGCAGAAAACCGACTGTAAGCTGCCTAAAAAGAGTCTCATGTATTTTTTTTTAACTTCAGGCATTTCGCTTCAGGCGACAGAACGCTCAGATGTGAACAGGGCCAATTTAACCAATTCACACAAATCATTGTACCTGTACGTCAGTATTTTGCCGCTAAATACCGGTGTTATGGCAGCAGCTAGCTGCCATAACCGGCTATTTTTGGCAACGGCGTGCATTTCTCTTTATGATAAAAGTAGTCTCTGCAGTGGATTCACCGCAAGATCACTTTTATTGGTGGCGGGAGAGGTGTCCACCTCACTCCCACCGCGCTCCAGTTGTTTCCGCCGCTTACCGGAGCCGTCGGCAGCGTTGGAGACGATCGCATCCACTCCCCTCACTGCCTGGATGCAGAGTGAGGGCTAAGGGGAATATGGCCCCCAATTGGCTTCATAGCATTGAAGGGCGGAAGCAACGTGAAACGCCACTTCCGCCCAATGCTCTTAAAGGAGAATTTTTTTTATTTTATTTTTTTAAATGCCATTTTTTTGTGTGTGTGTGTGTGTAAATATAAGATCTGAGGTCTTTTTGACCCCAGATCTCATATTAAAGAGGACTTGTCATGCTTTTTTTCTATTACAAGGGATGTTTATATTCCTTGTAATAAGAATAAAAGTGCCCCCCCCCCCCCCTCAAAAAAAAAGTAAAAAAAAACAAGAAAAAATAAATAAATATATATATATATATATATATATATATATATATATATATATATATATAAATCTTTCAGTCCCGAAGAGCTCACGCGCACGCATACGCGAACGCATACGTGAGTAGCACCCGCACATGAAAATGGTGTTCAAAACTGGTAGCCTGTAGAAATTTTTAAACATTGCCTATAGAGATTTTTAAGGGTAAAATTTGTGGCCATTCCACGAGTGGGCACAATTTTTAAGCGTAACATGTTGACTATCAATTTACTTGGCATAACATCATCTTTCACAATATATAAAAAAATTGGTATACCTTTACTGTTGTCTTATTTTTTTAAATTCAAAAATTTGTATTTTCCCCCAAAAAAGTGCTCTGGTAAGACCGCTGCGCAAATACGGTCTGACATAAAGTATTGCAATGACAGCCATTTTATTTTCTAGGGTGTTAGAAAAAATATATACTGTATATAGGCCCGGATTCACATACATCGGCGCATATATATGCCGCCGTAGCGTATGTCTTTTACGCTACGCCAGGGCAGCGCGGAGAGGCAAGCATGGAATTCATAAAGCAAATGCTCCCAACTCTGCGCCGGCGTAGCTTATATTCGTAGGTGTAAGCCAGCGTAAGTGGAAGTAGGTGGAAGTGGGCTGGAAGTGGGCGTGATCCATGGTAATGAAGCGTGACCCCATGCAAATGATGTGCCGAGTTCCAGGCAAGTACTTGAAACGAACTGCGCATGCGTAGTGTCATGGCCGCATCCCAGTGCGTATGCTCACAATCATGTCAAAACAACTCCCTAAGATATGTCGAATCGCTGCCTACAGTGTGAACATAACCTACGCCCAGCTATATTCACGTACAACGTAAACTACCTAAAATTTGACGGCTTGTGTTCCCTGGTCCATACCTTTGCATGGGTTGCGCCACCTTTATGGGGAAAAACTTTACGCCGGACGTAAAACTTACGCAAACCGCTTAAATCATGCGCCGGGCACAAGTACGTTCGTAAATCGGCGTATCTCCCTAATTTGTAAAATTTGAATAGAAAATCAATAGGAAAGCCACATGCGTCCAGCGTAAATATTCGCCCACTCTACGCCGGCGTAGGCAAGTTACGTCGGTGGGATGAAGTCAGTTTTTAGGCGTATCTATGTTTGTGGGTACAGCGCACAGATACGGCGGCGCATATTTGTACTTACGCTGCGTATCTGGAGATACGTCGGCGTAAGTGCTTTGTAAATCTGGGCTATAATGTTTGGCAGTTCTAAGTAATTTTCTAGCAATAAAAAAAATATTTTACCTTGTAAATACTGAGGTCTCGTACACACGAGCGGACAGATTTGTTCAAATCTGTCCGTCCGACAGATTTGAACAAATCTGTCTGCTGGGATTTTGGTTTGCTCGCGTGTACACACGAGCAAACCAAAATCCCCGCCAGCAGAGAGCACGCTGACGTGTCGGTGACGTGGCGGTGACGTTGACGCCGCCACGTCACCGCACCAGGAAGTACAACACTTCCGCGCATGCGCCGAATCCATTCGGCGGCGGCGGTGCGGGACGACATGTCTGCTGGTAAGTGTACTAACCAGCAGACATGTCGGGCGGACGGATTGCCACCCGATAGATTTCAAAGCATGCTTTGAAATCTGTCGGGTGGCCAAATCCATCGGCTCGGCCGTACACACGATCGAATCTGTCTGCTGAAACGGTCCAGCGGACCGTTTCCAGCGGACAGATTTGATCGTGTGTACGAGGCCTTAGTCTGAAAAATAGGCCGGTCCTTAAAGGATCACTAAAGTAAATATTTTTTTTAGCTAAATAGCTTCCTTTACCTTACTGCAGTACTGGTTTCATGTCCTTATTGTTCGTTTTTGCTTTGAAGTTGCTGTAATCCTGCTCTGTTCTCCACACTTCCTGCTTGTCTGTTTTCTTATAACCACCATACTGGGAGCTTTCTCACGATGGTTTAAGCTGTCATTACTGTGTGTCTAAAACTTCCCAGAACCAATCAGATTAATTTTTTAAAACAAAACACTGCCCTGGATGTATTTGTTTTTGTTCTGTGTGTCTATTTCTACTTCGCGCGTATTCATGCTTATTTGCGCGTTTGCATACAGCGTCGTCCGACGTTTTTGTACTTTGACGTTTTTTATTTTAGCCAATAGGAAAAATTATCATCTTTTCATCACTTGTTGCTATGTTGGTAGATTTGTTTAATCTTCTGCCTGGGTGAAAAGTTCTATTGATTAAAGCGACAAAACGCCTGTAGCAAACGCTCGTTGTCGCGCTAGTCGCTTGAATCGAGCGTTTCCATTACTTTCTATGGGAAATGGAAACGCTCAAATACGCCCAAACCGCCCGATACGCGCGACAAAAAAGGGTTCGGAACTTTTTTTAACTACAGGCGATGGGCGTCAGGCGCATCAGCGTTCAGATGTGAACCATCTCCATAGGCTTTCATGTATTTTTCTCCCTCTGGCGTTTGTGAGCGTCGCGCTACAGGCGACAAAACGCCTAGGTGTGAATGGAGCCTTACCTGCAGGCACATTATATGATTGATTTTTATCTATGTTTAATCATTTTGAAAAGGAATCAGTTAACTATTATGTCTCTATACCATGTAAACAGTCATTTCAGCAAAAAAAAATGTTTCCTTTAGTGACCCTTTAAGTGGTTATATGAATGGGATTTTGCTTGTTGGACGTTTTGTAACTTTTGAAAAACGCTCTAAAAAACACCTGAAAAACGATATGCTCAGGTATGAATGCAGCATAAAGTTACGTTTATATATATATATATATATATATATATATATATATATATATATATATATATATATATATATATAGTTATGCAAAGCTGATAGCCACACCTAATATACAACAATATGTACTGGAAGTGGAAACAAAGACTTTACATAATAAAAACGATTTCCCTCTGTGTGAAAAATGTTGCAGGACATATTACAATGTGCAGCTATTACAGCATACAGGAAATTACATAACACTAAACGATACTTAAATAGAAGCTTGGAAATGGTAATTATTTTGTACATTCTTTTCTAAGGTGTCCAGAGCAATTTTTACGATCCAAGAAAAATGTCATGTTAAATGCAGACAGAGGACATTAAAACCCCATCACTATAATTAAAAAAATCTGTCAGAATTAAATTACTATCTGTTTCATTAAAGCTGAACGCTATAAAAAAAAAAAATACTCTGCTCTGCAGGAGATAACCACCAGGCTGATACCAAGACAGATACTTTTGCTGGTTCTTGGTAAAATACATTCAACCTTAGGTAAAACAAATACAATTTCTCTACAACTTTAGTTGCAATACTTACCTGTAATAAAGTAAATCCAATGATCTGCAAGCTGCTGGATTCTGTAGAAATCCTCACTGCCTGTCCTCTTCCTGCTGCTGAACTTGCAACACTGTAGGGGTTAACAGCTTCGGGTCTCCAGACTCAGCTGCACTGAAGATGATCTGATAGGGACACGCCTCCTCCTGCCCTCTCCTCCAATGAGAAAAGTTATTTCACTGTAGCACTGCCTGCACCACTCTCTCTGAATGAGGGGAAGGATCCTGTGACTAATCAGACAATCCCCATTCACAAAAAAACAAAACAGAAAAACATGCGCTGACTCAAAAAATAATAGGATACTAAAGGCAGCAGCTTGAGTGGGATAAGCACAAAACAGCAATAAAAAGGATGAAGCTGCGCCAAATCTTAAATATATAAAGAGTCAACAAGCACAGGAGGATAAATGTAATGGCCCAGATTCACAGAGCAATTACGCCTGTGTAACTGGTGTTAGACAGGAGTCATTTCAAATTTTGCGCGCCGTATCACTAGTTTGAATCCTCAAACCATGATACGGCGGCTTCGGGCTTCGATCCGAGAGGCTTACGTCCTCGTAAGCCTTCGGATCTACGCTGCAATATTTTTGCGGCCGCTGGGAGGAGTTTGCGTCGTTTTCATGCGTCGGGATATGCAAATGACTTTTTACGGCGATCCACGAAGGTACGAGTGTCCCTCGCAATCGCCTACGTCATTTTTTGGCTACGTAATGTTAGAGGAGCTTTTTGCTGGTCTAACAGTGCGTAACCCATGTAAAGTATGGCCGTCGTTCCCGCGTCGATTTTAAAATATATATATTTTTTTAACGTAACTCGTTCGGGAATAGGAATGTACGTAAACGACGCTACTACGACGTGACGACGTGTTTACGCACAATGCACGGCGGGAAATTAGCGAACGGAGCATGCGCAGTTCGATCGCCGCGGGAACGCGCCTATTTTAAATGCTTCACGCCCCCTACTCGCGCAGATGGATTGCGACGGGAGAAATACACTACGCCG
This sequence comes from Rana kukunoris, assembly GCA_029574335.1. Lineage (NCBI taxonomy): Eukaryota > Metazoa > Chordata > Amphibia > Anura > Ranidae > Rana > Rana kukunoris. The sequence goes on from CM056054.1 coordinate 195,292,360, forward strand.
CCGTCGTTTACTGGACAAAATCTACCTGGATTCCACGTAGAGCCAGGTAAAATACGGCAGCGTAGTGTATTTCTGATACTCTACGAGAATCTAATTCTCTGTGAATCTGGGCCAATGGGTATACTCCAGACAGAGTAGGACGCCAAACAGTTTATAATCGTATCCTGGTCCTCTAAGTATTGATTAAACAACACCGCACTGACTCCATAGACAAATAAGTAAGTGAGAAGCCCGCCACCGAATGTAATGGCCGCTTACCAGAGGGCAAGCCCAATTTGACAATCGGCTATAGCCCAGCCGCAGCCTTTAACCTCCAGGGAAAGAGGACACCAGGATGGATTCACACAGGGTGGAATTTCTGGGTCTCAAAACTTCTTCCGTGCTCATGCGATCAATAGGTTAGGTATAAACAAAAAGAAGGGGGACCATAGCGTAAATATCATTTATTAAAAAAGTAAATTGTTCTTACAAAAATTTGAAATAAATTTCAGCGTTTAAAAATTGCCAGCCGGCATACCAAGGAACCCTTCCTTCTCACATCAGCGTGCTGACGTCACTGCGCGTCCTCCCATACACGTTTCGTCATCAACAGACGTTCTCAACGGAAATCACCATTCACAGATGGCGTTACAGTCGGTGTACTTTTCTCAATGGAGGGGATGGCAAGAAGGGGGAGTGTCCCGTCAGATCATCTTTAATGCAGCTAAGACTTGAGACCCTTAGCTGTTAACCCCTACAGTGCTGGCAGCAGGAAGAGGACAGGGCAGAGATGAGGCATACAAAATGAACACATCAGTCTACTGTGTTTTCTTTTAGACCCCTTTCACACTGGGGCCACACCCACATCAGCGCTTTAGCTCCGCTCATTTCAGTGGCGCTTTAGTGCTGTTTAAGTGGGGAGCTTTTGAACCCAAAGAAGGGGTTAAGAATGCCCTTGTTGCGGCGCTTCCGAAGCACTTTTCAGGTGCTTTGGAAGCGCTGCCCATTCATTTTAATGGGCAGAGAATTTTGGGAGCACTGTATACAGCACTCCCAAACTGCCCTAAAGATTCTGCCTGCTTGCTAACGTCCCGAATCTTCCCGGAAAGAAGTCTTTCTTACTCACAGCGCCGGAGCTGCGATACCCAGAAGACACGCTGAAGGAAAATGTCCGCTCCCTCGGCATGGACCGGGATGAGCTGCGACACCTCATTCTAAAGTAAGTATTTCATAATGAGCTAGTATGCGGTGCATACTAGCTCATTATGTCTTTTGCCTTACAGGGTATACAATCGCTTTAATGTGATGCAGTGCCGTATTGCAAAAATGGCTTGGTCATTAAGGAGGAAAATCCTTCCTGTCCTTAAATGGGTAAATTCTATTGTCCACTGTGTGGTTCAAATGCAATGGAAAATCTTTTTTAGCACACTACCACAGTGTAGAGGCGTTAACTGGCGAGGTAGGAGGCTAGACCTGTCTTGCAATGGGACTGTGGAGGGACTGCACAGACATAGCCCTCCCCATAGGAATACATGGAATACTGCTGCAGCCATTGGCTGCATACGCTGATTCTAGCAGGACCGTTCGACATTGCCAGTTAAATTAGTGCAGTACTGAATAGCAAAAAATGCCCTGGTCATGAAGGGGGTAAAATCTTCCAGAGGTTAAGCGGTTAAAAGTCAGCAGCTACATTGTTTGTTGCCTCTCATTTTTATTTATTGACTTATTTATCTATGTTTGTTAAGACCGAAGGTCCTAATAATTTTTCTGGTCCCACTTTTTCCATAGGGTCTGTGTGAAGTTTCATTCGGACAGAACAAGCCTGAAAGCAGTCAGGTTCTAACACAGATATAAGAGTCCACCACATGGATCTTGGATGGATGCTGCAAGTTGGCGAGGCAGAATGCCTCAGTAATTGTTTCGTTCAGAATGTCGGTATGTCTTGCACTACGTCTGAAATACCTGTTAAAATAAATCTACAAACATTTTCATTATTCTATAAAAGGCTGTCTGAGGAACTGAGCTTTGAACCCCTGACCCTGAATATTACAAATCATCTCATAAGCTTCACTAGCTGTTACATGCAGGGGAAATGGTCTCTGTCAACAGTTTTATAGTGTTTCAAGTTAATTAAAAAGAGAAAATGAGACCCGGGATTACCTTTCATGCTCAAATCTTCACTAAAAGCAATTGCTTTGATGGGCATAATAGACCTATTGTTGTTCGGTTTGTAGAGCGCTATTCTTTGTTTTGCTGATAACAGTAAACAATTATAAGCCTATCAAAAAGCAGCTCTGCTGTAATCTCTACAAACATTTCAGGTTATGTCTAAGATTGTGTTGATGCAATTCTCAACCATGTGTGATCAACTTGTGTTTATATCTTATGCCGCGTACACGCGGTTGGAATTACGATGGAAAAAGTCAGATGGAATTTTTTCATCGGATATTCCGACCGTGTGTACGCCCCATCTGACTTCTTCCGTCGGAAATTCAGACGGACTTAGAAAGAGAACATGTTCTTTTTTTTTTCCGACAGGAATTCCATTCGTCTGTATGGAATTCTTACGGAGAAAAAACATGCATGCTCGGAAACAATTCGACGCATGCTCAGAAGCATTGAACCTAATCTAGGCTTAGAAGAAATAAAAATCGCACTAAAAACTTATAAAAATATAAATAAAAACAGATATATACACAGGGCTTTTTTTCAGGGGGAACTTGGGGGAACTCAGTTCCACCACCTCTGGCTCAGCCCCTTTGGTGCCTGCTCACCACAATCACTTGTAAACACAGAAGTCTGATTTCTGTGTTTACAAGTGACAGCTCTGCACTCTGTGTGTAACCCCCCTGAACTCTGCACTCTGTATGTAATGCAATCCTGGTATTTAATGCTCCTTTAAGACCCTTCTACTGTTTGTGAAATTTGAATGGGGTCGTGGTTGAGTTCCTGCACCTATTTTTTGAGAAAAAAAGCTCTGTATATACATATACTGAAATAAAATCCAAAAATATCAGTCCTTATGTATTAATGGTGAATGAATTATTGTGGTGAAAACATTCATTTCATTCAAACAAAAAGTCCATAAATTAAGTGAATAAGTGAATATGTATCGCATCAAAGACCAACATAGAGAGGGAAAGAATCTTCCTCCACCAGTGTGAAAGTCCTTAATCGGTATGGTCAAATTGTATCACAAATGAAGTGAAAACCAATCCAATGAAATCCTCCACCGACCGAGTACACAGATCTGCTGACCAGATCCCGGTGTCCCCTTATTATGAGGGACCCCCAGTAGCATGTAGACAAAACAACTGCTGGACTATGATTGATTCAGGTGGTCTACTAATAATCATCTCCTGTAAAAGTCTCCTACCTATATATATTATAGGTGAGGAGGAACACCTACTGTATATATTAAGGCAGGCATCTCCAAAGTCCGGCCCGGGGGCCAATTGTGGCCCCCGTTCAAGTTTAATGTGGCCCCCCTGGTAATTTGGATATATACAGTATTAAACGGCGCTGCCTCGGAGGGGGGGAAGTGGGCTGTCAAATTACATACAGGAGAATCTCCTGTTTACTCTGCGGCATCTGTAATAGGAAGTCTCGTCTCCTGGGCTGCCATTGGACGACTCCTCTGTCTATCATAGGAGGCGGGACATTGTATTAAAGAGGCTGCTGTGTAAACAGGAGATTCTTCTGTATGTAATCTGTTGGCGCTCGTCCCTCCCCTCCGAGGCTGCAGATGGGCATCGGTCAGGCTGCATTCATGGCAATGGAGAGGCTGCATTCATGACAATGGTGAGGCTGCAGATGGGCACTGATTGGGCTGCATTGATGGGCAATGACCCTTATTTTGCTTCACAGTTCTTTAGTTACATTTTTTTTCCTTGAAACTACTCTCCTAAAGTGAAGGTGTGTGTTATACACCGATAGATAATGTATATCCAAATCTATATATAGCTCATCTCTTCACCACACACAGCCACAAAGGCAAGAGAATTCTTGTTGGTCAGTGTATTAGTGTTTGGGCAAATACACTTAGACCAAATTTTAATGGTTCAAAGAATGTCAGCAAAATGTTCGGCCCTTGCGTATGTTCACTTCATCAAACCTGGCCCTCTTTGAAAAAAGTTTGGACACCCCTGTATTAAGGTGAGGATGAAAGGGGGGTGTTTGTAGTTTAGGTCAGCAAGTTGACAGTACTGCTCCTCCAAAGATATAGGCCCGGATTCACAAAGCACTTACGCCGACGTATCTCCAGATATGCCGACGTAAGTACAAATGTGCGCCGTCGTATCTTTGCGCCGACCCACAAACCAAGATACGTTGAAAAATAGGCTTCAGTCGCCGACATAACTTTCCTACGCCGGCGTATAGTGGGTGCATATTTACGCTGGACGCATGTGGCGCTCCCATTGATTTTCGATTCAAATATGCAAATGAGGCAAATACGGCGATTTACGCCCGGCACATAATATACGCGGTTTGCCTAAGTCGTACGTCCGGCATAAAGTTATTCCCCATATAGGAGGCGCAACTCATGCGAAGGTATGGACCAGGGAACGAATGCCCTCGAATTTTACGTAGTTTACGTTGTACGTGAATAGGGCTGGGCGTATTCACGACGTAGGCAGTGATTCGACGTGATTGTGAGCATGCACACTGGGATACATCCACGGGATGGCGCATGCGCCGTTCATTTTAAGTACTTGGCACTCGGCCCATCATTTGTATGGGGTCACACCTCATTAGCATGGCTCACACCCACTTCCACCTACGCCAGCTTAAGCCGACGAAATATACCCTCTTATCGGCTTGTGCTATGACTATACACAGCACAGCCGAGGCGGAGGGTGTGCGTGTGTGTGCTCACGTATCAATCACGTATTAGATACAAGGTCCAGCGCAGAGAGGCCACAGTACAGCCATAGAACGTGGTCGGCAAGCAGTTAAAAAAAGGACACTTACCCTTTCAATTATCCAGTGCCATCTTCACCCAGGGAGGTTCTTCCCCAGTCTTCATGGCCCGGCGCTAGCATGTCTACTATAGGAAGCTGGCTGTGATGCCTTGTGGCTTCACAGCCAGCTTCCCACTACGCATGCATGAGCCGCACTCAGGGTTGACAACCGCCAGTAAATTTACTGACAGTAAAAATCAGTGACTTTTCCAACTGTCCGTAAATATCCACACTCATTATTTGTCATGCTGTGGACTTTTGTAAGTTACTTTTTATGTGTATTGTCGGTGTTTCCATATTGTGTTTATACTGCTTAAATATATATTGTCTTTGTTTTTAATAGGAATGCTGTCATTTTTCTGGTTGTCAGTAAAAAATGTGATTTGTCAGTAAATTTCCCATGTTTTGTCAATAAAAAATGTAGCAGGAGAAAGACAAGCCTGGTCACACTGCACTTTGTGAATGGTCCCACAGGCTTTTGGGACCTGTGACGCGTTGGAAGGGACTTCCGCTCCAATTGCCTAGGCCAGCGGACTTCAAACGGTGGCCCAAAGGCCAGATGCGGCCCCTTGCTTGCTTTTATCCAGCCCTTTGAGTGCTTTTTTATTCACTGACACCAATGAAGTGCACAATTCGTTCCAATGACACCAATGATGGGGTGCAATTCCTCCTAATGACATTAGCAATGGGGCTCAAGGACACCAATGCTGGGGAGCAATTCCTCCCAATGACACAAATAATGGGGTCCAAGGACACCAATGAAGGGCGCAATTACTCCCAATGACACCAATGATGGGGGGGCAATGCCTTCCAATTACACCAACAATGGGGCCCAATGACACCAGTGAAGGGGCACAATTTCTCCCTATGACACCAACAATGGGGCACACTTCCTTCCATTGACACCAATGATGGGGGATTGTTTTCTCCCACTGACGCTGGGACAATTTGTACAGCAGATGGCCACAGTCCAGTCCTCCTAAAGTCTGAAGTACACTAAACTGGCCCTTTGTCTAGAAAGTTTGGAGACCCATGGCCTAGGCAGTTGAAGCTAAAGTGGAAGGGGGTACCTGCTTAAACACTTAAAGACCGCCCACCACATATATACTGCAGCAGGACGGCTCTATTGCACGAAACAACATACCTGTATGTCGTTTAATGCAATAGATAGCGTAGGCGCTAGCCATCCATGGTCACGGTACAGAGAGGCAGAACAGGGATCTGCCTATGTAAACAATGCAGGTTCCCGTTCTGACAGGGGACAACATGGAGATCTGCTGTTCCTAGTGATTAGGAACAGCATTCTCTGTGTTGTTCCTGTCAGCACTTCCCCCACACAGTAAGAAAACACAGGTAAGCCTTTGATCGCCCTCATGTAAACCCCTTCCCTGCCAGTGTCATTTATACAGTAATCAGTGCATTTTTTTTAGCACTGATCATTGTATTGGTGTCACTGGTCCCCAAAAAGTGTCACTTAGGGTCAGATTTGTCGCAGTCCCGCTAAAAATCGCAGATCGACGAAAAAAAAAAATGTAAACGTCCATAAATCTATCCCGTAGTTTGTACACGCTATACCTTTTGCGCAAACCAATCAATATACACTTATTGGGATTTTTTTTTACCAAAAATATATAATCAAATACATATTGGGCTAAATTGAAGAAGACATTTTTTTTAATATGTATTATATCAGAAAGTAAAAATATTTTGTTTTCAGAATTGGCAGACTTTTTTTGTTTATAGCACAAAAAATTCAAACCAGAGAGGTGATCAAATACCACCAAAACAAAGTTCTATTTGGGGAAAACAAGGACATTCATTTTATTTTGGGTACAGCGTTGCACTAGTCCAGTGGTCTCCAAACTGCGGCCCGAGGGCCGGATGTGGCCCTTTGCGTGCCTTTATCTGGCCCTTGGGGCACTATCCCTCCCACTGATACGAGACATTATTCTGCCATCTGACACTGACAATAGAGCACCATTTCTCCCACTGACACAACTAATAGAGCACTATTACTCCCTATGATACCAGCAATGGGGCACTATTCCTCCTCCTAATACCAGATGTTCACCAACAATGATGCCAGGAAAATTTCTACTCCCGCTGGCCAAAGTCCGGCCCTCCAAGAGTCTGAAGGACAAAAAAACGGCCCTTTGTTTAGGATGTTTGGAGACCCCTGCACTAGTCAATTAAGGTAACACAGTCCCGCTTTGCAAAAAATGGCCTGGTCATTAAGGGGGTGAATCCTTTCGGGGCTGAAGTGGTAAAGGAGATACCCGCCCCCCCAAAGAGAAAAAAAAAATCCAAAAGTGGGAGAGGAAGGGGTAATAATGTGCTAAAACAGAATTTCCCTTTTAGGGGGAAGGTTTTCTTCAGTTACTGCTGTGACTCATTCACTTGTGTGGGTACATTTTAGCTCAAGCTACTGAGCTCTGCAATCACCAGTCTTTTTTTATAGCAGGCGAGAGAGAGCCTGGAAAAAGCTGTGAAAAGATTAGAGCTCCACCTGCTGTCTGCCTCTGAAAATACAAAATAATTATATGGAATATTTTATCTTTAACTGGCTAGAAATGGAAAATATATATTTTTAATGTTGTCTTAGCATAAAAAATTAACCACTTCAGCCCCGGACCATATTGCTGGTCAATGACCGGGCCACTTTTTTGCGATTCGGCACTGCGTCGCTTTAACTGACAATTGCGCGGTCGTGCGACGTGGCTCCCAAACAAAATTGGCGTCCTTTTTTTCCCCACAAATAGAGCTTTCTTTTGGTGGTATTTGATTACCACTGCAGGTTTTTAATTTTTGGCTCAATAAACAAAAATAGAGCAACGATTTGGAAAAAAAATGATATTTTTTTACTTTTTGCTGTAACAAATATCCCCCAAAAATATATATAAAAACAATGTTTTTTCCTCAGTTTAGGTCGATACGTATTCTTCTACATATAAACAATAAGCGTTTATTGATTGGTTTGCGCAAAAGTTATAGGGCCAGATTCTCTAAGAAAATCGGCAGCGTATCGTAAGCCATTTACACTACGCCACCGCATCGTACTAGAGCAAGTGCCGTATTTTCCATGCACTTGCTCCGTAGTTTGCGGAGGCATAGAGTAAATCGCCCAGCGTAAGCCCGCGTAAATCAAATGGGGCGGCTTGTATTTAAATTAAGCGCGCCCCCGCGTCGAACGAACTGCGCATGCGCCGGCCGGGGAAAAAGCCCAGTAAGCATGCTCCAGCTCACGTTGGAAAGCGCCGTTGAAACCGACGTCAAAACAACGTGATCATCACTACGCAATGCCCTATTCGCGAACGAGTTAGTAAAACGACGTAAGCGACGGAAAAAGCCGACGCTGACCAGACGCCATACTTAACATGGCATCCGACGGCACCTGACGGCATCCGACGTGACTTTGTAAGGTTACTCCTCATAGAAGCAGGGGTAACCTTACGAGTTCGTAAACGACGTACGTGACGACAGGGCGGCGTAAAAGCGATCGGGAATCGGCGTAGTAGCCTCATTTGCATAGGCAAATGAGAAAACAACGTAAAGGCCACCTAGTGGCCGGAGTTGTCATTACAACTACGATCCGCAAGTGTAATGGTATTACATTTGTCGGATGTTCAAGCGTATCTATGCCAAAGTGATGCTAAGCATCACTCGCATAGATACGAGCCAAAAAAAATGGCGATACGACGGGGTATCTGAGAGACTCCGTCGTAGCGCCGCTGAGAATCTGGCCCTCTGTGTCTACAAAATAGGGGATAGTTTTATGTCATTTTTATTAATTTTTTTTTACTAATGGCGGCGATCATCGATTTTTTTTATCGGTACTGCAACATTATGGCGGACACTTCGGACACTTTTGACACATTTTTGGGAACATTGGCATTTTTATAGCGATCAGTGCTATAAAAATGCATTGATTACTATAAAAATGTCACTGGCAGGGAAGGGGTTAACACTAGGGGGCGAGGAAGGGGTTAATTATGTTCCCTAGGTGTGTTCTAACTGAAGGGGGTGGGACTGACTAGGGGAAATGACAGATCCCTGTTTATACATTGTATGAACAGACGAGCGGTAATTTCTCCCCCTGTGTGTTTACACACACAGCTCCCGGTTCTCGCTCTGTAACGAGCGATCGTGGGTGCTCGGCGGTGATCGTGCCCACCGGGCACCAGGTGCGAAATGACGTATAGCTATGTGATTTTGTGCAGCCGAGCTGACCTGCCGCCGTATAACTGCGGCATCTGGTCGGCTAGTGGTTAAGAGATTATAGACAAAATCACTATACATTCCGCTGCGCTTTATTACATCCAGGGGGCAAACGTCTTGGCGATTACTTGGTTAACATGGAAAATATTCTGTATCTCACATAAAATAATACAGCTGGTGCCAGCTCTAGAAATTCAGGGCTGGCTAACATTTCAACCATTGCACAATATGATGCACATTTGTTCAACAGTGGGATGTCCTCGGGCACACAAATGTGCATTGCAGCACAAGTGCTTCTGTGCGAAGGAAAGTTACGCAATGTATAAAACAATTGGAGAGACTCCAATTTAATTGGTGTTGGCTGATTTTATATATATAAAAAAATCCTAACAGAGGAAGCACCCAAAGATCCTGTGTGGGACAGAGCCTGGAGCACTTGGCATCAGCAACACTGGATAATGCGACAATAATTTGCATCACTTCTTTTCAAAGAGAAAGATAAATAGGACTTCAGCCATCATTTCTAATTTGTGTGACAGGTAAGCATCAGATAACAGTGATGTTATTGAGATTGTGTATTGCTCCTTATTTTTGTACAACTGATAATGTATCCTATGTAGCCCTTTTTCTTTTGGGTCACATGTGTACATGCCCTTGGATTTTTATTTTTTTTTGCCTTACTCATAATAAAAACTTTTCTGATTTAAAAAAAAAAGCATCAGATAAAACGCACCTTCTTATATCTTACATGGCATAATAATGGTTGCATTGTCTAAAAAGACGTCTTAAAGGGTAACTCAGTAATTTTTTAAACTTTCCATCTATTAAATCTTCTGCCCTTGTTGTTTTAATTTTGGATAGTAAAACATTTTGAGCACGTCGGCGCGTCACCGTCACGTCACCGTCACGTCACTGTCACCGCGTTCTCTGTCCGCGGGGATTTTGGTCTGATGGTGTGTAAACACATCAGACCAAAATATCCCAGGAGACATGTCCGATGAAAACGGTCCGTGGACCGTTTTCATCGGACATGTCTCCTCGTGTGTACAAGGCCTCAGGCCGCGTACACACGATCGGTTCAAACCAATGAAAACGGACTGAGGTTCGGTTTCCATCGGTCAAAACTGATCGTGTGTAGGCCCCATCGGTCCATTATCCATCGGTCAAAAAACAGAGGGCTTGCTTTAAAATTTAATTGATGGACGGCTAACCGATAGGTCAAAACTGATCGTTAGTATGCAAAAGCATCGGTTAAAAAGCCGCGCATGCTTAGAATCAAGTCGACGCATGCTTGGATCGGAGCGTTCTCATTGGATGGACTGATCGTGTGTACGCGGCCTAAGAGGTGATTGATTAGCCAAGCATTCCCATCTGGAGCAGTTACTTTCCCCCAGGGCCGGAGTGGGACTCATTTTCAGCCCTGGAGTTTCATGCCTTAGACCAGCCCACTTTAGTTCACGACAATTAAAATAATGTAATTAAAACTCAAAATGTAAGTTAACGCCTATTAAATGCAACCTCACCAATGCCGATCAAATGCAACCTCACCAACGCCGATCAAATGCAACCTTACCACGACCGATTAAATATATGCCGCTTCACCAGCACCCATCAAATTCCATTTTACCAGCACCCATCAATGCCGCCTCGGGGGGCATTTGGCAGATCAGTCAATATACATACAGACACACATTTTAAAATTCTATGTCATTGTCATCACATATACAGTCTCATTAACTCAGAGAGAAAGCCACAGTTTTTACTTACCACACCAGTGTCACCAGGTAACGGTCTTGGACTCAGCAAACTTCCGACAACAAGAACGGGGACCCTGTGATTGCTGCCTGCTCCTTGCTTATACCAACTCTGCTGCTGTACCTGCCTGCTGCTTCTGTGTCCGGTGCCTCTTTCAGGCTCCACCTGTCCCCCAAGCCCAGAGAGCCACCGGCAGGCACCATGCTATATTCCATGTTGCATACATGTGCTCAGCTCCAGTGACACGGCCAGAAGAGCGGGGGGGCTGTGCTGCTGCACATGGCCACTATAGAGCAGAGGGAGAGCAGAGAGCGGACTCGGTGCTGGACTGTCAGGTGGACACCGGAGAGTGGAGGCAGGGCCAGCCTTAGTTGTTCAGGCGCCCTGTGCAAGCTAATTCTGTGGCGCCCCCCACCTTCACCCCTCGCCCCCTGGTCACCTAAACATAAACAAAGAGGGGACACTTGGGGTTGCCACCTTTTCTTTAAGCCAAACCCGAACATTTTAGTGGTACACGGCACTGCGCTGGCTTATCCCAACCCATTCACCTGAATGGGGCTGTGCTGCAACCATGTGCAATGCACATGGCTACAGCACAGTGGCATGGGTTTTTAGGGGTTAAAAACAGGTGGTGAGGAGGCAACATAACGCTTCTTCACCACCTGTCAATTACCTTCAAAACATGATATCCACTATGGATCACTTTTCAGAGTGCCCTGCAACTCCATTTACACTTGTAGTTGGGGGGACAGTAAAAATTAGAGGTTGAGCTGTGTTATTACTGCTACCCAACCATTTCCCTTGAACTGAAAAGGCAGGAGAGGGGGATGTACACTTGCCACAGACAAAATGCTTTGCATCACAGTGCGACAAAACATGTCTGCACTGTTGGGTTCAGCGAGCAGTATTGCCTGCTGAATGTGGCCCATTCAAGTTAATAGTGGCTCACCGCATCAATGTGCAATGCATTAAATTGCAGGGTAATACTGTGGGGTTTAAACAGGCGCCTGTCAAATGCCCTCTAAAGAGCAATACAAATGTGGATTGCTCTTCAGAGGGCACTACATGTGTAAATGAGTTGTAAGGCTGTTCAGCCATTCCAGTATATTCTGTGGAATCAGCTGGGGGCCAGGGGAAGGAACAGGACTATTTAACTCCTGGGCAGGCAGAGTGACAGGAGGGGCAGAGTGACAGAAGGGGCAGAGTGATAGAAGGGGGTACAGTGACAAGAGGGGGGCAGGATGACAGGGGGGCAGGCAGAGTGACAGGAGGGGGGGCAGGCAGAGTGACAGGAGGGGGGCAGGCAGAGTGACAAGAGGGGGAAAGGCAGTGTGACAGGAGGGGGCAGGCAGAGTGACAGTAAAGGGCAGGCTGACAAGGGGGCAGAGTGACAGAAGGGGGCAGAGTGACAAGAGGGGGGCATGATGACAGGGGGGCAGGCAAAGTGACAGGAGGGGGGCAGGCAGAGAGACAGGAAGGGGGCAGGATGACAGGAGGGGGCCAGGCAGGCTGACAGGAGGGGGCCAGGCAGAGTGACAAGAGGGGGGGCAGGCAGAGTGACAAGAGGGGGGGGGAATGCAGTGTGACAAGAGGGGGGGAAAAGCAGTGTGACAGTAAAGGGCAGGCTGACAGGAGGGGGGCCATTCAGAGTGACAAGAGGGGGGGCAGGCTGTGTAACAGGAGGGGGCAGGCAGAGTGACAAGAGGGGGGGCACGCAGAGTGACAAGAGGGGGGCAGGCAGAGTGACAAGAGGGGGCAGGCAGAGTGACAAGAGGGGGGGCAGGCAGAGTGACAGGAGGGGGCAGGCAGAGTGACAAGAGGGGGGCAGGCAGAGTGACAAGAGGGGGGGCAGGCAGAGTGACAGTATGGGTAGGATGACAGTAGGGCTGAGAAGAGGGGGGGCATGCAGAGTGACAGGAGTGGGGGCAGGCAGAGTGACAGGAGTGGGGGCGGGCAGAGTGACAGGAGGGGGGGCAGGCAGGGTGACAGGAGTGGGGGGGCAGGCAGAGTGACAGTAAGGGCAGGATGACAGGAGGGCTGAGAAGAGGGGGGGCAGGCAGAGTGACAGGAGGGGGGCAGGCAGAGTGACAGTAAGGGCAGGGTGACAGGAGGGCTGAGAAGAGGGGAGGCAGGCAGAGTGACAGGAGGGGGGGCAGGCAGAGTGACAGGAGGGGGGGCAGGCAGAGTGACAGGAGGGGGGGCAGGCAGAGTGATAGGAGGGGGGGCAGGCAGAGTGACAGTAAGGGCAGGATGACAGGAGGGGTGAGAAGAGGGGGGCAGGCAGAGTGACAGGAGGGGGCAGGAGGACCTGTGGAGAGGACACACTATTCTTTGCAGGACACTGTATTATGCTGACACGAGCACACACAGGGTCCCATACATCTGTACTCTCCCCCCCCTCTCTCCCTCCCTCTGTCCGTCCGATGACGGCCCTGGTGTCTCAGCTTCACTGACCGTGACCGATGGATGTAACTCTGCTGCTGCCTGCTAGATAAGGGGGGGGCGACCTTACAGTTTATTATCAGCATCACAGTGCCCTCTGCTCCTGGCGCCGTTAGGACTGCTTCACAACACACACGTGAGACAAGGAGAGGAGGAGGAGGGAGAGAGGGGAACAGTGTCTGACACTTGGGCACGACAGCGCCCCCCTCTGCAGCGCCGGGGTGCTGCTGACCAGTGACCTGTCCGCCCCAGCCTGTGATGACTGCAAGTCTGCGACTCACATAAGAAAGCCGCGGGGGGGGGGGGGCGCCGCTGCTTGACATCTGATGGGGCCCCAGGGGTACCCGCTCAGTAAGACAGCCCTGCGGCCCGCAAACCCGACCAGCCCACCGGGAATTCTACCGGTTCTCCCGATTGGCCACTCCGGGCCTGCTTTCCCCTAACTGCGGGGCTGGAGGTGTGCCTCTGTGTAAATCCAGGAAGTGAACAGGCAGCAGCTTCAGCTGCCCACAGTTAAAATGGCTGCAGCCAGACTCGGAGGGAGATTTCTGCAGCATATTTGGCAAGTACAGAATCACAGTAAATATAAAATAATATGCAAAGTGGTTGGAGGGAGACCTCAGAATGGCAAATATGTTTGTATTACAAATTATGTGAACAGACTGCAGTTCCTCTTTAATGGAAAAAAATATAGCAAATTAAAAAGTAATAAAGCTTATACAATTGCTGCACAAGCCATGTTGTAATTTAATGGTATTAAAAATGATCCGTACTCTAATTTTCTGTATAATGCAATGCAATATGGCAATCTGGTGTACAGTAGTTCTTTACAAAGTTGTTGTACGGAACGCCCCCGGAATTGTCATTTGTTGCTTGTGTGATTGGCCCATTGATTTTTCCTGGCGTCTGTACTAAGATAGAGGTAGATAAGTCAGATTTTGGGCACATCCTGCAATAGAAATTGGTGGGATATTCTCCAAGGGTTAATCACTTCTAAAGGGATACAGACACTGCACCTTTCCTCATTAGAACACTGTAAGTGAATCAGCTGATTATAATGAACCAGACCTCTCATTCACAATGCATGTGTTATCTGGTGAAACATATTTTTTCATACCAACAAACAACACAAAATTCAGATAAAAAAACTCAGTGTGTTCTCAGTAAAAAAATAAAAAAGTAAAATAGTTTTTCCGTACAGTAGTATAAGTATTGGGATTTGTCTTTATATTAGCATTCTGTAATCCCCATGCACAGCAGGTTTTGGCTGGTTTCACATGGGTGATCCAATCGGGTCCTCCTGTTAGTTTTTCAGGTGGATCTGATTGGACCATCCATTGTTCTCTATGGAACGGCTGACATCTGATCCGATCCTGTCCACCAAAAACAGACGAATGGGGGATCCATTCTCCATCTTCTGATGGATCAGATGGCATTTAGATTGAAACAGAGAAGAGGGGCTGTGTCTGGGTTTGCTCTGCAAGTTGGATGCGCTTTACGGAATCTGCTCCATGTGAAAGGGGCCTTAGTTTGTAAGGATGCTATTGCATATTATAATGCCTTAACTCTAAGGCTGGGTTCACACCTATGTGAATTGTCCACATCCAATTCGCATGGTAGGAGATTGTGACCTGCTCTCTATGGAGCCGGTTCACATATATCCGCTGCGCCTCTGTTGCGAATTTACATAGGGGTTCTTGCGGCTTCACTTCCTGGTTCCCTATTGCGTATGCGCGAGTCACGCTGCGCGATCTGAATGGTCCCTGCTGTTTTTTGGAACCTGAGTGTCTCCCAGAAGACAGCAGGGGGGACTGAGGAGGGGCCGCATATGGCATAGATATCCATGGATACAGCGGCTATCTATGCCCGGAAGTGGGAGCAATAGCCTGCATTATACAGGTATCTTCTCCCCCCCTCCCCCTGAAAGGTGCCAAATGTGAAACCGGAGGGGGGGGGGGGGGAGAATTCCGAAAATCGGAATTCCATTTTAGGGTGGAACTCCACTTTAATGTACGGGCCACCCCTGTTCAACACGCCAACCTCAGGGACAACATGTTTACTTGCTGCCTAATAAATCCCAATGACATTGAGATGCCATTGTAAAGAGATATTCAGTGTTATTAACCTGTCAGTGGTTATAAAGGATCGGTGTATGTCCCTGCAGTGTTTTATTGCATAAAACTGAATCTGTAAAGGCACTGTATGTATGTTGTAATACAAAAATTAAACCACAGACTGCCTATTGCCAAACAATAAGCCAGGGTGCTTTTCATGAAAAAATAAAAGCCCTACAATATCATCCAGCATTACAACAAATACAACAGTAACTGAGCAATAAACGACATTCAAAGTTCACAACATTCATGTAATATCTTGCACAGAACAAAACTGTAGTTATGTCAGGAATGTTCTTCTATTAAATGTTCAAGCAAAGGTAAATGATATATCACATCAATGTTGAGATCTCTATTAGCAATCGATACACAAAATAATAGTGTTTAATACGTTCAGGGGCATTATAGAGCATGATTACTAAGCAGGAAGAGTACTGTATATACTCGAGTATAAGCCAAGTTTTTCAGCACATTTTTTTGTGCTGAAAATGCCCCCTTCGGCTTATACTCGAGTCATATTTTTGCACCTGACTTCCCGGATTTTGGGGACCCGGTACCAGCCAAGCTTGGCACACATGTAGCCCCCTCTTACTCTACAAGAGTGCAAAGTTTGTTGTCCGGGAGACAGAGGTGTATTTAGGTTTTGTGCTGCCCTAGGCCTGACTAAACTCATGCACCCCCTAATTTAAATATGACCCACCCTTCCTATCAAGGACACACCTCTTCCTATTTAAGATCCACCCTGTCATCTGTAAACCACACCCTTCCTATTTAGACTCCACCTCTTCCTCTTTCAATTAGCACACACAAGATTACCAGAGACTGTGGACATACTGCACGAGATTACCAGAGACTGCGGACATACTGCACGAGATTACCAGAGACTGCGGACATACTGCACAAGATTACCAGAGACTGCGGATCTACTGCACGAGATTACCAGAGACTGCGGACATACTGCACGAGATTACCAGAGACTGCGGACATACTGCACGAGATTACCAGAGACTGCGGACCTACTGCACGAGAGTACCAGAGACTGCGGACCTACTGCACGAGATTACCAGAGACTGTGGACATACTGCATGAGATTACCAGAGACTGCGGACATACTGCACGAGATTACCAGAGACTGCGGACATACTGCACGAGATTACCAGAGACTGCGGACCTACTGCACGAGATTACCAGATTACCAGAGACTGTGGACATACTGCATGAGATTACCAGAGACTGCGGACATACTGCACAAGATTACCAGAGTCTCCAGACATTCTGCATTCGATTACCAGAGACGGCAGACATACTGCACGAGATTACCAGAGACTGCGGAAATACTGCACAAGATTACCGAGATTACCAGAGACTGTGACTTACTGACTTACTGCACGAGATTACCAGAGACTGTGATTTACTGCACAAGATTACCAGAGACTGTGATTTACTGCATGAAATTACCAGATAATTTAGATAACAAGGTAATTTAAATATAAAAGATAATTGTTAATAAGTTAATAAGCGGGGGTTGGCTATTTGCGCCGAACAGTTAAATAAATAAAAAAATCTTAATAAGCGGTATAAGCGGGGGGGGGGGGGTAGGGGGCGGTTAGACATCAGATATTTTCGCCGAACACTTGGGGAGCACCGATTTTTCAAAGCCGGGCACCCCTTCCATAGACTCCCATGTTGAATGGTAATTTAACCCTTTAGCCCTGTTTATCCCCTACAAGTGTGCAAAGTTTGTTGTCTGGGGGACCTCTGGCCGGGGAGCACTGATTTTTCAAACCTGGGCACCCCCTCCATAGACTCCCATGTTAAACGTCAGTCTAGTCATGGACACAGTGAGACATGAGCACAGTGAGGCATGGGCACAGTGAGGCATGGGCACAGTAAGGCATGGACACAGTGAGGCATGCACATGGACACAGTGAGGCATGGACACAGTGAGGCATGGGCACAGTGAGGCAAAGTGAGGCACAGTGAGGCATGCAGATGGACACCTTAGGCTTATACTCGAGTCAATAAGTTTTCCCATTTTTTGTGGGAAAATTAGGTGCCTCGGCTTATATTCGGGTCAGCTTTTACTCGAGTATATACAGTAATAAAGAAAATATCAAATAATTTAGGAGACAGCTGAAGGCAGAAAAAAATTGAATGTACAGAATACTAATGCTGATCATCAGGGCTGGACTGGGACATAGCGGCCGGACAACTCCCGCCCCCCCGGCCACCCAAGCCCCCTCTCCCCCTTCACTAGCCACTAGCCGTTCTACTTTATTAGAGTAGAACGGCTGGTACTTTTATAGGCAGTACCAGTGGGGAAGCTAGACATTATTTCACCCGGGGGAAAAAAATCAGTTGGGACAAGATAAGGCAGAAGTGAGAAACTCCCAGGCCATAGCTGTTGAGTCAGCTGTCTGTCCCCTCCCCCATGCTCCTCTGTCATCGTCCCTGCTCCTCCCCCTACTTCTCTGTTCCCCCCAGGTGAGCGCTGCGGGAGGGAGAGGAGGTGAGCGCTGCGGGAAGGGAAAGACAGAGGAGCGGAGGGGGGCGGCGGTCTGCTGTCACTGAAGCCAGCCCACTGAGCCATCGGCCCACCGGGAAACTCCCTGTAGTCCCTATGGCCAGTCCATCCCTGCTGATCATGGTTGAAGGCTGAGTTCACCATTTCCAGAATAAAGCCTATGCAGTCAAGGGACTCCAGTAAATATAATGAAAAAAACTAAACTGTGGAGCTTCGTAAAATGTTCATTTATTGTATGTCATACCGGTAGGCCATTTAGGCCCCCCAGAGGCCTAGCTGAGAAACTCTCCGTTAGCAATCCCCATATCTTGCCATATTGCTAGGATGAGAAAACTGTTGGATATTCACTCCTAGCATTGCAGGAATGAGATCCCATGGGCCCTTTGAATGCATAGGCTATTTTCTGGAATAGGTCAATTTAGCCTTTAAATCTTAGATTTACCTTTATATGGGCACAGAGTCAAGCATTCCCCTCAAATGTGCATCTTGTTGCAAGGGAAAAAGTACAGAGAAGCTAGATCTGTAAGAAAAAAAAAATTAAGAAAGAAAAAGCCATAGGGTTTAGGAACACTGATGTGAAGACAGATTTGAGCTACATAAAAGTTATAAACATAACATGAAAAACAATAAGTGAATAATATGATAATGTTTTACTTTAGTTCTTTTTTAATAAATACAATGTACACAGATTCCAACATAAGTCTACAAAAAAAAAAAATCAGTGGGGCGCCACCTAGTGAACGTCGCATGGTCATGCATCCCGGCTTTGTGGAAATCCCCCCTCCCTATCACAATGGAGCGGAAGGGTTGAGGATATCAGGGTGATGGAAAGTCTTATGAGCTTCATAAAACATATGCACACCTAGATGCTGCAATATGTGGTTCTACTGGATCGAGTTTATCTGTAATGAAAAAAATCAAACCATTGTTGGCAGTCTAGCCGAGGTGGGGGTTTTGTCCACCCCCACCATTTTTTTTCTTTCTTCTATTCATCCTTTCTTTTTCCCATGGCTTTTTGTAAGTAGTTGTTTCCCTTACTTACTGCTTAGATGCCTTGCAGTCTCTCTAAAAACTGAAAGACATGACCAGCGATGGTTGCGTGGTCACCCCTCATTGGGACAGACCCGTAGACCCCTCCCCAATTGTATTTCCTGCTATTATGACTTATATTAAGCAATGTGCCTCCGTTTTTGTTCAGCCTCACATACATTCTTATATGGCCATATAACTTATACTGCCTTTTGAGGCCTCCCTGCTTATCTTAGCAATTTACAGTATGAGGGTTGATTTACTAAAACTGCAAAATCTGGTGCAACTCTGAATACCAATCAGCTTCCAGGTTTGTTGTCAAAGCTTAAAGTGTTACTAAAGCCACAACAGTAAAATCAGTCTGTATATGCAGTAAAGCGTGCTTGTTATACTCTGCATTGTGTAAACAGGCTGTTTGATCCTGTATGCACAGATCTTCTTACTCTGGTTCCAAAACATGTCCAGATAAGACAGGGTTACTGGAGTCAGGCTGCACATGCTCAGTTTGATGTGTATTTAGGGTTACCATCTGTCTGGGATTCACCTGGATAGTTTGGGTTTGGAATCATGCATACGGGTTTCAGACTGCCTGAAAACCGGACACATAATGCAGACTAAGGCTTCCCAGCCTTTTTTTTTTGCTACAAAACCATAACAGAAAGGCAATTGTTGTACTCTTTAAATATTTAATGGTTTTTCAGCAATAATAATCTTTACACATCCTTCCATAAGGGACAGGTGTTCATGTTTGAAAACCTTTTTGACAATAGAAAACTGTTTTCAAGAACCATAAAATAACTGACATATGTCAGGAAGGGCCGGTAGCAGGGCCATAAATAAACCGGTTGAGACTCTTGGAGTGTACTTGTCACCTATATAACATTTGTTTAACCACTTAAGACCCGGACCAATATGCTGCTAAATGACCCAAGGTGTTTTTACAATTCGGCATTGCATCGCTTTAACAGACAATTGCGCGGCCGTGCGACGTGGCTCCCAAACAAAATTTGCGTCCTTTTTTCCCCACAAATAGAGCTTTCTTTTGGTGGTATTTGATCGCCTCTGCGATTTTTATTTTTTGCGCTATATACAAAAATAGAGCGACATTTTTGAAAAAAAATCACTATTTTTTACTTTTGTTATAAGAAAAATCAAATAAACTAAATTTTAGTCAAACATTTAGGCCAAAATTTATTCAGCCACATGTCTTTAGTAAAAAAAAATCGCAATAAAAAAAAAATAGCTACCTAGCGGCAACAGCGACAGTAATACAGCAATCAGAAAAATGATCGCTTAGTGACACTGGCAAAAGGGAGTGAAAGGGTTAACTAGGGCAGTGATCAGGGGGTTAAAACTTTATTAGGGGGGGTGGGGGGGCTACCCTGAACCTAACACTAACTGACTTTTACACTGCCTGTCACACTGACACTAAATGCAGTGATTAGATCACTGCATTCAGTGACACTGTGACAGGGGGGTGGGGGTGGGGTGATCACAAGGGGTTAATGTGCCTATGTGTGTGTGTGTGTCAGTGCAGTGTTGGTGCACACTTACTTGTGATGTGATCTCTCCTCAGCAGAGGTTGGAAATACCGCTGCGATGAGAGATGACATCATTTCCCCCTCCTGTGTTTACACAGGAGGAGGAAGTGACACGTAGGGGGAGCGCTCCCATTGGCTGGGAGCGATCGCGGGGCGGGCGGAAAAAAACGGACATCCGCCCCCTCGTCCCGGATCGCTCCCAGAGCCAGGGGGACCCCCGACCCGCTACTGGGCGAGGACGTATATATACGCCCTTGTGCCCAGCCGTTCCATTCTGTGGACGTATAAGTGCGTGCGGCGGTCCTTAAGTGGTTAATCTGAACCAATATTCATATTATTTCTGAGACTTCAAATGAACAAAGGACGATTTCTAGTACAGTTGGGTGAATTCAGTTACTTTGAATGAGGTGAGAGAGGTTTGGCCAATGTTTACAACCAACAATGAGACAAAATCAATGTATTATTTCCAAAGTGTTATGTGATGAAGTGGCAACAACAATGATTGTGAGTTACCCGGCATAATAGACAATGTACACAGCACAAATGAAAGTAAATATATAAAGATTTATTACAATTGTTAGGGTTCATTCACACTGACGGACCGTTCGGGTCTGCCTGTCAGTTTTGATCGCGGACCTGAACAGGCGCTCCATGCATCCCTATGGAGCGCCGGATGTCAGCGGAGACATGTCCGCTGACATCCGACCCGATCCACTAAAAACAGACGTATGAGGGATACGTCCCCATCCGTCCATGCGGATCGGGTAAGATCTGATGAAAACGGACATGCTGTCTGTTTTCATCAGATCGCTCCATAGGAATCAGCGGTGCCCGACAAGCCCCTCCCCACTCAGTGAGCAGAGAGGAGCTTGTCATCCGTCGGCTCAGCGGAGATCTGCGGACTGATCTCCCGCTGAGCTGGCGGACTCCGTCGCGATGGACTGCGACGGAGTCCGCCTGTGTGAATGAGGCCTTATACATCAATGGGCAACAGTAAAACTTGAAAGTTGCAGGGCCAGTGGATGCACATATACAATAAACAAATAAAATGTACATACATATAAACAGAAGTATGTAGACATAATACAGACATCATTATTATCCAGCATGTACAGGCATAAAACAAGCATCGATAAAGCCCTACTAGTTTCGCGAGACCCTGCTCGCTTCTTCAGGGGCGGATGCATGAATGTTGTCAATTTCAGCCCATGGGTAAGTATGAGGTCCCTCCTCAGACTTCTCTTGCCAATCATTCCGCTTCCCCCCCATTTAACAACATACATCTATTGATTTTATCACTTGCATTGCAGATACAACATTCATGCATCCGCCCCTGAAGAAGCGAGCAGGGTCTCGCGAAACTAGTAGAGCTTTATCAATGCTTGTTTTATGCCTGTACATGCTGGATAATAATGATGTCTGTATTATGTCTACATACTTCTGTTTATATGTATGTACATTTTATTTGTTTATTGTATATGTGCACCTACTGGCCCTGCAACTTTCAAGTTTTACTGTTGACCATTGATGTATAACAATTGTAATAAATCTTTATATATTTACTTTCATTTGTGCTGTGTACATTGGCTATTATGCCGGGTAACTCACAATCATTGTTGTTGCCACTTCGTTACATAACACTTTGGAAATAATAAATTGGTTTTGTCTCATTGTTGATTGTGAACAATTGCCAAACCTCTCTCACCTCATTCAAAGTCCCAGGGCTGCCCCTTTTGTCTTTTTGTATTTTTCCTGAAATGCCTTTATCAGGAAAATATTACATTATGGCCACTAGATGGAGCTGACAATCATAGTAAATCATTGTATTAAGCAAAATATGATGAGAATTTGTGATGACTGGGTGAATACTTATGGAATTTGTCCAATAATTTTCTTATTTTTTATAAATGGACCCTTAAAGGGATTGTAAACCTTCGTGTTTTTTCACCTTAAAGTGATACTAAAGCTTAGTTTTTTTTAAATCACAAACAAATCATATTTACCTCCACTGTGCAGTTTGTTTTGCACAGAGTGGCCCGATCATCCTCTTCTGGGGTCCCACGGCGGCTCTCGCAGCTCCTCCCTGCAGGAGCTAACCCCTTCTGGGATGCTCTCTCCCTAGCAGGTTAGATTACCGGTGTGCTCCTGTGCCATACAATCGGCCTCCATAATTGCCAATTGTATTACTCGGCCCCCCGGTGGCTGAATCATTGTATTTGATCGACAGGAGCTGGAGCCAATGGCTGCGCTGCTATCAATCTATCCAATGAAGAGCCAACAAAACCTGGGGAAAGAAATGCGGGATTGTGACTTAGGTAAGTAAAATGGGGGCTGGGGGGGATGGCCGGTGACTGCAAGGTGTTTTTTCACCTTAAAGCGGTAGTAAACCCGCTGCCGTTTTTTTTAACACCTGAAAAGCAAAAGCCATAATGAGCTAGTATGCATACTAGCTCATTATGAAATACTTACCTTGAAACGAGGTGTGAGGAACTTACCTGGTCCAAGGCAAGTGAGATGTCATCTTGCCTTGGCGTGTCTTCTGGGTATCTCCGCTCCAGCGCTGTGATTGGCTGGAGCGGCGATGTCGTCACTCCTGCGTGCAGCGGGCGGCTGCCCGGCGTTTAGCCGAGGATCTCCGATGCACATGCGTTGCTGCAGTCAGCGGCGCATTGTGAGGGGAATACCTCCTAAACCTTACAGGTTTAGGAGATATTCTTTATACCTACTGGTAAGCCTTATTATAGACTTACCTGTAGGTTAAAGTGGTAGTACAGCGTTTACTACCACTTCATGCATAGGATGCATTGAGGTGAAAAAACACTTAAAGAGGTGGTTCACCCTAAATATAAGCCCTCCCATGTGATCCATCATACTGGCGTCAGCGCCAGTATGCTGTTTTTTTTTTAATCCATCACTTACTGTATAATGGTGTATTTTAATCTCTTACCCCCGTGGTGGACGGCGCCAGTATAGCGCGTCACATCTTCCGAAAATACCTGATAATGACTCGGGTAATCTCGGCGAAAATGCGGCGCCTGCCCACAGACCTAGGAGCTGACTGCGTAGGCGCCGTATTTCTCCGAGTCCTACGGCTATGGCGCGTCACGCCCTCCGAAAAACGCCGAAATAGGACTCGGAGAAATACGGCGCCTGCGCAGTCAGCTCCTAGGTCTGTGCGCAGGCGCCGCATTTTCGCCGAGATTACCTGAGTCCTTATCGGGTATTTTCGCAAGACGAGCAGTACTAGAGCCGTCCACCGCGGGGGAAAAAAATAAAATTCCAGCATAATACAGTAAGTGGGGGATTAAAAAAAAAAAAAAAAACAGCATACTGGCGCTGACGCCAGTATGCTGGATCACATGGGAGAGCTTATATTTAGGGTGAACCTCTGCTTTAAGTTTACAACCCCTTTAATGCATCCTATGTCTGTTTTCACTGGCCCCCGGCCATCCGTGTGAAAGGAGGCGTAGCCCTGGTCTACACTATAAATCGCACAAGAATGTGCAGCATTTTCCTGTGCAATTCATATGCGATTCAGTGCAGTGCGATTTGACCCTATTCACTCATTTTGAAGACTCACTGCGACAGAATCACATTGTACTTTTGTACCACATGATCCAGTTCAGGCGAACACACTGCGTTTGCGACCTGTTTTAGGGGGTCGTTAAATTAACATTGGCAGATCGCAACTGCAGTGCGTTTTGAACGCGGTGCAGGAAATGCGCACAGATTTCAGTTTTCCGCACAGCGTTCTGGTGTGAAAGTAGGCTTAGTGCTTTTTACCAATTTTAGCAACGCAACATTCATAAACAAATGCAAAACATAACATAAAAATGCGTGAAATCCGCCATTTATTTATTGTTCTTCTTTCCCGTGTGTTTCTATCTCCGATTTTTATGCTCGTTTTAGGAAATAGGCGACAGAGCAAACAGCCCTTAGAATTCTTGGTATGCCGAGACACACTGCTAACCTTCTCACTGTGCTAATTAAAGATACACATTAGTACTGTAAGGGCTTGTCAATAGGAACAGACTTTTTTACTTCTCTCCTCTAAAAGCACATTCACGGGCTGCTTTAGAAACAGACCTCCAATTCATATGAGGCTGACTAGGAAAGTTGTCAGAAAAAGTGACCTTCACCTGGAGCAGCAGCTATGAAAGCCGTAGTATTCTGGAGAAGGCTTGTTTGGAAATGTAAGTTCTGAAGACAACTGCGCAACTGTCTGCTAGACTTAAAGCTGAACTTCGGCTTTACCTTCGCTCTAACAAAGTTCTACAGGCACCTCTCCTATGATGTACTGAAATCATGTACTCTAAATTCACTGCACACTGTCAGCTTCTCACAGTATGCATTAGAAGCTGAAGCACGTTAGATGGAGTTCCAATCTTG
This sequence comes from Rana kukunoris, assembly GCA_029574335.1. Lineage (NCBI taxonomy): Eukaryota > Metazoa > Chordata > Amphibia > Anura > Ranidae > Rana > Rana kukunoris. Next base: position 195,317,309 of record CM056054.1, read on the forward strand.
TCCTGGGTGAATTGAAAAGCGGGGGGGGGGCTGCTGCTGCCGCAAATTGAGGTTGGGGGACTTTGTTGCTGATTAAAAAAAAGGGGGGTTGCCCTGTGGACCTTTGGGCCCATTACAAAAAAATGTAGAAAAAAAGGGGGCCCTTTAATGAAAAAAAATGTATATATATATATATATATATATATATATATATATATATATATATATATATATATATATATATAAAAAGGGGGGGATGCCATCCGGGGGCCCTGGGGACCTCTGGGCCCTTTAATAAAAAAAAATATATATATTTTTTTTCTTTAAAAGGGGGGGGGGTTGCCATCCAGGGCCCTGGGGACCCTTTAATAATCAAAAAATATATATAAAATAAAAAATATATATATATAAAAAAGGGAGGTTGTCATCCGGGGCCCTGGAGACCCTTTAATAATCAAAAAATATATATAAAATAAAATAAATATATATAAAAAAGGGGGGGTTGGTAACCCGGGGCCCTGGGCCCTTTAACTTCTTAAGGACCACCTCCTGCACATATACGTCGGCAGAATGGCACGGCTGGGCACATCCACGTATATTTACGTAGGTACTAGTACCAGGCCGTGGGTCACGGGCGAGCGCCCGCGGCGCGCTCCCGTGACCCGGTCCGAAGCTCCGTGACCGGGACCGCGGGACTCGCGGACCCGATCGCCGCTGGAGTGCGGCGATCGGTCTTCCGGAGCTGAAGAACGGGGAGAGCCGTGTGTAAACACGGCTTCCCCGTGCTTCACTGTGGCGGCAGCATCGATCGCGTCATCCCTGTTATAGGGGGGACGCGATCGATGACATCACACCTACAGCCACACCCCCCACAGTTGTAAACACACACAGGGAACACATATCCCCTACAGCGCCCCCTTGTGGTTAACTCCCAAACTGCAACGGTCATTTTCACAGTAAACAATGCAATTTTTGCTGTGAAAATGACAATTGTCCCAAAAATGTGTCAAAATTGTCCGAAGTGTATGCCATAATGTCGCAGTCACGAAAAAAATCGCTGATTAGTAGTAAAAAAATTTTTTTTTATAAAAATGCAATAAAACTATCCCTTATTTTGTAAACGCTATAAATTTTGCGAAAAACCAACCAATAAACGCTTATTGCGATTTTTTTTACCAAAAATAGGTAGAAGAATACGTATCAGCCTAAACTGAGGGGAAAAAAAATGTTATATATATTTTGGGGGATATTTATTATAGCAAAAATATTGCATTGTTTTTCAAAATTGTCGCTCTATTTTTGTTTATAGCGCAAAAAATAAAAACCGCAGAGGTGATCAAATACCACCAAAAGAAAGCTCTATTTGTGGGGGAAAAAGGACGCCAATTTTGTTTGGGAGCCACATTGCACGACCGCGCAATTGTCAGTTAAAACTACACAGTGCCGAATCGCAAAAAGGGGCAAGGTACTTTAGCAGCATTTTGGTTTGGGTCTTAAGTGGTTAATAAAAACAATAAAAAAAAAATATATATAAAAAAAATTATGTAAATTAAAGGGGGGTTGCCACCTCTGGGCCCTTTAATAAAAACAAAAAATATATATAAACTTTTTTTTTTATAAAATATATATTTTTTTTTAAAAGAGGGGTTGCCATCCGGGCCCCTGGGGACCTCCAGGCCCCTTACAGGTGTACTGCCTGTACCCCCCTGATGGCGGCCCTGTCCATAGCTCCCAACCATCCCTGATTTCAAGGTACTGTCCCTGATTTGGAGCCCCTCTGTCTCTCATTGTCCCTGATCTATATAGTTGTATATAAAATGCACTTTTTATCTATCAAAAAGTATTTCCCAGTGCTAAACCTTTCATCCAATTTCTAAATGGCTGCATTTGTAAATTACAAAAGCCAGTATAATGCCGCGCACACACGATCGGAAATTCCGACAAGAAGATTTTGTTCCGACTGAATTTTGTCTCAAACTTGTGTTGCATACACATGATCACACAAATATTGTCTTTGAAATTCCGACCATCAAGAACGATGTGATGTACAACACTACAATGACCCGAGAAAAATGAAGTTCAGTGATTCCGAGCATGCGTTGAATTGATTCCGAGCATGCGTGTTTCTTTGTGCATCGGAATTGCATACGGATGATCGTAATTTTGCTCTTAAATCTTTGCTGACGTTCTTTTTTTTTTGGGGGCGTGTGTGACTTCCCTATGACTGAGAAATGTAAAAAAAAAATCCCTAACCCTTTTTTCAAAATCATGCAACTCCGGCACCATGGGTTTTGGCATTTGGCAAAAAAAAAAAAAAAAAAACATGTTGGCAGATGCATGGGGGTGCCATTAGGAATAATTGGTACCATCATATGTCTGCTAGGGGGCAGCGTATTTCTGTGTCTGTCGGGAAAGCATGTGATTTTGTGCGCAGTGTGAACCTAGCCGCGCTGTTTTTCTTGGTAGTGTGCACACATACTGTATACTCCCAAAGCATGCTTGTTGGTTATAATTGGCAGACATTTCTTTTACCATAATGGGTCACTGTCCTCATACGCCGATGGTGTCACACCAGTGCAATTGTACACAGACGCGTATTCTGAAACGCTTTGCTCCACCGATATCCCTGAGCAGGCAGTGCAATCCCCAATCAGAGGGATACATGGAAAGATTCATGTTGGATTTAGTCCCAAAATGTATTCTTTACAGCTTTTATTTGATATTCCAAAAGGTTTCAACATATTTCAATATTGTTTAATAAAAGCCATGTGCTGGGAATGATTCACCATGGAATGGAAGTGTTCTAAATGCACAAAGTATATGCGGCTACTAATATTTAGAAGAAATAACAATGTCAAATGTTCATCCCGGGAGTATCCAGTTGCTTTTGGGGATCAGGGTGGAGGTTTTCCTGTCAGAACACCCAGACTATACTTTATAATGATTTTTGCCTTCCTCTGGATCGGTTTGAATATAGATGGGTGGTTTTATTTATCCGGGTGCATTTATAGGACATGTGTGTCTATGTAGTCAGGGCCGCCATCAGGGGGGTACAGGCAGTACACCTGTAAGGGGTCCATAGGTTCCCAGGGGCCCGGAGGCCCCCAGGGCCCCAAATGGCAACTCCCCCTTTTTTTACTTATTTTTTATTAAAAAATATATATTTTTTTTTAATATATTTTTATTTTACTTTTTATTAAAGAGCCAATTTTTTTTTATTTATTTTTTTAGAGGTCCAGAGGTCCCCAGGGGCCCGGAGGCTCCCAGGGCCCCAGATGGCAACCCCCTTTTTTTATTTATTTTTTTATTTAAAACAAATATATTTTTTTATAATTTTTTTTATTTTTATTAAAGGGACATTAAAGGGCCCGGAGATCCCCAGGGCCCTGGATGACAACCCCCCCCCCCCCCCCCCCCCCGTTTTTTTGTTTATTAAAAAAAACCTTTTTTTTATATATTTTTTCATTTATTTTATTTTTTATTTATATATATATATATATATATATATATATATATATATATTATGATTATTAAAGGGCCCAGGGGTCCCCAGGGCCCCCGAATGGCAACCCCCCTTTTTTTTTATAAACATTTTTTTTTTTATAATTTATATATATATTTTTATTAAAGGGCTCAGATGTCCCCAGAACCCCACTTTTAAAAAAATATATATATACTGTATATATATATATATATATATATATATATATATATATATATATATATTTTTTTTTTTTCTTTTTATTAAATTTTCTTTATTTCTTCTTTTTTTTGTAAAGGGCCCCCCGCTTCTCAATTTCAGGTGGCAGCACCCCCCCCCGGTTCTCTGCTACTGGGGGCCCATGCCTGAAGCTGTGGAAGGGGCCCCATAATTCCTGATGGCGGCCCTGTAGCCCTGTATGTAGTTATTCTTCACCTGCTTGGTAAAGGATCACTAAAGATTGACCAGAGTGGCAATGTGAGCTTGGGTTTAGTAAATCAAGTCTATAAACTTTGGATGTCTGCTTACTTCTTTGATAAATGTGAAGTGTTTCCTAGTGGCGGCTGTTTTTTTTGGGGAGGCGTCAAATGGCCACCCATCCTTCCCGAGTGGCACCCACGCCCGCTGTTTGCCGGTCGGCACTTACCCTATCGTGGCGAGTGGCAGTCAGCGTGGTGCAGGGAGTGTCCTCTCCTCCATGGCGGCTCCCCTCCTCCTCCTAGGCGTTCAATAGGATAGCCTGTCCTTTCAGCCAATGAAGTGACCGTTGTCAAACCCCACTTCCTTATTGTCCGGGAGGAAGATCAGTGTTAAAACAGCGAATATTAATTTGCTGTTGTAACACACCTGAGTGGGCTTAGAGCACGCTCTCTGCGACCCGAGCCCACCCTATACTGAAACCTATTAAAGCGTCTGGCTATAGTCGGTGCTTAACCACTTAAAGCGGGATTCCACCCGCAATTTTTTTTAAAGTCAACAGCCACTAACACTGAAGCTGCTGACTTTTAATAAGGACACTTACCTGTCCTACTCGCACACGCTGATGGCCCCCCGCGCCGCCATCCACACTAACGGAAATACGGCTTTACTGCCCGTTTCCTACTGGGCATGCGCGAGTCTCGCACCGACTTGTGAATGGGCAGCTGCTCTCTGGGATTACACACAGTTCCCAGAAAGCAGCGCATGCCATTAACTATAAGAGGATGAAGAAGAAGACAGACTGCGGTTTACGGAAGAGGCAGAATACGGACTTCTGCATAGCAACAGATATTTCGGGTGAGTGTAAAAAAAAAAAAAAACATTTTTTTTTTTTTGCTTTTTTGGCAAAAAATACAATTCTGGGTGGAACTCCACTTTCAGGACCACTCCAATTTTTAAACTTGTTGTTAAAATCATTTTTTTTTTTGCTAGAAAATAACTTAGAACCACCAAACATTATATATATTTTTTTCTAACACCCTAGAGAAAAAAATGGCGGTCGTTGCAATACTTTCTGTCACATTGTATTTGCGCAGTGGTCTTACAAGCGCACTTATTTTGGAAAAAATAACTTTTTTTGAATTAAAAAATAAGACAACAGTAAAGTTAGCCCAATTTATTTGAATTTTTTTGTGAAAGATAATGTTACGTCAAGTAAATTGATACCCAACCTGTCACACTTCAAAATTGCACCCGTTTCTGGAATGGCGACAAGTTAACCTTTAAAAATCTTCATTGGTGACGTTTAAAAAATTTCTACAGGTTGTATGTTTTGAGTTACAGTTAGAGCCGGCTCACACTGCGGTGGCATGACTTTGGGGGCGACTCTGCAAGTCGTCCTTAAGACGACATCAGAGGCGATTAGCAAAATTACTTCTGTATAGAAGTCAATGCAAATTGCCCCGAGTCACCCCCAAAATCGTACAAGAACCTTTTTCTAAGTCAGAGCGACTTGCGTCGCTCCTATTAGAACGGTTCTATTGCATAGAATGGGGTGAAGAAGAAGACAGACTGCAGTTACGGAAGTGCCGTCTGACGACTGACAAGTCACCCCAGTGTGAACCGGCTCTGAATGTCTAGAGGTAGAATTATATTTCTTGCTCTAACGATCGCGGTGATACCTCCCATGTGTGGTTTGAACATTACTTTCATATGTGGGCGCTAATCACGTATGCATTCGCTTCTGCCACTGAGCTCGGCGAGACAGGGCATGTTAAAACACTTTCTAAACATCCCTTGTAATATAAAAAAAGCATGACAGAACCACTTAAATATGAAATCTGGGGTCAGAGAATTAGAAAATTGAGGAACACATCTTCCCTTCCCTCGGCAGCCAGCCAAGCAGGGGACAGGATCCGATCCCGCCCCGATAAAAGTGATCTTGCGGGGAATCCGCCACTGAGACCATTTTTATCTCAAAGTGGACCGCCCATTCAAGAAGTGGATACCAGGGTTATGGCAGCTAGCTGCTGCCATAACAACGATATTCCACTTCAAAGAGCTGCCGTTTAATGATGGCGGGTGGTCCATAGGGGAGGGGGCGATGGACAGAGGGCGGCACCCATGCGCCCTTAATGGACTGACCGCCCCTGATTTTCTTATAGGATTCAGTTCATAGAATCTTCAACAAATAAAAAGCAGTGCAGTCTTGCACAGTTTTACAGTCTCTTCTCCTGTACTGTCAGTTATAGTCTAATTTTGCTGCACAGTGTGAACTTCTCACAATGTGCTTTAGAAGCTACAGTAAGTCAGAAAGAGCCCTGTTGGAATACAGAATTGTATTTTGTGCAACAATTATTGTATACCAGTATTTTATAGAAATATATTCTTCAACCAGTAGATGGCAGTGTTAAAAGTTTGTAGCTGCATCTATGGTATGCTCGGTGTCGTTTCTCTGAGTAAAGTTGCTGTTCCTGTCTGCAATTAAGCAGCAAAGCTCATGTGAACTGTGCACTGTCTGTTCTGTAGGGCTATTTCTAACAAGCCAGCTTCATTCATCTAGCCTTTTCCTCTCCAGCCAGACTCTCCTTGGCTTGCCCCTTCCATTCATTGGGTTTTAGATATTTTAAGCAAGAAGGCTAAGCCTCGTGTGTGGGTGTTACCTATGGAAGTCTGCATGTAAATACAGTCTGCCTAGGAACTCCCAAACCTCCAGACTGACTCCACCCATCAAGATATTTTTTGCGTAATCCTCCCAAAAGACATCCCACTGATTGCTTTATGAATGAGTGCTCTTCGGAAGAGTACTGAAGCAGAGTGCTGTGATCTTTTTAAAGCTGAGGTTTACCCAAAAGTGAACCTCCACTTTTTGGAACCCTCCCCCCCTCTGGTGTCGCATTTGTAACCTTTCAGGGGGGAGGGGGTGCAGATACCTGCATAAAACAGGTATTTGCACCACTTCTGGGTATAGACTCTTGCGGGAGTCCGGCCCCTCCGCGTCACCAATCCCTCCCCCCCCCCCGTTGTGTTCTGGGAAACACTCGGCTCCCAGAACACAACAGGGACCAGTGGAATGCCGCAGCGCGACTTGCGCATGCGCAGTAGGGAACGGGACAGTGAAGCAGCAAGCGATTCACTTCTCGATTCCCTCACCGAGGATGGCCGCTCGGCTTCGGCTGCTGACGTCGCTGGCGTATTTTTATAGCTGCTGGCTTTTAAAAAAAAATGCAGGTGAATCCCCGCTTTAAGTAGCTATTTACAGCACCCTGATGGCTCCTCCCATCCGCCATGATCTGCTTGCATTGCATAGAGACTCAATGATGACATTGCTGGGTCTAAAATAAGATATGTAATGAAAGCAGAATTAATAAAAACAATTATTGGTATGTGGATGAGGAGGATGGGATAAATCAGGGAAGGCTTCTTCCATTTTAAAGCAATCCTGTGATTTAAAAGAAAAAAAAAATCTTCAGCAGCTCTGGCCAATGGGCAGAACCTTTACATCCAATATACTTCCGGGTGCGTCATATGCCTGGTCCCCCTATCTGCACTGAGGTTCCTCTGGTCACTGCTGAGATCCAGGGCCATCCGGGGTGCTGAACACTCTATCTAATGTAACCAGAAGGAAAGACTTGAGTCCTGCTGGTCAGAGAAGAAAGCAGACATCCAAATGAATGGGACGGCACGTCACTGGATGTGTTTTGTATAAAAATGTCACCACATAGCAATTATAGAACAAGATTTTTCTCCTAAAATTCCGGTTAGATGCAGGGGGGTGATAACTTTACATTTCAATGGGTATTGAAGAGCGCAGGAAAAGGAGCCATTTGGAGGGCCGAGATAAAATAAATGCATTTATGAGACAATAACTTCTATACTTTACTGAACTGAGCCCAATGTGACAACAATGGCAAGTTTTTTTTTTTTGTATTTTGCAAGGCTGTATTAAAGGGTCACTAAAGGAAAAAATGTTTTTGCTGAAAGGACTGTTTACAGGGTATAGAGACATACAAGTTAACTGATTCATTTTCAAAATGATTAAAAATAGATAAAAATCAATCATATAATGTGCCTGCAGGTTAGTTTCACTTTTTAACTGGCTTCATGTTTCTGTGAAGTAGAAATAGACACACAGAACAAAAACAAACAAATCCAGGGCAGTGTTTTGTTTTTAAAAGGAATCTGATTGGTTCTGGGAAGTTTTAGACACACAGTAATGACAGCTCAGACCACCGTGAGAAAGCTCCCAGCACTGTGGTTATAAGGAAACAGACAAGCAGGAAGTGCCAGATTCAGGTAGACTTAAATTTGCGATGCGTAATCGAAATACTCTACGCTGCCGTATTTTACCAGACTCTACATCGAATTCTGGTAGATTTTTGCCCGTACGCTACGGCGGCGTAGTCTATTTCTCGCCGCGTAATCGAAATACGCGATTAGGGGGCGTGAAGCATTTAAATTAAGCGCGTCCCCGCGGCGATCGAACTGCGCATGCTCCGTTCAGAAATTTCCCGCCGTGCATTGCGCGAAATCACGTCGTTACGTCATTTTTTGTTTGAGTAGCGTCGTTTACGAACATTTCTATTCCCGGACGACTTACGTAAAAAATAATAAAAGACGTTGAAAAACGTAGAAATTCGACGCGGGAACGACGGCCATACTTAACATGGGCTGTCTAATATTAGAGCAGCAAAAAGCTGGTGTAGTGTTACGCAAAAAAAAGATGACTAAAGATGCCGTAAGAGATTGCGATTGAAGATCGTAATTTCGGGGATCGCCGGCAAAAGCTCATTAGCATACCCCGACGCTGAAAACGACGAGAAGTCCACCCAGTAGCCGCAATTTTATTGCAGCGTAGATCTGAAGGCGTACGAACACGTAATTCAGTCGAATTGAAGCCCGCAGCCGTCTATTCATGGTTTGAGGTTTCCGACTAGCTAAAAAACGTGCGTAATTTGAAATTACTCCAGTCTAACACCAGTTAGACAGGAGTTACGGCTCTCTGAATCTGGCCCGAAGTGTGGAGAACAGAGCAGGATTACAGCAACTTCAAAGCAAAAACAAACAATAAGGACATGAAACCAGTACTGCAGTAAGGTAAAGGAAGCAATTTAGCTAAAAAAATAAATTCCTTTAGTGATCATTTAAGGAACAGGTTTGCTCAACCACTTCAGCCCCGTGAAAGATTTACCCCCTTCCTGATCAGGGCATTTTTTGCGATACGGCACTGTGTCACTTTAACTGACAATTGCGTGGTCATGCAGGGCTGTACCCAAACAAAATTGATGTCCTTTTTTTCCCACAGTGGTATTTAATCACCTCTGCGGTTTTTATTTTTTGCGCTTGAAACAAAAAAAAATGACAATTTAAAAAAATATATATGTATATATTTTTTTTTTTACTTTTTGCTATAAATTGTTGGTTTGCGCAAAAGTTATTGTGTCTGAGACATTTTTTATTGTTTTTACCGGTAATGGCAGCGATCTTCAATGTAGTGGGACTGTGACATTGCGGGGGACAAAACTGACTCCAAATGACACTTTTTGGGGACCAGTGACATTATTAATTGATCAGTGCTTTAAAAATGCACTGATTAATGAGAGGGCACACCTGGGCACTGCCCAGGGGCCCCAGCTGCTATGACTAAGCATTGTACAACAATGTGAAACGCGTCAGCTATATCATCCCACCGTTTGCTGTTTTTCTGTTTGTGCAGTGTTTTTTTTACTGGATTAAAGGCTTTTATTGTTTTTTTACATTTATCGGAGCGCGGCTGTCCATACCCTCTTGCTTCCATTTATGCTTCGTGCATTGCCTGCACCCATTGGATTTTTCTGAGTCCACACTCACCACCGAGGTGCACTCATCTGGAGCGACGGTCTCTTTCTCCTACTGCATGGGGGGCCCTGCACTTTCCCCAAAGCAGCTGGTCCTTGAGCCCACACTGTCCTGAAATTGGGGGCCCCATGATGGCACTGAGAGTGATAGATGCAAAAGAGAGGCAGTCTGCCTCCTACCTACTTAATGTCTGTTTACCTGCACTGTCATCATTGTAGGGGCCCCAGAGCATTACTTTGCCCCGGGGCCCATGATGCTATTAAGACGGCCCTGGATTAATGTATAAATGACACTGGCAGGGAAGAGGTTAACACTAGGGAGCGATCAAGGGTTTAACTGTGTTCCCTCAGCGTGTTCTAACTGTAGGGGGGATAAGCTCACTGGAACATGACAGAGATCACTGTTCCCAATCACTGGGAACAGAAGATCTCTGTCATGTCATCTAGCAGAATGGGGGTCTGCCATGTTTACACTTTTCACCGCAATCGCGGGTTGCCGGCGGACATCGCTGGTCCCTGGTGAATGAATGAATGAATGAATGAATGAAAACTTGTATAGCGCGGCACATGCGAACTGAATCGCCTCTGGGCGCTTGTTGTTCCAGTCTCCTTTGATATCAAAAGAGAAAAGTCTTGACCTTTTTCCTAAATGCTAGGTGGTTCTCCTCCAACCGAATGCTGGTTGGTAAAGCGTTCCATAGTCTGGGACCTTGGATCGCGAATCTTCTTTCTCCTTTGGACTTGAAGTTGGCTTTCGGAACCTGGAGCAGGTTCCGATTCGTGGATCGCAAAACGCGATTGGGATTATGCGCTTTTATTATTTCGCATAAATAAAGGGGGGCATTCCCATGGACACATCTATGCGTAAGACAGAGAGCTTTAAAAGTAATTCTGTCTTTGACTGGCAGCCAATGAAGGGCTCTCAGTGATGGTGAGATTGATTCCCAGGGTTTTTTCCCAGTCACAAGTCTGGCGGCCGTATTCTGAACGACTTGCAGACGAGCGATTTGGTACTTGGGGAGGCCGAGGTAAAGGGCATTTGCATAATCCAGCCTGGAGTTTACAATTGCTCCCACCACGACCGCTAAATCATCTTTAGGGATGAACGGAGTGAGTCTGCGTAGTAGGCGCAGTAGATGGTGAGATCCGCTGACTACTGACCCTATTTGTGCGTCCATTGTCATAAAGGAGTCAAAAATGACCCCTAGGCTTTTGACTTTGGCGCTAGGGGTGATGAGCTTGCCCAAAATAGGCGGGGGGGTCCACGCTGTTGAAAGTTGATTCCTGCGCTTAGCGTGAAACAGGAGAAGTTCTGTTTTCGCTCCATTGAGTTTAAGATAACTCTTTGTCATCCAGTCCTCTATCAAAGAGAGACATGTCTCTAGATTGAGGTGGTGATTCTGACTGTTGCAGATGCGGAAATACAGTTGCGTATCATCTGCATATGAGTGATAAAGCAGTTTTTGGCTGCTGATAATCTCAAAGAGAGGACGAAGATAGATGTTAAACAGCACTGGTGACAGAGGCGATCCTTGAGGGACTCCGCATGTTACTGTGCGTTTTTCAGACGTAAAAGGTCCTAACTTCACTGTTTGCGATCGGTTTTCCAGAAAAGAGGAGAACCAAGATAAATCGCCTTCTGCGACTCTGGCTACTTCAGCAAGCCGAGTCAGTAACAGACTGTGGTCTACAGTGTCGAAAGCGGTACTTAGGTCCAACAGAACTAGAAGACAAGATTCTCCTTCGTCTGCGGCCTTGAGAACATCGTCCCATACTTTCAGCAATGCTGTTTCCGTTCCGTGTCCGGGACGGAAGCCTGATTGCAATGGGTCAAGTAGCTTGTAGGTATCTAGATGCTGTTGCAGCTGTTGTACCACTACTTTTTCCATTATCTTTGAAAGTACGTTGAGGCTTGTTATGGGACGGCGGTGGAGTGGGTCCTTGGGGTCCAGGGAGGGTTTCTTCATGATGGGTTGGATTATACCCTCTTTCAACTGTGAGGGCACTATGCCCTCCAAGAAAGACTGGTTAATAAGCTGCGTGATGGGAGGAGCCAGGATGTAGGCGCATTCCTTCAGCAGTTTTGTGGGGATAATGTCATTTGGCGCTGTGCCATTACGCAAAGCGCCAATGACATTCTTAGTGGTCTCGATGGAGATGGGTTCCAGGGTAAACTTACCTGATATACGAGAATTACTATGGGTACTGTGTGAGAGGCTGCAGGGGGGGCTGAGGGGGGAATTGTTTTGCTGAATGCTTTCACGGATTACCTCGATTTTATTAATGAAGTAATCCGATAGTTCATTGCAAAATTCTTGTGTGTCCGAACTGGGGGCTTCAATGCATCCTGGTTTCATGGTCTGGGTGACCATCTTGAAGAGTTCGCGGGGGCGGTTTTGGGCGCCGTTGATAGCCTCCGAAAAATAATTTTTCTTGGCTTGGAAAATTCCTTTGTGGTATTTCCTTGTCGCCGCCTTGTAGATGGATAGGTTTAGCTCTGAAGAACATCTTTTCCAGGCAGATTCTGCCCTTCTGCGTTCTTGCTTCAGTAACGACAGCTGGTTGTTAAACCAGCTGCGGTTGTTTTTCCGAATGCGGGTTCGTCGTTTCGGCGCTACCAAGTCGGCTGACTGTAGCATGGCCGAGTTTATGGCTTCCAATGTTTCAACGGCCGTTTGATGCGGCTGAGTTGTTTCTATTTTTTTCCTTAAAGTCGTTTTGAAGAGTTCCGAGTGGAGCTTCTTCTGACATCTAGTCCAGTGTGTTGTCACTGGATTTGATGTTTTTGTTGCAGGGGGGATGGTGGTCTTGTGAAATACTGAATATTTGCATGGTGGTCTGTCCATGGCAATTTTTCATTTTCCCAAATTTTTATTTCCAGAGTTTGTCTGAAAATAAGATCAAGTGTGTGGCCTGAAGCATGTGTGGGCCCACATACTAGTTGCTGCAATCCTAATCCTTCCAGGTGGTCAATACAGGCGTCGGCAATGGGGTCTTGTGAGGAGTTGGCCCAGAGATTAAAATCCCCGAGCAGCAAAAGTTGTTTGCTGTTGAGGGTATAAGTGGAGAAGAAATCACTCCATGATGATAGCAGCTGCGATTTTGGGCCGGGCGGCCTATAGCAGAGCAGAATGTGGACGGTCTCCTTTGAACTTGCTTGCAGTTGCAGAGTAAGGGTTTCCATGAATGGAAGAGGGTTTTGGCGGACTGGTTTGGTGATCGTAAGATGAGTCTTGTGGATCACCGCCAGGCCGCCTCCTCTTTGCCCTATTCTGTTTTCCGTTATGATACGGTAATTTTCTGGCACCAGTTCTCCTAGAATGGTGTTACAGTCGGCTGTGAGCCAGCTCTCTGTAATAAAAAGACAGTCTAGATCCTTTTGTTGAATGAAGTCGCGGATTTCAAGTCGGTGTTTTACTGCCGATCTTGTGTTGATCAGAGCACATGATATGTGCTTGAGCTGGGGTGAATGATAGTTGCTGCAATCCTAATCCTTCGAGGTGGTCAATACAGGCGTCGGCACTAGTAGAAAATAGGTCTGGTTGCATGTCAGATCAGAAACTACTAGGGACTAAGTGCGGAATAGATAAAAAGACTCTGAGTTCCAGTGCAACAACACAGTTCCTGCATGTGAGAAGCTGCATTCCAGGCTGGTTGGATAAAGGATGTAGGGACTCCCTGTCACCACACATCTTATAATACCAGGACAAACTGTGCATCACGATCATCTCCAGAGGCCCTTGCAACTGGACTATGCTGCAACATTTATCTGGAAATATTTTTAATAATAGCTATATATTCCAGGTTATATGTGCACAATTCCACCATGACTCCTCTTGGCCCCTATGCTGATGATACCTGTTTGTATATTGGATTATGTACTATTGGCAATCCTTTTGTAGATAAAGCTTGAATTATTTCTATAACTGGTGTGCATCTATATACTTATGGTTAATGTTATTAAAGCGGAGTTACACCCAAAAATGGAACTTCCGCTCAACCCACTCCCCTCCCCCTTACATGCCACATTTGGCATGTAATTTTTTTGGGGGGGGGAGTGGGGGCTTCAGTAGGAGTGGGACTTCCTGTCCCACTTCCTGCTTCCGCCGAGGGGCTGGTTAGGCGATTAAGCTTAATCGCCTACAGCAGCCACTCCCTGTAGGCGATCACATGGGACACATGACAGGTCCCATGCGATCGCTTGTCCAATCAGCAGCGGGCCGCGCCGCTCACGCATGCGCAGTTCCGCTCATGCATGCGCAGTGGGTGCCCGGCCGTGAAGCTGAAGGCTGTCACGGCCGGGTGCCCACAGTTGCAATGAGGACGCCGGCCGGGGAGGGGGGGAGAGGAGCGGAGCCCCGGTCGGCGCGTCGCTGGAACGCTGGAGCAGGTAAGTGTCTGTTTATTAAAAGCCAACAGCTACACTTTTTGTAGCTGCTGACTTTTAATAAACAAAAATACTGGCTGGAACTCCCCTTTAATGTTACCCAGGCCCTGTCCTGGGTGGAGGCACTGCCAACTTTATTATCAAACCCACTCCTCCACTTAGCAAAGATTCAGGCTCTCTTATTGACCTCCAGGTGTAGAGCAATATCCTGTTTGGGAAGGGTCATTTCTCATAAGCCCCCCCCCCCCCAAAAAAAGAGGGCTAAATAAGTACAGTATACAAAAATATATTTTAAAAAATAAAACATGGAGGCCGTTCTGGTTTATACAGTCAGTTACATGCATCCTCCTCCACCTTCTGCCTTTATGACTTGGGTCTGTATATAGACCAAACATTTTAAACCGCAGAGGTGATCAAATACCACCAAAAGAAAGCTCTATTTGTGGAAAAAAGGGACATCAATTTTGTTTGGGTACGACGTCGCATGACCGTGCAATTGTCAGTTAAAGTGACGCAGTGCCGTATCGCATAAAATGGCCTGGTCATTAAGGGGGTAAATCCTTTTGGTCCTTAAGTGGTTAATGCACAGAAAAATACACATCTGATGTTCAATAAAGATTTATTGGGAGCTGCAAAACCATTACAGTTGAACCTCGGATTACGAACATAATCCGTTCCAGGTGAATGCTCGTAATCCAAAGTACTTGCATATCAAAGCGAGTTTTCCCATTGAAGTCAATGGAAACGAAAATAATTTGTTCCGCAATGACTTCAATGGGATGCAATATCTAATGCGGCCAGAGGTGGGGGGCACCAGAGAGCGCCGAAAAGGCCAGAGGACACTTCGGCTTGGCTCCTGCGCCCCTGTACCTCAGGCCAAATGAGGTACTGCAGGCAAATGTTCAGCTTTTCTGGGCTCCTGTGCCCCCATACCTCAGGCCAAATGAGATACTGCAGGCCTGTTTTGGGCTCTGCTTGGCTTCTGCTCCCCCGTACCTCAGGCCAAATGAGATACTGCAGGCCTGTTTTGGGCTCTCCTCGGCTTCTTCTCCCCCGTACCTCAGGCCAAATGAGGTACTGCAGGTCTTTATAGATTGAATTCTGCTTGTCTTGCCAGTCAACACTCGCAAACCAAGTCGGAATAAAAAAAAAAAAATTGCTTGCAAATCAAAACGCTCTCAAACCAAGTTACACTTAAACCGAAGTTCCACTGTATTTGATATTTGTAATCTAATTTGAATTGCTATTCTGAAACTGTTTCAATCAGGGCTGGCCAGACTCACACTGTAGAGAACATACATCAGCAGAGTAATAAAGTCCCTCCCCCGAGGATGTTTCCCTGCAGGTGCCAAAGGACAGGGAGAGATCATGTGACCACACAATCTCACTGCAGGATTATAATACTTAGAGGATTTAAAAAAAATAATGAAATCCAATGGCATTATATGTATGATTTATGACAATTACCACTTCTCTGTTTAGTATCACTTTCAGGCTGAACTTGATACATATGTAACAAAACACCATTTAATCCGGTTATGCATCACGCTTTCTCTCTTTTTCTGTCTACAGAAGAAACCTTACTCCATTCTGCAATCCGTTCCCTCTTCAGGTGAGTCTAGGGTGCCAGGGACACATCCTTTAGGGGTGTATTATCATGCCAGCCTGGGGTTGCTGAAGAGAATTGCCCCCCATCATCACATGAGTACCGCACTCTGAAGCATTCAGAGCTGCCCAACACTGAGGACAGAAGAGGAGGAAGAGGAACCCAGGACATTAGGTGCCCGGAAAGAAGACAGTGTTTATCATTTAAATTGGATTTCTATTGCTCTTTTTTCATTTACTTTCCATTTTGGTAATTGATAAAACATAAAATATTAACACTCCTATTTCTGAAAGCATTGCTAATTGACAGCATTTCTTCACTCATGCCTAAAACGTTTGCATAGCATATGTATATAGTGAACGGGAGGTATATAGTTACATATTTATGTATATAGTGAGTGGCGAGTATATATGTATATAGTGAATGGGAGGTATATAGCTACATATTTATGTATATAGTGAATGGGGAGTATATAGTTACATATTTATGTATATAGTGAATGGGGAGTATATAGTTACATATTTATGTATATAGTGAGCAGGGAGTATATATGTATACAGTGAATGGGAGGTATATAGTTACATATTTATGTATATAGTAAATTGCGAATATATCGTTTTTTATATCTATATCTATCTATATATATATATATATATATATAGTGACTGGCGAGTTTATAGGTATATTCAGTATATGTACATAGTGAATGATAAGTATATAGTTTTATATATATATATAAGTATATATATTTTATATATATATATAAAAACATATGAATGGAGGATGTTGTATAGAGTATTAGCTGTATATATATATATATATATATACATATATACTCGCCAGTCACTATATATATATATATATATATATATATATATATATATATATATATATAGTGACTGGCGAGTATATATGTATACAGTGAATGGAGGAGTGTATAGAGTAGTTCTTCTGTATACAGTGAATAGCAAAGTATATAATTGTATAGCTAGTGAATGAAGGAGGTTGTGTAAAGAGGTAGTTGTGTATACTGTAGATAAAACGGTGGTGCTTGTGTAGAATATTATTTGTGTACAGAGTGAATGGCGGAGGTTGTGTAGAGTAGTAGTTGTGTATAGAGTGAATGGCGGAGGTTGTGTAGAGTAGTAGTTGTGTATAGAGTGAATGGCGAGTAGTAGTTGTGTGTGGAGGAGGTTGTGTAGAGTAGTAGTGTGTAGAGTGTGTGGAGGAGGTTGTGTAGAGTAGTAGTTGTGTGTAGAGTGAGTTGAGGAGGTTGTGTAGAGTAGTAGTTGTGTGTGGAGGAGGTTGTGTAGAGTAGTAGTTGTGTGTGGAGGAGATTGTGTATAGTAGTAGTTGTGTGTAGAGTGAATGGAGGAGGTTGTGTAGAGTAGTAGTTGTGTGTGGAGGAGGTTGTGTAGAGTGAATGGCGGAGGTTGTGTAGAGTAGTAGTTGTGTGTGGAGGAGGTTGTGTAGAGTAGTAGTTGTGTGTAGAGTGTGTGGAGGAGATTGTGTAGAGTAGTAGTTGTGTGTAGAGTGAATGGCGGAGGTTGTGTAGAGTAGTAGTTGTGTATAGAGCGTGTGGAGGAGGTTGTGTAGAGTAGTAGTTGTGTATAGAGTGAATGGAGGAGGTTGTGTAGAGTAATAGTTGTGTATAGTGTGTGGAGGAGGTTGTGTAGAGTAGTAGTTGTGTATAGAGTGTATGGAGGAGGTTATATAGAGTAGTAGTTGTGTGTAGAGTGTGTGGAGGAGGTTGTGTAGAGTAGTAGTTGTGTGTGTATAGTGTGTGGAGGAGGTTGTGTAGAGTAGTAGTTGTGTGTGTATAGTGTGTGGAGGAGGTTGTGTAGAGTAGTAGTTGTGTGTGTATAGTGTGTGGAGGAGGTTATATAGAGTAGTAGTTGTCTGTAGAGTGTGTGGAGGAGGTTGTGTAGAGTAGTAGTTGTGTGTAGAGTGAATGGAGGAGGTTGTGTCGAGTAGTAGTTGTGTGTAGAGTGTGTGGAGGAGGTTGTGTAGAGTAGTAGTTGTGTATAGAGTGAGTGGCGGAGGTTGTGTAGAGTAGTAGTTGTGTATAGAATGAATGGAGGAGGTTGTGTAGAGTAGTAGTTGTGTGTAGAGTGTGTGGACGGGGTTGTGTAGAGTAGTAGTTGCGTATAGAGTGAATGGAGGAAGTTGTGTAGAGTAGTAGTTGTGTGTAGAGTGAATGGAGGAGGTTGTGTAGAGTAGTAGTTGTGTGTGGAGTGTGTGGAGGAGGTTGTGTAGAGTAGTAGTTGTGTATAGAATGAATGGAGGAGGTTGTGTAGAGTAGTAGTTGTGTGTATAGTGTGTGGAGGAGGTTGTGTAGAGTAGTAGTTGTGTGTAGAGTGTGTGGAGGAGGCTGTGTAGAGTAGTAGTTGTGTCTAGAGTGTGTGGAGGAGGTTGTGTAGAGTAGTAGCTGTGTGTAGAGTGAATGGCGGAGGTTGTGTAGAGTAGTAGTTGTGTATAGAGTGTGTGGACAGGGTTGTGTAGAGTAGTAGTTGTGTGTGGAGTGAATGGAGGAGGTTGTGTAGAGTAGTAGTTGTGTGTAGAGTGAATGGAGGAGGCTGTGTATAGTAGTAGTTGTGTGTGGAGTGTGTGGAGGAGGTTGTGTAGAGTAATAGTTGTGTATAGAATGAATGGAGGAGGTTGTGTAGAGTAGTAGTTGTGTGTAGAGTGTGTGGAGGAGGTTGTGTATAGTAGTTGTGTGTAGAGTGTGTGGAGGAGGTTGTGTAGAGTAGTAGTTGTGTGTGGCGGAGGTTGTGTAGAGTAGTAGTTGTGTATAGAATAAATGGAGGAGGTTGTGTAGAGTAGTAGTTGTGTGTAGAGTGTGTGGAGGAGGTTGTGTAGAGTAGTAGTTGTGTGTAGAGTGTGTGGAGGAGGTTGTGTAGAGTAGTAGTTGTGTGTAGAGTGTGTGGAGGAGGCTGTGTAGAGTAGTAGTTGTGTGTAGAGTGTGTGGAGGAGGCTGTGTGGAGTAGTAGTTGTGTGTAGAGTGTGTGGAGGAGGCTGTGTGGAGTAGTAGTTGTGTGTAGAGTGTGTGGAAGAGGCTGTGTAGAGTAGCAGTTGTGTGTAGAGTGTGTGGAGGAGGCTGTGTGGAGTAGTAGTTGTGTGTAGAGTGTGTGGAGGAGGTTGTGTGGAGTAGTAGTTGTGTATAGAGTGTATGGAGGAGGTTGTGTAGAGTAGTAGTTGTGTGTAGAGTGTGTGGAGGAGGCTGTGTAGAGTAGTAGTTGTGTGTAGAGTGTGTGGAGGAGGTTGTGTGGAGTAGTAGTTGTGTGTAGAGTGAATGGAGGAGGCTGTGTATAGTAGTAGTTGTGTGTAGAGTGAGTGGAGGAGGTTGTGTAGAGTAGTAGTTGTGTGTAGAGTGTGTGGAGGAGGTTGTTTGGAGTAGTAGTTGTGTGTAGAGTGAATGGAGGAGGCTGTGTATAGTAGTAGTTGTGTGTAGAGTGAGTGGAGGAGGTTGTGTAGAGTAGTAGTTGTGTGTAGAGTGAATGGAGGAGGCTGTGTATAGTAGTAGTTGTGTGTAGAGTGAGTGGAGGAGGTTGTTTGGAGTAGTAGTTGTGTGTAGAGTGAGTGGAGGAGGTTGTGTAGAGTAGTAGTTGTGTGTAGAGTGAGTGGAGGAGGTTGTGTGGAGTAGTAGTTGTGTGTAGAGTGAATGGAGGAGGTTGTGTAGAGTAGTAGTTGTGTGTAGAGTGAGTGGAGGAGGTTGTGTAGAGTAGTAGTTGTGTGTAGAGTGAGTGGAGGAGGTTGTGTAGAGTAGTAGTTGTGTGTAGAGTGAGTGGAGGAGGTTGTGTGGAGTAGTAGTTGTGTGTAGAGTGAATGGAGGAGGTTGTGTAGAGTAGTAGTTGTGTGTAGAGTGAGTGGAGGAGGTTGTGTGGAGTAGTAGTTGTGTACGGAGGATGTTGTGTAGTGGGGGGTGTTGTATGACAGGTGCTCGGTGTGTGTCCCGGTCGGATTGGCTCCTCCCCCCCGGTGGTAGAGAACGTGTATTGGTCGGGAACATGTATAGTGATGAGGAGGGATCGGGCGCTCATGTCCCGGCATGAAGATTACACAGTGATCTGATCGCACAGAGGAGGAGGAGGAGGAGGAGGGAGGTTGGCACGGCGGACACAGGCGGCTCTGTTCCCAGGATCGCTCCGCACACAAGGTCAGTGTGATCTCCCCGGACACCCGGGAGAGGTGCGGTAGGTACAGAGGGGGAGGGGTGGGGTGGGTGACATTCCATATGGTGACCCGGCAGGGAGGAGAGAGGACTGTAGGGCTCGGTGACATCACATGGAGCGGGAGGTGAGAAGGATCACATTGTATTCTGTATAGAGGAGGAATGAGACTTTCTATCGGAGTGTACAAGTTCTACAGATCACCTGAACCGCGGACTACAACACCCCCCATCCCGGACTAAGACCCCCCCCCCCGGACTACAAACCCCCCCTCCCCTCCACGGACTACAACACCCCCCCGGGACTACAACACCCCCCCCCACAGATCCATCCATAGACGCTTCGATCGGGGCTCATTCACAGTCACAGGACTATTCTGTGCCCAGGTACTTACCTTCAGATCTATCAGATCCTCCAGTAAGTCCTCTGTCCAGTCCCTGTGGTGTCCCCAGTATGTATAGAGAGAATTACACATATCTGTAGGATTGTGACATCACACTTCACGTGTACATCGCAGAACGCGGCGCACGTTGTACTTTGTGGACGCAGAGTGTGTACGATGACCCCGATGATTCCTACGGCGAGGATTGCAATTTGTACGAAACGTCACACATCTGAGCGCGGCGGGTCAGAATGAGCCCCAATCACACCACAAACGGCACATAACTGCGCATTTTTGACTGCATGTTGAAACGCGTTTGAAGCACGCTTGACATGCGCTTGAGTGCGTTTCGCTTTGCACCTGCAGTGCATTTTCTATAAGTTTTTTGGCGTAATGGGGCACAGTGCAGGGCGTTTGAAGTGCGTTTGTAATCCGTTTGTATCGCTATCCCTGTATTTGTGGTGCAGAAAAATGCAGCGTGCTCAACTTTCTTTCAACTGCGCCGAACTGCGCTGATGTGACCGGAGCTCATACACAGGGTACCTTGATTTTAGGCTCTCTATGCAGGGCGTTTCAAATTGCAGCCAACTGCGTTCCGTGTGAAAGGGCCCAAGAGATCATTTTTCAGATCAATTTGTCTCTATAGAAATAATCAATTGACAACCCATCCGATTGATACGTCACACAAGGGGGAGGGGATTCTGAGTGATAATTGGATGATACGATCAGAAGTGATCGATGTTTTTACTGCGCAATGTCATAATCCGATCCATCAAAATCAGCGCATATCGGAGGCTGCCGATCCATCGATCATTTTCCCACCCTGCACGTTCTACGTCGTTTGATGGAATCCAATCTGAAAGGGAAGTGGTGTACATTCATTTGTTTGCCAATTGGATCAGATAATAAAATGAAAGAGTGTATGGCCACCATAGAACACCATCTACCAATATACCCCAAATGGATGAATAGTAATCAGTAAAGAAGGAGAGCTGAGCTGTGTCACCTCAGAGGATTACTTATTAAATATTTGTATCTATTAATAATTATCCTGAGTACCCAGCTCAGGGCTGGTTATTTATTATTATTATTTATTGTTATTATTATCATCATTTCTGCTTCTTTATTTCTTTTATTATTATTAATTATTATAATTTATTCTTCTTTATTATTATGTTTTATTTTTATTAATATTTATTGTTATTATTATTATCATTATTCCTTCTTCTTTATTATACATTTTTGTATTTCTTTTTACCATTAACTATCATTATTATTTTTATTATTATTATTTATTTATTTAAATAATTTCTTCTTCTTTATTATTATGTTTTATTTTTATTAACATTTATTGTTATTATTATTATTATTATTATTATTATTATTATCATTCCTTCTTCTTCATCTTTATGATTATATTTTTTTTAATTTATTTTGTTATCATTTATTATCATTATTTTTTATTATTAATATTTATTGTTATTATTATACTAATTTCTTCTTCTTCATTATTATGTTTTATTTGTATTAATATTTATTGTTATTATTATTATTTTCATTCCTTCTTCATCATCTTTATTATTATATTTTATTTTATTATAATTTATTATCATTATTTTTTCTTATTAATTAATATTTATTGTTATTTTTATTATACTAATTTCTTCTTCTTTATTATTATGTTTTATTTTTATTAATACTTATTGTTATTGTTATTATTCTCATTCCTTCTTCTTCTTTTTTATTATTATATATTTTTTTATCATTTATTATCATTTTTTTTATTATTTATTGTTATTACTATTATTCATCTGTTTGGGTTACATTAGTAGATCAAGCCGTAGGCTTTGTGTAGACTTGCGGTTGGTGGGGGCGGGGGCAGCAAAGATGCGCAGTTATGCCACCGATTGAGCCACCCACCAACCACCCCCCTTAAGCTGCAATATGCAGCAGATGGAAATGTTTGCTTAACCACTTAAGACCCGGACCAAAATGCAGGTAAAGGACCTTGCCCCTTTTTGCGATTCGGCACTGCGTCGTTTTAACTGACAATTGCGCGGTTGTGCGACGTGGCTCCCAAACAAAATTGGCGTCCTTTTTTCCCCACAAATAGAGCTTTCTTTTGGTGGTATTTGATCACCTCTGCGGTTTTTATTTTTTGCGCTATAAACAAAAATAGAGCAACAATTTTGAAAAAAAACATTTTTCCTTTTTGCTATAATAAATATCCCCCAAAAATATATAAAAAAAACATTTTTTTTCCTCAGTTTAGGCCGATACGTATTCTTCTACCTATTTTTGGTAAAATAAAATCGCAATAAGCGTTTATCGGTTGGTTTTCGCAAAATTTATAGCGTTTACAAAATAAGGGATAGTTTTATTGCATTTTTATTATTTTTTTTTTTTTTTTACTACTAATAGCGGCGATCAGCGATTTTTTTTCGTGACTGCGACATTATGGCGGACACTTCGGACAATTTTACACATTTTTAGGACAATTGTCATTTTCACAGCAAAAAATGCATTTAAATTGCATTGTTTACTGTGAAAATGACAGTTGCAGTTTGGGAGTTAACCACAAGGGGGCGCTGTAGGATTTGAGTGTTTCCTGTGTGTGTTTACAACTGTAGGGGGGTGTGGCTGTAGGTGTGACGTCATCGATCACGTCCCCCTATAACAGGGATGACGTGATCGATGTTGCGGCCGTTTTCCGTCCGTTTACATCAGTTTCCGTTCCGTTTTCCGTCCGTTTTTCATCAGTTTTTTTCATCAGTTTTTTCATCCGTTTTTTTTTTTTTTTTTTTAGAACTTTTTTTTTTTTACATATTTTGATGAAAAACTGACGTTAGCGGATCGGATGGTAAACGGATCATCCGCTAACGTCCGTTTTTCGTCCGTTTCGTTTTTTTGACGGAAGAAAAATAGGGTTTTCTTCCGTCCAAAAAAACGGAGCTTACCGCAGACGGATGTTAACGGACGTTAGCGGATGCTCATCCGCTAATGGACGCTAACCCATAGGGAAGCATTGAGGTCCGTTAACGGACGTCCAAAAAACGGACGAACTGAACGGACGTGTGAAAGAGCCCTTACTGGGGGGATTTACTAAAACTGGAGCACTCAGAATCTGGTGCAGCTGAGCATGATAGCCAATCAGCTTCTCACTTCAGCTTGTTCAGTTCATCTTTGGCAATGAAACCTGGAAGCTGATTGGTTGCACCAGATTTTTCACTCTCCAGTTTTAGTAAATAAGCCCTACTTTTTTAGAAACAGAAAAGATTGTAAAGCCTCTGCTGCAATCCGTTCTACTATTGGCTGGATTAGGTTTCATTCTCTGTTGGGCGCTCTGTACAGCCACGATAGTGATTCCTCATGTGTGATGAAAGCACAGCCAGGGCATGCTGGGACTTGTAGTTCCCTGGATCATATATAACTAAAGGGTGTTTGCATTGAATTAAAAGAGGATGGTCAAGATGCATGGAGGGGTTGTCAATAATCTGGAGCGATTGGTGCCAATTCTTGATCGAATTTTTTTTTTCCCCCTTTGATGTTTAACCCTTGATGTTTAACCCCTTCCCAGCCAGTGTCATGAGTACAGTGACAGTGTGTATTTTTTTGTATTGATCACTGTATTAGTGTCACTGGTTCCCACAAAGTGTCAGTTAGTGTCCAATTGCCTGCCATACTATCACAGTCCCGCTATAAATTGAATATATATATCAGTATGCCATAGTTTGTAGACACTATGGGGTCGATTTACTAAAGGGAAAACGACTGTGCACTTTGCAAAGGGCAGTTGCTCCAGAGCTTAGTAAATGAAGTAGGGCCTTACTTTGCAAGAATACCCAATCACATGCAAGGAAAAAGAAAAAAAATGTTTTGCTTGCACATGATTGGATGATGGAAGTCAGCAGAGTTTCTGCTCATTAACTAAGCTCTGGAGCAACTGCCCTTTGCAAAGTGCACAGTCGTTTTCCCTTTAGTAAATCGACCCCATAGTGTCTACAAACTATGGCATACTGATATATACAGTGCGGAAAATAAGTATTTGAACACCCTGCTATTTTGCAAGTTCTCCCACTTGGAAATCATGGAGGGGTCTGAAATTGTTATCGTAGGTGCATGTCCACTGTGAGAGACATAATCAAAAAAAAAAAATTCCAGAAATCACAATTTATGATTTTTTTAACTATTTATTTGTATGATACAGCTGCAAAGAAGTATTTGAACACCTGAGAAAATCAATGTTAATATTTGGTACAGTAGCCTTTGTTTGCAATTACAGAGGTCAAACGTTTCTTGTAGTTTTTCACCAGGTTTGCACACACTGGAGGAGGGATTTTGGCCCACTCCTCCACACAGATCTTCTCTAGATCAGTCAGGTTTCTGGGCTGTCGCTGAGAAACACGGAGTTTGAGCTCCCTCCAAAGATTCTCTATTGGGTTTAGGTCTGGAGACTGGCTAGGCCACGCCAGAACCTTGATATGCTTCTTACAGAGCCACTCCTTGGTTATCCTGGCTGTGTGCTTCGGGTCATTGTCATGTTGGAAGACCCAGCCTCGACCCATCTTCAAAGCTCTAACTGAGGGAAGGAGGTTGTTGCCCAAAATCTCGCAATACATGGCCCCGGTCATCCTCTCCTTAATACAGTGCAGTCGCCCTGTCCCATGTGCAGAAAAACACCCCCAAAGCATGATGCTACCACCCCCATGCTTCACAGTAGGGATGGTGTTCTTGGGATGGTACTCATCATTCTTCTTCCTCCAAACACGGTTAGTGGAATTATGACCAAAAAGTTCTATTTTGGTCTCATCTGACCACATGACTTTCTCCCATGACTCCTCTGGATCATCCAAATGGCCATTGACAAACTTAAGACGGGCCTTGACATGTGCTGGTTTAAGCAGGGGAACCTTCCATGCCATGCATGATTTCAAACCATGACGTCTTAGTGTATTACCAACAGTAACCTTGGAAACGGTGGTCCCAGCTCTTTTCAGGTCATTGACCAGCTCCTCCCATTTAGTCCTGGGCTGATTTCTCACCTTTCTTAGGATCATTGAGACCCCACGAGGTGAGATTTTGCATGGAGCCCCAGTCCGAGGGAGATTGACAGTCATGTTTAGCTTCTTCCATTTTCTAATGATTGCTCCAACAGTGGACCTTTTTTCACCAAGCTGCTTGGCAATTTCCCCGTAGCCTTGTGGAGGTGTACAATTTTGTCTCTAGTGTCTTTGGACAGCTCTTTGGTCTTGGCCATGTTAGTAGTTGGATTCTTACTGATTGTATGGGGTGGATAGGTGTCTTTATGCAGCTAATGACCTCAAACAGGTGCATCTAATTTAGGATAATAAATGGAGTGGAGGTGGACATTTTAAAGGCAGACTAACAGGTCTTTGAGGGTCAGAATTCTAGCTGATAGACAGGTGTTCAAATACTTCTTTGCAGCTGTATCATACAAATAAATAGTTAAAAATTCATAAATTGTGATTTCTGGAATTTTTTTTTTTTTGATTATGTCTCTCACAGTGGACATGCACCTACGATAACAATTTCAGACCCCTCCATGATTTCCAAGTGGGAGAACTTGCAAAATAGCAGGGTGTTCAAATACTTATTTTCCGCACTGTATATATTCAATTTATAGCGGGACTGTGATAGTATGGCAGACAATTGGACACTAACTGACACTGACACTTTGTGGGAACCAGTGACACTAATACAGTGATCAGTACAAACAAATATACACTGTCACTGTACTCATGACACTGGCTGGGAAGGGGTTAAACATCAAGGGTTATATGTGTGCCTAACCAGTGTTTGTGTGTTTACTGTGTGAGGTGCTTTCACTAAGGGATATGCTGGTTTTTATTTCCTGCTTTGCATGGAAACAAAAACCGGCACATCCCTGATGACAGAACAGGGCTCTGTATATCATCCATTGGCTGGCATCTGCTGATCAACTTGTGTTGTGACTAATCACAGCCAGGGCGCCAGTTGCTCGTGCTCATGTCCCCTACCCGGAAAAGCAGAATCACCTATTTATACGGGATTCTTCGCAGCCGACCAACACTGTAGCAGTAAAGCTATAGTGCACGATCGGCAAGTGGTTAAAGAGGAGCTCTAGTCAGCAGCTACAAATACTGTAGCTACTGACTCTTAATATAAGGACACTTACCTGTTCAGGGATCCCGCGATGTCGGCACCCCAAGGCGATTCGTTAATGGGCCTTGGGCGCAGGCACCAGCATTGCAAGTAAGGGAATCTGCCAGTAAAGCCTTCAGGCTTCACAGTTGGTTCCTACTGCGCATTCGTGAGTTGCGCTGCACTTTCTGAATCATTCTGTCGTCTTCTGGGACCTGTGTGTGTTAGCTATCTTGGCTGTATGCCCAGACGCCACACTCTGTGTTAACCAGGAAGAGAAAATCTCCTAACATGATCTGAACTTTCTAAACAGTATATCAATGTGAAGACAGCAGATATACATGTAAAACCTATGTAGGGAGATTTGGTTCATCCCTGTGTATCATCTGAGGCGGTTCACTACACTGGGTGTATGGAGGGTTTACATTCACTTTAATATATACTGTTCTGGGACCTCCTGCCGGGTTGTTTCCCAGGACTTGCTTGTCTGACATTATGAGGACCTCAAAGATACGCATTTAGGTTTTCACATTTGTGGATTGTGGGAACGCAACACAAAATTTGCACACATTTCCAGAATGCACAAAAAACACACCCCCCTCACAGGTATGTACCAGTGCCATCCTTAGTGGCACCCCAACGCACCTTCCTAATGCAAACTCTTTCCTGCGTTCTAAAATGCATGGCAACCCTAAACGCGATAATGATCAAAAGAGTGTGCACACCTTTCCATAGGTGTCAATAAGGTGCTCCAAGGTTGGGAACACCTGATGTACAGCTGCTCATTGTGTACACTTCTGTACATAGCACACTTCTATACATAGCACACTTCTATACATAGCACACATCTGTACATAGCACACATCTGTACATAGCACACTTCTGTACATAGCACACTTCTGTACATAGCACACTTCTATACATAGCACACTTCTATACATAGCACACTTCTGTACATAGTACACTTCTGTACATAGCACACTTCTATACATAGCATACTTCTGTACATAGCACACTTCTGTACATAGTACACATCTGTACATAGCACACTTCTGTACATAGCACACTTCTGTACACAGCACACTTCTGTACACAGCACACTTCTGTACATAGCACACTTCTATACACAGCACACTTCTGTACATAGCACACTTCTGTACACAGCACACTTCTGTACACAGCACACTTCTGTACATAGCACACTTCTATACATAGCACACATCTGTACATAGTACACTTCTGTACATAGCACACTTCTGTACATAGCACACTTCTGTACATAGCACACTTCTGTACACAGCACACTTCTGTACACAGCACACTTCTGTACATAGCACACTTCTGTACACAGCACACTTCTGTACACAGTACACTTCTGTACACAGCACACTTCTGTACATAGCACACTTCTGTACACAGCACACTTCTGTACACAGCACACTTCTATACATAGCACACTTCTGTACATAGCACACTTCTGTACACAGCACACTTCTGTACATAGTACACTTCTGTACATAGCACACTTCTGTACACTTCTGTACCATAACACACTTCTGTACATAGCACACTTCTGTACATAGTACACTTCTGTACATAGCACACTTCTGTACACTTCTGTACCATAACACACTTCTGTACATAGCACAATTCTGTACATAGTACACTTCTGTACATAGCACACTTCTGTACACTTCTGTACCATAACACACTTCTGTACATAGCACACTTCTGCACCTCTGCAGAAAGTTGCAGATCAGCTGTGGAAAGTTTGGAATGGGGACGAGTTTGACAGCTTCCAACTTTTTTTTTTTTTTTTGCCCAGAGCAGAATTTGAATGCAGCATGTGACAGAGTGGAATTTCTCCAGACTTGTATGTAGACATGTGTACAGAGCTGGGAGATCCGGGGTGGGTTCCTAATCATTGCTGCCCGTCTGTGTGCCTCCTGCATCATACACTGCCCATTGGTAGAAGTGTGAGCCAAGGATGCCCAGCATATGCCAGACTGAGAGCCCAAGCTTATAGTGGAGAAGTATGAAACAATTCTGGAATCATTCCTACTTTATGAATTCTTAGGTCCCGTGTACACCGGGTGTTTGCCCAACTCTTCTAAATGTCAGGAGAAAAGCTGCATCAAAAACACACCTAAAGCCGCATTATTGCAAATCCTTAGCTCCTTATATGTATTTCACTGATATGTTCAGATGTTTGTAAGAGAATGCTCCAGCTAATGGTGTGTTTTGTATATAGCTGGTGTGAGGAAGATACTCTACAACCAGGACAGATCCAGCACTGAGAATGGATGACTCGGGATCCTGGTCTGAGACCTCCAGCCCTGACGCCACATTGCCTTCACAGGGGTAAGAAGAACCTTCGCAAAGTACTAGCTGACAGTTTCCTCGTATGGCAGTCTGTGGACTCCTGACCCTGTTGTGTAAGCAAAGAGCGGTCTGTCACAGTGCCGCTAAATGATAATGAAGGTGAAAACTTTCTGTACATTGCCCCAGTCAGAGATTACATTTATTTTTTGTTTATTTGCTTGCTTGATGTATTATTTTAAATGTTTTATGGCTACCAGCTAAGATCTGTAAGACCTGGAAAGCTATCAGTGACATTTCCCAAATCCGTTATACGGCACACTAAGGGCTTTATTTACTAAACGCAAACGCAGTTGCTCCAGAGCTTAGTAAATGAGGGAAAGCTTCACTTACAATACCCAATCGCATGCAAGGAAATGATTGCACATGATTGGATGATGGTAGTATGCCCCGTACACACGAGCGGTTTTCCCATCTGAAAAAGTCCAATAAGAGCTTTTGGTCGGGAATCCCGACCGTGTATATGCTCCGTCTGACTTTTCCCAACAAAAAAACTGCCGGAAAAAGATAGCGAGCAGGTTCTCTATTTTCCCGACGGGAAAAATTCCTAGTGGAAAAATCGCTCGTCTCTATGCAATTCCAATGCGCAAAAAAACATGCATCCTCAGAATCAAGCAGAAGAGCCAAACTGCCTATTGAACTTCATTAATCTCCGCTCGTCGTACGCGTTGTACGTCACCGCGTTCTTGACGGACGGAATTTGGTGTGACCCCGTGTATGCAAGACAAGCTTGAGCGGAATTCCGTCGGAAAAAAACATCCATTTTTTTTCCCGACTGGAAAACGGCTTGTGTGTACGGGGCAGTAAGCAGATCTTCTGCTTATTTCCTAAGCTCTGGAGCAACTGCACTTAGCAAAGCGCGCAGTCTGTTTGCCTTTAGTAAATCCACCCCTGTGATTCTTATTGCAAGTAAATTTAAAAAGGTAATTCCAGTCTCCATGTTTGGTGGGCCTGCTGAAAAGTGCAAAGATTTGGGATTTGTGTGAACGCTTTTATATGTTTACTGACTAGGACAAATCTTTA
Organism: Rana kukunoris; assembly: GCA_029574335.1. Lineage (NCBI taxonomy): Eukaryota > Metazoa > Chordata > Amphibia > Anura > Ranidae > Rana > Rana kukunoris. Next base: position 195,347,110 of record CM056054.1, read on the forward strand.
AAAAAAAACAGCTAGCTTTATTAGGTCACTCAGTAGTAAAGGATTCGCGATATGTATGAAGGCTGATCTCCTTTGTGTTCATAGCTGCGTGTATTGCTATAGCCAGATCTTGGAAGTCTCCTATTATCCCATTTGATTTGGCCAAGGCCAAACTATCCTGGACAATGATCATTGAGGAACACTCTGCCACCCTGAGCGATAAGTTGACCTGGCTTTAGAAAATCTGGGACCCCCTGGATCAAATATTTCACAAGGAATGCCTAATACTCTCATGATACTCTCATTTGGTACATGCATTTTCAGACCAGTCCAGGATCACTAAAGGAATTTTTTTTTTTAGCTAAATAGCTTCAATTACCTTACTGCAGTACTGGTTTCATGTCCTTATTGTTAGTTTTTGCTTTGAAGTTGCTGTAATCCTGCTCTGTTCTCCACACTTTCTGCTTGTCTGTTTCCTTATAACCACAGTACTGGGAGCTTTCTCACGGTGGTTTGAGCTGTCATTACTGTGTGTCTAAAACTTCACAGAACCAATCAGATTCATTTTAAAAACAAAACACTGCCCTGGATTTGTTTGTTTTTGTTCTGTGTGTCTATTTCTACTTCACAGAAAGATGAAGCCAGTTCAAAAGTGAAACTAACCTGCAGGCACATTATATGATTGATTTTTATCTATTTTTAATCATTTTGAAAATGAATCAGTTAACTTTTATGTCTCTATACCCTGTAAACAGTCATTTCAGCAAAACATTTTTTTTCCTTTAGTGACCCTATGGCCGCGTACACACGAGCAGACAGATTTGTTCAAATCGGTCGGGCCGACCGATTTGAACAAATCTGTCTGCTGGGGACGTATTGGTTTGATCGTGTACACACGATCAAACCAAAATCCCTGCCGCCAAACGTCGCGGTGACGTGGCGGTGACGTTGAGAACATGTTCTTTTTTACACCGATGGAATTCCGATGTGAATTTGGTCGGACGGTCCGATCGTGTGCACGGGGGTTAAGAGATTTTACTTGTACACTTACTATAAAAATACATTAATAAAAAACTATTTAAAAGATAAGGTAATTCCACCAGGAAGTGATTTTTACCGGTGAGTAGAGACTTGTTGGCTGTGTGGCTCCTGGCTTCCCAAATGACCCAAAAGCTCGATCCTCCTTCAGAATTCTTTGCTCTGCTCCTGCATTGGGCAACCCTGCCATGTTTCTTCCCTTCAGATTTTACAAAGGGTTTTCCATTGTTAGCAGATTATAATTTTGTGTTGTTTTGTAGACCAAATGTGTACAGAGCGATGGAAAGAAGATCAATCCAGGGTGATGATAAGGGGACATCTAATGACTTGTTTGTTTGGTTTTTGCTGTGGTTCTCCATGCTGAATTGAGAAGTGAGGTTGGTGATTGGTGGTGTTTACATTGCAGAATGCCCGTCACCCCCTTGGAATTATTTACGTAATGCCATAGATAAGAAAAGGTCAGGGATAAACCAAAGAAGCGTAAGATTGGCAAACACTTCATTCAAGTATTATGTGATAAACCAGGAGAAAACAAACACTCCAAAAAGGATCGGAAGGCTTTAAAATATTGTTCTGATCGCGTCCCATGGCCAGGTCATGTTTTCTGTGCGTGTCAAAAGTGCTATAGAGTTAAATAGTGATTGTGTTGAGTGGTTCTGTCATGGTGGGAGAGGATGCATTCAGCCCCTGTATTGGAGGGATGTAAAGCTGTATCAGTTGTGTAGTGTTTAATGCTGGAAAGGAACATAATAAAAATACATAAGGACCCTTTCACACGGGCGGATTCTGTTGTGATCAGCAAGGGACCTGTGAGCGGACCCCTGCTGATCGGAGCAGAGCGAGCGGAGGACTTAGCCCCCTTCACTTATTATTAGTGGGCCTGAAGCGACCTGGAGGTAGGTGGCTGTTAACAAACACAAGTCTGTTTACACCAACCTGTCCATAGGTATGAATAGACCTTCTGATCAGGTCCACCTAAATAACTGATAGGACGGATCAGAACACTCCTCTGAAAGGGGCCTTACAATACCGTCAAGGGGTCAAGTCAGATTTGATGTGTGACTTTTTATGTCTGCAGGTATGATAGAAGTTTAATGTTTTATGATCAGGTGATGTGAGGGCCATGTCACCATTAAAATCTTGTAACAGACCTGCATTGAGGTCATGGTGGGGCCTGGTCTCAAATGTCTATATGGAAGATGTCACTGGTCTTGTGATCGAGTCGTGTAAGGGCTTGGTCTAAGATATCTGTATTGGCCATGTTACTCTAGCAATCCTGTCACTGGTCTTGCGATTAGGTCTTGTTGGGGCCTGGTCTTCTATGCCTGTCTGGACCACGTCACATCAGCAGTCCTGTCACTGATCAGGTCAATGAAGGGGCTTGATCTACTATATCTGTAAGGGCCATGTAAGTCAAGCGATCCTGTCACTGGTCTTTCATTTAGTTATTGTTGGGGCCTGGTCTTCTATGGGTGTATGGGCCCATGTGACATCAGTGTTCCGGTCACAGGTCTTGTGATTTGGTCATATTGGGGCCTGGTCTTCTATGGGTGTATGGGCCCATGTGACATCAGTGTTCCGGTCACTGGTCTTGTGATTTGGTCATATTGGGGCCTGGTCTTCTATGGGTGTATGGGCCCATGTGACATCAGTGTTCCGGTCACTGGTCTTGTGATTTGGTCATATTGGGGCCTGGTTGTCTATGTCTTTATGGGCCATGTCACTCTAAAAATCATGTCAGTGGTTTCTTGATGAATTCTGTCGAGGAAACCAGTCGTGTGTACGTGGCCTCAGGCTATGCGCCATGCCAGCGCCCATAGCTCCCAACTGTCCCTGATTTTGAGGCACTGTCCCTGATTTTGAGCAATGTCCCTCTGTCCCTCATTCCTCCTTATTTGTCCCTCATTTTGGTCTGATATATGGAGTTGTATATAAAATGCACTTTTAATCTATCAAAAAACGTTTTCCGGTGCTAAACCTTTCATCTGTCTAAATTGCTGCATTTGTAAATTCCAAAAGTCAATATAAAGGAATAGTAGAAACAGCACTTGTGGGTTTAACTAATCTTGTTTTTTTTGTACAAGTGTCCTTTAAATGGGGCATGGCAAGGGGAGTGTCCTATGCCTACATACTTTTGCTGATAGGTGTCCCTCATTCCCATCTCAGAAAGTTGGGAGGTATGCCAGCGCCTAGTGTGCCTGTAACTCCTGTAGTCTGTATGGGCGCCATGCTCCCCCTATCTCTGTAGCCTGTAGGAGCGTAGCACACACAGACATGGAACTTACCTTCCTGCTGTGTGATTTATGGTGGAGGTCCCACTAAAAAAAAATAAAACAATTTAAAAGCAAGCAGCTACAAATACAGCAGCTGCTGACTTTTAATACATGGACACTTACCTGTCCAGGGTGCCCACGATGTCGGCAGCCGAGGCCGAGCAATCGCTCGGCTCTCGGCTGCCCCCGCTGGCATCCTCGGTGAGGGAATCAGGAAATTAAGCGTCGCGGCTTCACTTCCCGGTTCCCAACTGCGCATGCACAAATCGCACTGCGCGTCTTCACTGGTCCCCGCTGTGTTCTGGGAACTGTGTGTCTCCCAGAAGACAGCGGGGGCACAGAGTAGGTGCCAGAAGTGGCGTAGATCACCTAGGTGATCTATGCCAGAAAGTGGGAGAAAATACCTGTATTAGACAGGTATCTGCTCCTCCCTACCCCCTGAAAGATGCCAAATGTGACACCGGAGGGGGGGGGGGGGTTCCAAAAAGTGGAAGTTCCATTTTTGCGCAGAACTCCACTTTACCACTTCAGTACTGTAGGACGTCATATGACGTCCTGGACTTTAGTGGGGGGATATCTGAATGATGCCTGCAGCTACAGGCATCATTCAGATATCCTTCTTTTCAGGCGGCGATTCTGCGCACCATAAGAATGATCATAGTGGTGGTTCCGCCGCTTGATCGTACTTATAGGTGGCGGGGAGGGGACATCCCCCCTCCAGCCGCTTCTCCGGGCTCTCCCGTGCCATCGGAGGCCCAGAGAACGAATCGGCCGCTGCTGAATGAAGAGCATAGAGATTTCCGGTCATCTCCATAACCGTCGGAGGCCCGGGCGCGACATTATGACCTCACGCCCGGGTACCCGGAAGTAAACAAAGCCATAATTGCGGCTGTAAAAATGACATCAGTGAATTTTTTCCCGATCTCGTGCTTTCCAGCCTGGAGGAGAGATGTGTAGTCTTATTGACCCTGCATCTCTCCATAAAGAGGACCTGTCACACACTATTCCTATTACAAGGGATGTTCACATTATTTGTAATAGGAATAAAAGTGATCAAAACAAAAATGTAAAAAAAAAAGTAAAAAAAAAAAAAAAATTAAGTAAAATAAAAAAAATATCTAAAACGCCCCTGTCCCAATGCGAATGCGCACGTAAGTCCCACCCACATTTGTAAACAACGTTCACACCACACATGTAAGGCATTGTTTCAGTGAGAGCAATAATTCTAGCACTAGACCTCTTCTGTAACTCTAAACTGGTAACCTGTACAAAATAAATAATAATGAAAGCATTGCCTATGGAGATTTTTAAGTACCGAAGTGTGGCGCCATTCCATGAGTGTGTGCAATTTTAAAGCGTGACATGTTAGGTATCTATTTACTCGGCGTAACATCATCTTACACATTATACAACAAAATTGGGCTAACTTTACTGTTTTGTTATTTTTTAATTCATGAAATCGTTTAAAAAAAAAAAGGCGTTTAAAAAAGGCGTTTGAAAAAGGATTGCGCAAATATCGTGCGTGATAAAAAGTTGCAATGACCGCCACTTTTTTCCGTAGGGTGTCTGCTAAAAAAAATATATATATATATATATCTGTTAGAGCTGAAACGATTAATCGATATTATCGATAATAATCGATAATGAAAATCGTTGTCAACGATTTTCATTATCGATTAGTTGGTTCGTCCGCACCTTGCTTTATTTCCGTCCAAAGTAATCCTCCTGTCCTGTCCTACTAGTCCGCGCCGCATTGTCCTATGTAAGGCGACGTCGTATGACGAGGCACGTCCGCGCCGCGTGTATGTGTAAGGTGCCGACGTATGACGCTGCACGTCCACGCCGCCTCTCCACGCTTCTCCTCGCCTCTGACGTCAGCACCCCACTGAACTTCTGAGCCCCACCCGCTGCTGCCTCAAGGGAACAGAGGCGAGAAGCAGCCGAGAGGACTGAGGAGAGCCAAGCTGTAAAAAGGTAGAACACAAGTACCAGTGCAATACCAGTACCCAATACAGTACCAGTACAGCAACAGTACACACTATACATGCATTTTTATGACAATTCCCAATCCTCCTAACTCCCATCGTTGGTGTTCCGGGGGGTGGGTGGAATAGTAGTGCCCCATCGTTGGTTTTCCTGGGGGGGGGGGGAATAGTGCCCCATTGGTGTTCCTGGGGGAGGGAATAGTGCCCCATTGGTGTTCCTGGGGGAGGGGAGTAGTGCCCCATCATTTGGTGTTCCCGGGAGGAATAGCAGTGCATAAATATAATTGAAGAATCATTTATGTTTATAAAACTATACAATACATAATAATATTAATTGCAGTTGCACTCAGTCTCCTCACCTTTTTTTTTATGATTTTATCCGATTAATCGAAAAAATAATCGGCCGATTAATCGATTATGAAAATAATCGTTAGTTACAGCTCTAATATCTATATATGAAAAGATACCTATAAATAAATATATATATATATATATATATATATATATATATAGGTATCTATATAGGTATCTATATATAATGTTGGGGGTTCTGAGTAATTTTCTAGCAAAATAATTATGATTTTTACATGAAGGAGAGAAGTGCCAGAATAGGCGCGGTATGGAAGTGGTTAATGCTCTCCCCACTCCCTTGCTATAACCCCTCCCACCAAATATACGGCGTTAAAACTATGTAAGTTATTTTCTAAGAAAAAAGGATTATCATTTCTAAATGCTATTTTTTGACTTACCATCTGGTTTCAGAGCCCCGTGTTCACAAATACTTACAATATTACAATACCTTGTGAGCAGTAGACTTGGAAACGTTTCCTTTTTCTATTAAAAGTTAAAGTATATCTAAAGCTAGAATGTTTTAGTTTTGGATGGAGTAGGGAAGGGTTAAAGCCATAGACAGGTCTTTTTCTGACATCGGTGTCCCATTGGGGAGATTTCCCTTCTCTTCCTGTCCCATAGACACAACTACAAGTGAAAGGATATCTCTTCAAAGGTTTAGCTGTAGATAACACCTATACATTTGATGGACAGTATTGTGACCAGGTATGCCATATATGATCTGAGGGAGGGGTTAGCGCTCAGGCATAATTAGGGCTATAAGCCCGTTTAGCTGAGACCATGTGACCAAAACGTTGACACTGGTCAGGTGACTAGGGTGACCACATTTTCAAACTACCATTCAGGGGCGCCCCCTTCCCAAAAATCAGCCTGTGCTGTAACGAATCACAGCACAGTGATTGGACACAAGAGGCGGGATTTATGATTTCGCCAATCACAGGCGGAGATTGTGCTCCTCCAGGCATTCCCGGCCAGGGCAAGTACTGACAGTGAGTAAAGCAGTGATGTGGCAGCCTTTTTGGGGGCATCAGATTGGCCGGGGGGGGGGGGTAGCTATGTCAGTTTCATTCCGGGACACTGTCAGGGGAGGGCTGGCAGCCTTAGCCCTGGGGGGCAAGTCCAGTCAAGTGGCCCATTGAACTGCCGAATGAGCTCACCATCCATGGCCCATCTGGTTTTTCAATGCAGCCTCACCAGTGCCCATCAATGCAGCCTGATCACTGGGGCAGGTTACATGGAGTGTATGGGGGGAGATGGGGGGTCAGCTAGGCGTGTCAGGGTCTCTCACCTCAGTTATCTCAGCTCAGCAGATCCGTGCATGCCACAGCCTCCTGGGGGAGTAATTTTTCCTGGTCCTGGGGTCAAGTTGCAGCCAGCACCCAGCCCTGCAGTCCTGCGTCCCGACTTCCTGGCACGTACTGCCTCTGCCTGCTTTCAAGAATCCAGTCCCAGGGAGTTGTAGTTTCCTCCCGACTTCCTTGTGCAGAACAAAAAACAAAAATGGTAGCTGGCAGTGGCTGCTGGCCATTTTGAACATAAGTTAGAGTGGCCTGGAAGGCAATTGCCACCCTGTCCCCTGGCCCAGCCCTCCCCTGGACACTGTATTGTCCTGGAATGAAGGTGCCCGGGACAGACCTGCAAAATGCGGGAATCCGGGACACGTGGTCACCCTACAGATGACTGAGCACCAGCATGGGTGACAATTGTGGCTTCTTATTGAAGTTTGCTATTCAGCAGATTTCAGTCCAAATCATTATGGTGTGGGGTAGATTTTTAGGGGTTGGGCTTGGCCCCTTAGTTCCAGTGAAGGGAACTCTTAAGGCATCACCATACCAAGACATTTTGGACAATTTCGTGCTCCCAACTTTGTGCGAACAGTTTGGGGATGTCCCCTTCCTGTTCCAGCATGACTGAGCACCAGTGGACAAAGCAAGGTCCATAAAGACATGGATGAGAAAGTTTGGGGTGGAAGAACTTGACTGGCCTGCACAGAGTCCTGACCTCAACCTGATAGAACACCTTTGGAATGAATTGGAGTGGAGACTGCAAGCCAGGCTTTCTCCAACATCACTGCCTGACCTCACAAATGCGCTTCTGGAAGAATGGTCGAACATTCCCATAGACACACTCCTAAACCTTGTGGATAGCCTTCCCAGAAGAGTTTGAGCTGTTATAGCTGCAAAGGGCGGGCCAACACAATATTGAACGCCACGGACCAAGACTCGGATGCCATTAAATTCATGTGCGTGTGAAGGCGGGTGTCCCAATACTTTTGAGAATACAGTGTATGTTTTCATTTCTTTAATGAAACAGCATTTGTGTCCACAGTTCGGTGAAGAGGGAGGGGGATATTCCATCACACGTTTTCTGGGCAGGATGGAACGTTTAATCCAGACTTCGTGCTGATTCACATTTCTGTGGGCTGAACATCCTTTGCATGTCTAAGGTTGATGTTTCCATTGACTTTGGCAGTGTGTGATAGATGTCACCTACATCACTGAGCACATTGGGAGGACTCTGGGTGGACTCATCTTGTTTGTGTTTATAATGAATAATGTTTTTTTCTTAATATAAAAGATCTTCAATCTTATGGAGAACTGCTTGCTAACCACGTTTTGCATCTACTGTGCATGGCCACATAAAACAACTTTATTGATATTTAACACAATTATTGTGCACATGGCAGCTACTGAAGCCGGCCGGCCATACATGGATCTAAATGTGGCTCGTTCAGCAGGGATCGGACATACGTCGATCTATGTATGGGCTAGCTGGTTGTTTCACAAGTCAATCAGACATCTGCTGGTTGCATTAAAAAAAAAAAAAAAGAATCATGTATGGCCATTCTAAGAAGCATATTTAACTACTTGATCTCCGAAAGACTTTACCCCCCCCCCCTTCATGACCAGGCCATTTTTTTGCTATTCGGCACTGCGCTACTTTAACTGGTAATTGCGTGGTCATTCAGTGCTGCATCCAAATTAAATTTATTTAATTTTTGATACAAAATAGAACTTTCTTTTGGTGGTATTTGATCACTACTGGGTTTTTTATTTTTTGTAATATAAACGAAAAAGACTGAATATGTTGGAGAAAAGAAACTGTTGTTTTTACTTTCCGCTATAAAACATACCCAATAAAAAAAAAAAAAAAAAAAAAAAGAATTCTTCATAAATTTTGGTCAAAATGTATTCTGCTACATGTCTATGATAAAACAAAATCATAAGTGTATATTGATTAGTTTGTATGCAAGTTATAACATTTAGAAACTATGGTATATATCCTGGAATTTGTATTTTTTTATACTACTAATGGCGGCAGTCAACAACTTATAATGGGACTAACTGCCACTGACATCACCAGTGTGACATTAATACAGTGATCAGTGATAATACTATACACAGTCCCTGTAGTAGGAAGGGGTTAACATCTAGGGAAATCACGGGGTTAAATGTGTGCCTAACTATGTGTAATGTGTGTACAGTGTGTTGCTTTTACTACTAGATCTCTCAGTTTCTCATCCCTATTTTGCAGGGATGAGAAACTGACAGATCACTACCTGTGTATAGAGCTCTGTGTTGTTTACCAACACACAACTCCGGGCTTTGATTGCACACAGCCAACCAGTAGGTACCGGCCAATGGTGAATCATTGGCTGTGACTTGCTGACAGGCACCCGCTGTGCACAATCACAGTGGGTGCAGGGCAAGGGGCACTCATTTCCGCGCCCTAAACCTGGAATTAGGCAGAGACATACAGGTACGTCGCTTTGTCCACAGCGGCCGTTTGCCTGTAGTACTTTGTGGGCAGGAGGCAAGTGGTTAATGTTGAACTCCAGGATAAACTTGAACTGGCGAGCAGCCCACAGTGATCAGTGTACAGGAGCTGGCACTACATGTGGCGTAGACAGGAGACTGCTGCCTCAGTACAGGGAAGATATGTAACAAGCACTGCAGCAGCTTTTTTTTATGTGAATCCAATGCAAGTTTAGTATTTAGTATAATTGTATGGCTGAACTCACACTGCACAGACATCACATGTAATGTCTGACATCGCTACAGTGTGAACCTAGACTTAAAGCGGAGTTCCGCCAATTTTTTATTTTCGTAAATACTGCAGCTGCTGATTTTTAAAATAGGGAAACTTACCTGTCCAGGGCGCCCGCAATGTCGGCACCCGAAGCCGATCTATAGCTTGGCTCTCGGGTGCTGCCGCTGCCATCTTTAGTAAGGGAATCTGGAAGTGAAGCCTTGCTGCTTCACTTCCTGGTTCCCTACTGCACATGCGTGACTCGCGCTGCACGATTCCAATGGTCCCGGCTGTCATCTGGGACCTGTGTTTCTCCCAGAAGACAGCAGGGGGGACGGAGAAGGCGCCGGAAATGGTGTAGATACCCGCGGGTGCCTCGGGTATCTATACCTGGAAGTGGGAACAAAATACCTATATTACATAAGTACCTAATCACCCTCCCCCTGTAAAAGTGCCAAATTTGACACCGGAGGGGGAGAGGGTTACGAAAAGCGGAAGTTCCATTAAACATTCACCTGTAAAATAGAAATAAAACATTTTTGTATAGATATATATATAAAAAAATTGAATATCTTTTTTATATGTGATCACATTCCCTCTGTTCTCAGCTGCATAAGAGCTGGGGGAGGAGAAGCAGCAGTGCACTGAGCTTCCCAGTGAATGGCTGTGCAGGGGGAGATGTGTCAGAATAGAAGGCATATATCTAGATTATGAAGTGTTGGGGTAACAAACACTTTAAGCCTGCTAGTGGGATCCTAGGAAAACTTAGGAACCCAAATCTTCTGAGTATGCCCTACTGCACTGGAGCGGGTCCTTGACACCCTGGGCACGCTTGTAGTGCGTTGGGTGGCGCTGGTAATCATTCTATACCGATACAGATTGCTGAGCACAGCACTGGGAAGGAGATGAGTGTTGCAGCCAGGGCTGTTTTTTTAGGTTTAGGAGCAGATTGAGTGATTTTTTTCTTGTTGGGAGTTGGGCTTTATTCTGATTTCTTCCACGTGAAAATCTATAAAACATAAAAAAAACATGGTTTCCATTTAACTGATTATAGTTACTGATTTCTGTAGTTTCTCATTATAAACAATTTCCTGTTCTCCAGGAAATACCCACGTTCTTTAATCACGTTATTTTTAAATCTGAAAAGTGGTAGTGTACATTCATACCAGTTACTTGCAATAATATGCAGCTCTGTTATATGCGAGTCTTATGCCGCATACACACGATCACTTTTTGTGATGAAAGAAAAGGATATTTTATGTGACGAAACAAAACGACGTTTTTCAAACTTCATTTTCCAAAACGACGTTGCATACACACCATCGTTTTTCCCAAAATGCTCTAGCAAAGCGTGGTGACGTACACCACGTTCGACGGCACTCTGTTCCATTGAAGCTCTGTCTCATAACTTGCTTCTGAGCATGCGCGGGTTTAAAATTGTTGTTTTGCCCACACACGATCACCTTTTTTGACACAAAAAATGACATTTTGAAAAACAAAAATTCAAGCATGTTCGAATTTTTTTTTGGTAGTTTTTTTGAAGACATAAAACGACGTTTTGCCCACACACGATCATTTTAAATGACGTTTTTGAAAAAGTCGTTTTTTATCATCACAAAAAGTGATCGTGTGTACGCGGCATAAGTATTAATGGCTCTTAATTAGAAAACACATTTATAGTCTAAACTGAAATCGTGAATGATTAAAATAACTGATGTATATTATGACAAGAAATTTGGAGACAATACAATTCACTTTTTAATTACATGTTTTATCTTTTTATATTTTTTCAATTCTAATAAATCAGATTGAATTTTTTTCATTTTGTGTTTTCACATTTGAACACACAAGATCAAGAAAATATGGGAAAAAGGGTCGGTGTATAGCTGCAGAAAAATGAATATGTTTTGTGTTACAGTGGTCATCAATCTTGGGAGTGTGACACAAAATGACAAGATGTAAATGTGACAGATCTCGGATACCCCAGATGGGCACCTCCGTCAGACCTGTATCTCCTGTCCTTCAAACGCACCCACAGCCTGCAGATTCGCCATAACCAGCCCTTAAACCCTCAATCACAAGACAACCCACACATGTGTTGAGGGTTAAACATGCCGAGCATAAACTGTTTATTAAATACAAGACATACACTTTTACACACAGTTAGGGACACTCCCCTCAGCCTTGTCATAGAGGGGAGGGGGTAGGGGACAAGGAACAACCAATGGGAACACTTGTACATTGAAACAGAAACTACAGATAAACATAAAGGGATTATGGTAAGCAGGCAGCCTCTCAATACACTTCCCCTGCGGAGAGATGTCTCCAGTCCAGACCATTGTCTATGTGCCATGAACCAACACAATTAGACACAGCAACAAGAGGGTGGTGGGGGAGAAGGGATGTAGCATTACATTATCTCAATGTCAGCTTGTCCCCAGGTCTCCAGTCTCTTCTGGGCCATAATCTGTGGGTAAGAGGCCCGCCCACAGTCCCTTACAAAACACACAGTGACAGTGGGTTCTGTTACAGTAGATGTCAGAAAATGTGAGACGTATTTGTCATTTTATGGCAAAGCAAAGCAAACGTCTCCAAATTAGGGCCTGTGGGCCAAAGGTGTCCCACTGCAAGTTTTTTTATCTGATCCTCTATTGTACAGGGACTCTGAGATGAGAGATGAGAGTGCTAACATAAGGGAGGACTCTGATGGGAGCCCTGATGTAAGGGAGGACTCTGATGTAAGGGGGGCTCCAATGTAAGGAGAAATTTGATGGGCTTAAAGTGTTACTAACCCAGGAGCCTGCATTCACTATATCTGGTCTCCCACAGTACACAGAAAATGCAATTATTTTAGTAACTATAAACTGCTAAATACCTTTTCTCATCAGCAGTATAAAGCAGTCTTAAGTCTTTTATCAGTGTTGTGTTAATGCTTGTAGGAGGAGTTTGCATTCTCCTCTTACTGTCCTATAAGGCTGCAGGACCCCTGGCCCTCGCTCTGGACAGTGCTGATTGGCCTTGTGCTGATCACATTAGCCCTTACAAAGGGCCAGATAAAAGAAAGCAAAGGGCCACAGTTTGGAGACTACTGATCTAAATTATATCATGCTAATTGCAAAAAATATCAAGTAATTGGATTACTGTAATTTAATTTGGATTCCTTCATTTAATTTTGGCCCATGAATATTTTTAAAACATACAATGTGACCATCATACTTAAAAAGTTTGGAGACCCCTGCTTTAAGGTTCTTGCCCAACCTTTTTTCCTTATGGTCTTAACATTTTGACCCTCAGGGACTGGCAGCCGATATGGGGACTATTTGTAAAGGGACTATTTTTGTAAAGGGACTGGCAGCCGATAACGGGACCATTTGTCAAGTCTTCAACTACACCTGCAGGACACCCCCTGTCTCTGACTATCTCTATCAGTGTGTTAGCTATCATTGACAATCCTCTGTAGCATTAGATATAGCATACTGAGTTGATGCCCCCTTTATCTAGTAAGTTGGCTACCACTGCTCTAAAGAGACAAGAGAAATGCCAGTGGATTTGTGGTTCTACAGTCAGGAGACCCAACAGTTATGCTGTCTGCAGATGCAGCAGATATACCTGTACTGCACAAGCAGACTTTTGGTTCGACTTAAGCCAGCCATAGATGGATCAAATCAGCAGGGACCAGCCATATATGGGCAGGCTGATTGTATGCAAGTTGATCGACTTGTGTACAGCCAGTCTTTCGGTTTCTTTATAGGCAATTATTGCCAGCAGCTATAGCCAATAACAGCTGGCTGGGTAGGCTCCCCACTGGCAGAACATAATAGCACTGCGGGAGGAATTCCCCCATCAATGTTAATGTGTTAATGGTGGAATCAAGCAATTTTCTTCCCCTCCACCTATGGTGGAAGAAAAGAAAGTCCCACAATCTATGATCTACTGTAGAAAGGGAATTCATCAGTTGGACAAGCAAGGGTTGCATTTCTACACACAGGACAGATAGCAGTGGACTATTCTGAAAGTTGTAGTGGCACAAAGACGGCCAAGTGAGACCTGCTGGGACTTATAGTACTAGCACATCTAGAAAGACCATAATGAGGACACTAGTCCTGCTTTCCAACTGTTGCCCCATCTTGTGGATTCTGAGCCTCTTTAGCCTCACAGCCATGTGAATGAGTCAGCCAGGATCACATCAATCTCTCTTGCACAGCAGCCACCGGAGGCTATAGAAGGTCCTGCACCCCCAGCAGAATAACAAGGTTGTCACGTCATCCCTAAAGAAAAAAAGAGACAGCAATTGAATGTATTTTTGAAGCACTGAGCGATCCCTCTGATGTTCTGATCTTCTACAATATAGGAAGATTTCACCCCACTGCCATGGCATGCCCTGGTCTCCTATGCACATCTGGAGCCTCCTGACTGCCGGCGTCCTTTATTGTAGTTTTTGTTCGATGACAAATATCAGTTAGGGCTAATAGTACAACTTAGAACTCTTTAGTTTACTGTAAACGGTCATAAAGGTTAAATTGACTTCTTTTGACAGGCAATCTTCCACACAGCATTCCAGCTGTTGTTTTGTGAAAAAAGTTTCTTTGGCATGCTTTGACACGCACATTCCAAATGGCGTTTAATCCTGAACATGCTGGAAGATGATGCTCAAGAATTATTAAAAACAGACCTCCAGCCAGACAACTAAATACACACCTGAAATACATTTTATGTAAACTGCTTACCTGACAATTTATAAAGAATTCTGATTCACACACCTTTTCCACGGTGCCCAGCCAAAAGGTTGGCACCATTATTTCCTGTTACAGCTCTGTAGCTTCCTGGGTTACCTGTCTTCTCATTGGATAATGATTGAGCATTATCACACGGCTGAGGTCCACCTTCTGATCTCCTACTCCTGACTATCTCCGGTATTTGGCCATCTTTCTCGACTAGTGATCTGTGTAACCGAGAAGATCGTTTTTACATATTCACTGAGTTTTTCTGCTTCCAACTCAGGACATACATTGTATTGTAATATCGTATTTTAATGCTAGATTTCATACGATTATACTAGCTATATGAAAAATGTTTTTTTTCATAAATTCTGGGACTGGGTTCACACATATGCAAATTTCCCTGCATTCCAATTTGCATGAGAGCAGAGTGTGCCTGGCTTTTAATGGTGACGGTTCACACAGCTCTGGGGCGGTCGCGGTCTGCATTTAAAAAGGGTCCTGTGTGTCTTTAGTTCCAATTCAGGTGAAAATTCTGACCTGATTCCCACCTGACTCGGTGAACAGGGATGCCCCGGACCCCATGCTGTAAGCTGTGGCTGCAGCAAGTGCGAACCCAGCCTGAAGGTGTTTTATACATTTGCCTAGATTTCCACCTTAATTGCATTGACCCCTTTCTGCCAAATATGACACCAGAATATGGGAACTGGAATTATTCAACTTGTCTATCTTGGTCTTTGGTGCTTGTTAAAGTACCCACTGTGCCACTTAAGCCAGCCATAGATGGTTCGAATTTTGGTTGGTTCAGCAAAGGCTGGCCTGAGATTGGGACCATGTAAATATAGGCTGAATGTACCCAAGTTGATTGATATCAGCCTGTCAGAATTTACACGCAATTATTGTAAGCAACTATTGAATTCACTAAACTCTGGTGTAAATTCCCATGCAACAGGTAACTTCCTTTTCAAAGTGAACAGCCTATTTGTCTTTAGTACATTAACCTCAAGTTTCCCATAGTGGCTTTCGAATCGGCTCACTGTGTACTATTAATCACAGGCAACGGCGGATCTCATAGGAAACTAGTCTCCGCCCTCGTACACACGACCGAGAATCTCGTTATAAAAGAAACATCGTTTTCCTCGATGAGTTTCTTGTCAGGCTTTCTTTGCGTACACACTGTTAAGACAAAATCTTGTCGTTCTCAAATGCGGTGAGGTACAACATGTACTACGGCACTATAAAGGGGAATTTTCGATTCCATTGCCGCCACCCTTGGGGCTGCTTTTGCTAATCTCTTGTTGCCGCGTGTTAGTAAAAGTTTGGTGAGAGACGATTCCCGCTTTTCAGTCTGTTACAGCGTGACGAATGTGCTATCTCCATTACAAACGTTACTTTTACCGAAGGTGCTCTCCCGTCTCATACTGTATTCTGAGCATGCGCGTGTTTCTAAGCATACACACGAACATGTTTCTCGTCGTAAACCAGCCCGACGAGAAACACGACGAGGAAATTGAGACTCCTGACGAGAAAAAGGATAACTTGTTCTCTTTTTTGCTTTTCGAGATCCACAACAGTTTCCTCGACGAAAAACATACACACGACCGTTTTCCTCAGCAAGAAAGCTCTGCCGCCAATTTTCTTGATGGATTTTGTAGAGGAAAACGGTCGTGTGTACGCGGCCTCAGAGCGCCATCAGGCTCCACCCACTCAGCATGCACAACGGCAATGAATTTGAGTTGTTGGGTGGGTGGAGCCTGATGGGGAACTCTGAGACTAGTTCCCTATCAGATCCGCTGTTGTCTTTGATTCACAGTGGATGGCAGTGGGCTATTGGACTGAATAGAGGCTATAGAATTCGGCCACTGCCATCTGCTGTCAGCCACAGGGGAAGCAGACCTAATGAGGAGCTAGTCTCTCATAGTTCCCCATCAGGCTCCTCCCACTGTCAGCTTAGTATGATGCATCAATGGTTGCTAGGATCGTCGGACGTGGGCAGCCTTTGTCCTAGCAACCAATGAAGTAAAACACAAACATATTAATAAAGTGATGAACACACAACACCCCTTCCCCTGTATACCAACTTTTAGTGGGTCCTAATTACTGCCTGTTTGTATATCTGCAAAATGGCGGTAATTTTTGGAGAATCTGTCGCAGCCATAGTGACAGATTAAAAAAATGGCGATAATAAGAACTACCTGAATCTGACTCAGGTTACGGTAAAGGCTTTGAAGAATTAGGTGCAGGCCACGTTAAATGAGCCATACTGCCATAAAAATAACAGTACAGATTTGACCGAATTCCTGTGATAGAATCTACAAAGACTTTTCTTGGATACCTATATGTAGGACCTCATAACTATTACACAATGTTGTCGACATACCAAAGGATTAGAAATTACCACATTTAGTTTACTTAGTTTAAGGCCTCATGCACACAGGATGTTTTGGAAACTCTCCTAAAAGCCTTTTCCTCCTGGAAGTATCTTTTTGGCAGAAAAAACCTCTGACGCTTGCAAAAGTGCAGAACACGTTAAGGTGCATTTACAGGCATCAAGCTCTTGAGGAATAATTAATTTCAGTGGCCAGAATAAAAATTAATTCTGGCCATTTAAACGAATTAACGCTCAAGCCCTAAACGCATCTAGCATTAACACATTGTGACCGATTGGAAAAGTTCGGTCATAGATATAGCCTTAAAGGAGTAGCAAACCCTCATCGCTTTTCCCCTTAATGCATTCTATGCATCAAGGTAAAAAACATTCTGCTCTGCAGCTTCCCCCCAGAGCCCCCCCCCCCCTTTCCTTACATGAGCCAATCTGTTCCAGCGATTGGGTTGAGCACAGCAGCTCCAGCCGCTGTCTCGGTCCTCATTGGATAGATTGATAGCAGCAGCAGCCATTGGCTCCCACTGCTGTAAATCAAATTCAGTGACACAGAGTTCGGGGGGGGGGGGGGGTGAGTCCTGCAGTCTGCGTCAGTGGATGCAGCAGCAGGACTTGGCAGTACACCCACACGGGAGCGTCCAGGGAAAGTGCTTCTCTAAGGGGGCACCCGATGAAGGGGAGGACACCAGAAAAGGAGGATCAGGGCCGTTCTGTGCAAAACCCTTGCACAGAGGAGGTAGGTATGACATGTTTGTTATTTAAAAAAAAAAATGAACCTTTACAATCACTTTAATGAAGCATAAAGACACCTGGATAATGCTAAATGAAAGAATGGTTATGCCCCGTACACACGATCGGCTTTTGTCCGGCCAGACTCACATCAGAATTCCGACAGAATTAAAAGAGATCATGTTCTCTATCTAAACTACGATGGAATTCCGCGGAAAAAAGTCTGATGGGGCATACACACGGTCGGAATTTCCGATGAAAAAAGCCAGTTGGACTTTTTCCATCGGAAATTCCGATCGTGTGTATGGGGCTTTAGTGTCTTGCGAGACAAATAGCCCCTCTTCGACAAAATATGGTCTCCCTGACTTACCAATGTGCAGGTCCTGGACACAAGGTGCTGATTCCAAAAGCGGTTGGTGGTAGATCCCCGGATGGACCCACCATCTTCTCACTCTTTTTTTCCTCCTTTTTTTTATTTTCTTTTTGTTATGCCGGTCCTGTGACCGATACCGGTTTCCCCCCACCCCTCTCCCCACCTATGATCCATAAGTGATCAGCAGTGGGAAGTGGCATTCCCCATTAATTGTGTTGGGATAATGGAAAAAGTACGGTATTTATTGGCATATAACACGCACAGGTGTATAACACGCACCCTAACTTTTAGAGGGAAGTTTCAGGGAAAAAACTTTCCACAGCCCCCTGCATATAACACACAGGCACAGTTTACACTAAAAAAGTGAGTGTTATACGCCAATAAATACAGTAATTGAAGTTTACAAAGCAAGTCCAATGCTTTATATCTCTGATGAACATCCCATAAAGGTTTCACAATATTATTTTTTTAAAGCCTCTGGGCCTAGATATGTGCCATAGACAGATTTGTAGATCTGACCCAACTACCTTTTAAACGTTTATTCTTTTTCTTGGTATGTGACTACTGTATAGAGGACACCATCACTGCTTTATCTTATCAGGTGCTCCAATTATGTTTCTCACCCACTTCCCTTACTTTGTATTGCCTAAGTATTTATGTTGTTGAACGATCAGAGAGTGGCAAGTATTGTTTGCCACTCTACTTTGTAATGTTCATTTTTTATTCTTCAGAAAACTATCAATAAAAAGTATTGAAACAGAAAAGGTCCCTGCAATACTTTAATGTGACTTTTGACGCAACCTAGATCCATTCAGTGTAAAGTCCGATTAGAGGTGTCCCAAAAGTCACATCAAAATCACGCTCCAAAGTCACACTGGAAATCATGCAACTTTATAGTTGCGCTGTTGTGAATGGAGCCTACAGATTACAGAATGGATCAAGACAAGATGGTACAAAATAGGAAGTTACACTTTAAGATTGCCGTGCCCTGAGGTTTTTTCTATGACTAATAGTAGCTGCAGCTACCAGTGTCTGGTGATTTGGGATGATAAAAGAGGGTTATTTGTGATGACTTGTCATATTGTTGCGTGTTTGGCAGTCAGAACCACAGAGATCATGTGAACTGAGAAAAGAACAAAAACTATTTCTTTAGACACGCAATATAGAATGTATACAGGGTAAGGCCTACACACAACCAGTCCATGCAAGCAGTCCTTAAACACTTGGGGCAAATTGACTGAGATCAGGCCAAGGTGGTCTTCTCTAGGGAAGATGAGAAGCACCACGGTCTGTCCAAAACTGCTTATTATCATTTATATATATATATATATATATATATATATACACCGTATATACTTGAGTATAAGCTGATCCGAATATAAGGCACCTAATTTTACCACAAAAAAATGGGAAAACGTATTGACTCGAGTATAAGCATATAAGCATCTGCATGCCTCACTGTGCATCACTTTGCCTCACTGTGTCCATCTCCATGCCTCACTGTGCATCACTTTGCCTCACTGTGTCCATGCCTTACTGTGCCAATGCCTCACTGTGCCCATGCCTCACTGTGTCCATGCCTCACTGTGCCAATGCCTCACTGTGCCAATGCCCCACTGTGTCCATGACTAGACTGACGTTTAACATGGGAGTCTATGGAAGGGGTGCCCAGCTTCGAAAAATCAGTGCTCCCCAGCCGTAGGTCCCCCAGACAACAAACACACTTGTAGAGGAGAAATGGGGCTACATGTGTGCCAAGTTCTGGGTCCAGAGGACCTAAGATCGGCCAGTACCGGGTCCCCAAAGTTACCACAGAAATTACCATTTAACATGGAAGTTGATGGAAGGGGTGCCCGGCTTTGAAAAATCGGTAAAAATAAAAAGTGGGGCTACATGTGTGCCAAGTTTGGGGTCCAGGGAAGCTATGGCCGGCCGGTACCGGGTCCCCAAAATCCAGGAGATCAGGCGCAAAAAGGTGACTCGAGTATACGCCGAGGGGGGCATTTTCAGCACAAGAAAATGTGCTGAATAACTCAGCTTATACTTGAGTATAAACAGTATATATATATATATATTTTAAGCTGCTGATCTAGAGTTGAATCAAAGTATCCCCAAGTGTTAAATTGACTGTTACCAACAGTTAGGAGGTCCAGAGCTGAAGACCAAATGTTTTATTTTTTTCTGGATAGTGCAGGACAGGGGTCTTCAAACCTAAAAATGGGCCAGTTTACAGTCCTTTCGACTATAGGGGGCCATTGGCAGTTCTTCTAAGTAGAAAATGTCCTGTATTCAGTGGGCGTTAGGAAGAGGAATAGTGCGCCATCATTGGTGTGAATGGGAGGAATAGTGTTCTATGGTTGGTGTCAGTTGGAGGAAAAGTGCCCCGATGCTGGTGTCAATGGGAGAATAGTGCTGTGTTATTGATATCAGTGACATGAATTACGTCCCATTGTTGGTATCAGTGGGAGGAATGGTGTCTTGAATCACTGGGAGGAAAAGTAGTCCAAGGGCCAGGTAAAGGCAAGCAGAGAACAACATCCAGCCCCGGGCCACAGTTTGAAGACCACAGGTGTAGGTAATGGTTTAACTCCCATCATTTTTTTCTTCTGCTATCTATGTTAGAGTTTTACCCTTCACATTTTGTTCAAAGCCTTGTTTTTGGGGAGAAATCTACTTCTCTATGGCCATCCTGAGCAACATTGGTTTCTAATCTTCAGTTTATAATAACCAGAGTTATATATATATATATATAATATACCAGAGTTATATCATTATGAATCTACTCAGGGGCAGACTGGCCATTCGGGCACTCGAGGGCCCCATGCCACTAGGGGGCCCCATCAGGGTTGCCAGCCTCAGTAAATCCAGGGACAGTAAGTACATTTTTTTTTTAAATCCCAAGATTATAGCTGTCTGCCTCTCCAGTACCTTTTCAGTGTGTGTATGTGTATTCTGTGTGTGTGTGTATACTGTGTCTGTGTATACTATGTGTATGTGTGTATACTGTGTGGCCCCATAATCTATTGCCTGGGGGCCCCATAATCTCCTATTGCCTGGGGGCCTTATGATCTCCTATTGCCCGGGGGCCCCATAATCTCCTATTGCCCAGGGGCCCCATAATCTCCTATTGCCCGGGGGTCCCATGGTCAGTCTGCCCCTGAATCTACTGGTTGATGTCATGCAAGTAGACATCTAGCTCAAAGATGCAAAGTTTTATTCTTGCACCCACTGATGTATCAATACATCCCAACTGTCCGAGAAGAGAAACAAGGATAACGTTTAGTACCCTGGTGCCCAATCTTCAGCCCTTTAGTACCGTATTTGCCGGCGTATAAGACCACTGGGCGTATAAGACGACCCCTAATTTTTCAGCTAAAATGTTGGTTTTGGCATATACTCGCCATTTAAGAGGACCCCCTTCCTACTAGTCTGTCTGAAAGCTGAGGGGTAGCCGCAACAACCGCTGACAGGAATCTCACTGTGCCGTTACATGCTTCACTGTGCTCATTGCATACCTCACTGTGCCATTGCATACCTCGACGATCCCATACCTTATCCCTGTATGCAGAGTCAGTCAGACTGCTGGCGTCTATTATTCAAAAGCTGCGCCTCTTCCTTATGCTGTTCCGTGATAGGTGGAACAGTCAGTTTCCCAGCAGAGTCTGTGTTCGGTGTTCCACCTATCACGGATGTCCTCTCGTCTGAGGCAGAGGATGAGAAGATATCCGTGCTAGGCGGAACACTGAACAGAGGGTTTGCTGGGAAACTGAGTGTTCCACTTATCACGGAACAGTATGAGGAGGAGTTGCAGCCTTTGAATAATGGACGCCCGCAGTCTAAATGAGACAGATACCGGCGTATAAGACGACCCCCGAGTTTGGAGGCAAGTTTTTAAGTACAAAAGGTCGTCTTATATGCCGGAAAATACGGTATATGATATGCGGCCCTCAGATCTTAGCAGGCTGTTGTGGGTAGATTGATTAGGGCAATAGCTTTGATCTCTATTCGCCTCATGTAACATGTTCCCAGTCTCATATTTTCTTCTGCAGCATATCCCCAGCCAGACATGTATCCTGTCCTCACTCTCTGACCCTCATCTCCTTTATTAGGTCTGCAGTTTCTGACAGTCCTCTCCAACATTACATGTATTAAACATTATGTGTGGCCCTTTGGTGATGTCAGGGGCCACATTTGAGGCTTTAGCTAATAAGTCGACAGTTACTGGTTTACTACAATGTACACAATAGACACCCCCCTCCCCCAGTTATACAGACTATGATGACATTTTAGGCCAGAATTTAATTGGTTACACCCAACTGTTGTTTTGTTACCACTACATTTCCTTTGTATTGGTTTCAAAATAACAAATGCAACACATTTGAGGTTGGATGAGAGGTTTAGTGAAGTAAAACACTTTTGGTAGTTAAATAATACGTTTTTTTTGTAGAAGTCTATACATCAGATGGGAATAAGGGACATCTTAGGTCAAAAAAGGAACAGAAGGATTTGGTTCGAAAAGAGGAAAACTCTATCCAAATAAGGAACAGAAGGGAGTTCTGTGTATGTCCGCGATGGAACACACGTCTATATGTATATAGCAACCTCTGTTTTCCAAAGACATTAATGGAGAACATAATGCACTGCAAGTGGAAATTTTAAAGTTCAACACCCCCTCCCATGTTGTAAATTGTGCTGTGACCGTCAATACCAGCACATAAATTGCTGCCATGTTTTCCTGCTGCAGGAAAGTATCCTCCCAGTTTTTTCCAGGGATATTGACAACTGTGGTGCTGGGTGCTTTTGTGCATTTGTTTGTGGATCAAAGAGCAACTTTATCTATCCAGGAAACATTAACAACATAATCTTCACAGAGTTTATCATTTTTTTGAACCCACTGTAAGTGACAACTTTTATCACAACATTTCAGGTGGCAGACAGGGGTTACAGTCTCTGACCATCTCCTGCAGCACGTCAGCAGTCTATTCACTGAGTATTGTGTGCGGCCGTTTTTGTGATATCAGGGGGCTACATGAGGCCCCTCCTAATTAGGAAAGTTGACCACCACTGCATTATATTCCTAAAAGAGGGACAGCTGTAGATGACAGAGGGACAGTTGTAGAGGATTAGATGCAATAGAGGTATGTGGCAAAAAGCAGGTAACCTGCACGAAACCCGCTGGTACACGGCGCTGCACCCACACTGTGGCAAAACCACATTGCATCACTCTAAATCAATGCCTTTGACTTTTCTAGATGCCTGATGTGCTCTCTCGCCCCCCCTCCTCTTTTCCTGTGGCCTGCTAGGTTGTGTGCTCGGATAAAGTTCTGGTATGGATTTTGGGGGGATCCCTACGGCATTTTTTTTTCCATTTTGGTTCGGGGGTTCCCCTAAATATTCATACCAGACCCAAAGGGCCTGGTAATGGACTGGGGGGCAGGGGGTGGTTTCCCATGCCGTTTTGAGTCTTATCTCTATTGCCGAGACCCAACAATTCATTATAGCCGCAATCTTTCTTTTGAGATTTTGTCATTTTGCTGTGAGACAGTTCTAAACACAGGAAACATGCGCTACGTTACAGGCATACTATAGACCCCCCCCCAGGAATATTTCATTTTTATTGTTTCACTTTAAGCATTATTAAAATCAATGCTCCAGTAAAAACACTTTTTTGACAATAACTGTATAAGCCTTTAAAATGAGCACTTTTAATTTTTCACATTGGTGTCCCATAAACTTTAACAGTGTTCACATGTTTTTTGCCTGTTCGCGAATTCGGGGGGGGGGGGGGGTGTTCCACTCATCCTTAGTCTGCATGTTGACTATAAATGTTACCTGGCGTCACCCCTTAACATATGGACACATATCTAAGTACCTAAGGTCATGCTTGGGAGGGGCTGTGAAAATAGCAGTCTTAAGTAAAATAAATATGTCAGATACTGAATCTATTACTTCAGCTTCAATTTTAACCCAATTTTTGGTCTTGCCTGCCAGTTGGCAAGAGCCGGTGAGCTTTGCACGTATTTGATGAAAAGAACGCGCAAGCTTTGCATTTCTTGGCTTTGGTTTCTTGGTGTCACAAATGAGCTACAAGTATGTGGAGAAGGTTTGTGAAGTGAACTAGCACAGATTGATATGTTTCCATTGCCGACACTAACATGCTCACTTGTGTTTGACATTTCACATGTGTTACTCTCGTAAACGGAAACCCGATGTTTTCATATATCAGACATATTGGATTGTAAAGGGCGTTTGGCAGAAACTCATTGACATAATGTCTGAGTGATAGATGGGATGAGAGCGTGCGGAATTCTGTCTGATTCTCAAGTTATTAGAAGGTGATGCGAGTAATAAAACGTTCTAGATTACAAAATTGCCTAAATTGTTCTAGATTACAAAATTGCCTAAACTAATATGATTTTTATTATATTGGACTGTCTCATTTTTTTTGGGATAACAGACTAAAATGTATGCCTGGAAAAATAAAAAATGGCAGTATGTCTCTGCAATATGTGTACATTTTCCATTGCTTTATCCCTCTAATACACGGGGCAGGTTCAATTGGAGTCCCCCTGCTCAGTGGGAAATCTGTCCGCTGATCCCCACTGAGCATGGCTGGTCCGTGTCTGCTCCACTTATGCAGAGTGGACACAGGCACGGCTCACTCTCCTCTATGGGCAGTCGGATGGAAACGATCCACCTGTTCCTTTACATCCGACTGCCATACGATCAGATCCACCAGACGAATTGGGAATGGATCGAATGTTGGCTGGTGTCAATGGACATGTGCCCGTTGACACCCTCTACTCCATAGAGGAGACTGGAGGGTTTGATCAAATCCACCGTAAAAACTGACAGGGTGACCCATATAAAAGGGCTAAAGCACGGGTCATGGGTGCTTCAGCGGTGCTTTTTTTGGGCGCTAGTGGGTCGCTTTTTTGTGTTCTGTGACGCTTTCAAAGCTCTTTTAAGGTGCTTCGGAAGAGCTGCCCATTCATTTCAATGGGCAGGGGCGTTTTTGTAGAATTTTTTTACAGTGCTCCAAACATGCCCCAAATATGCTGCTTGCGGGACTTTTTCTACCACCCCGAAAGTGCACTGCCCATGCGCTATTTTGAGTGCTAAAATCCCTGAAAACTGCCTCAGTGTAAAAGCGGTTTAATATAAGTTTTAATTGTGGTCTTTGACTCCGTTGAGGGGGAATTTCATCCCACTTCATGTTCTGTCCAGCAAGATGAGAAGTAAGAAGTAGGGAGAGCAGATGTCTCTAGGACAAGATATACATATTTCATACCTGTAGGATCGCTGGCAATCACTGTACAGTGAAGGCCATAATCTGCTGGTCTTATTCTGACCACTGGGGGGTCCCTTGATGAGCACTGCCACCATTCACAGATTGCCATGTATTTTTTCCAATGAATGCAAGGCATTCTCCAATTGGAGATCATGACATAACCTCTCTTCCTCTCCACCTCATCAAATCAGAGAATGTCTTGTATCCATTGGAATACGAGGTGTATGGTATGTATGGAGTGGGGCAGAGCCATCTACTACAGTGATTGTCAGCTTCCACAGCTGCCCCTCAGTTATGAGATACGAATACTTATATTGGTGCAAGATGGACCAGTGTAATTATGTAATTGAGATCAAACCTGGAGCTCAGCTTTATAGTGGTTGTAAAGATAGAATTTTTTTTTTTTACCTTAAAGTAGTTTTAGTTTACCTTAAACTACTGCCAAAGTGCAGATCTATAAGGATATAGATGCCTCCTGCATGTATCCTTACCTGTCAAATGTCTACCCTCTGTCTGTTATAAGAACTGAAAAACTGCAGATTCTGTGGGTGGATCTGTTGTCTGGAGCTCTGTGGGTGGAGTCCTGATGTCAGTAGACTCCCCGCCCACCTCTACACTCCCCTTGTCAACGTGCATTTTCTTCTGTGTATTCCTTACACTAAATTCTGCTATGATCACTAACATTCAGTCAAAATCCAGAAAAGTAACCACATGACTTCAGAAAAGGAGTGGGGGGTGGGAATTAAAAAATAATGTGTGTCTCAAGCTAGTGCATGAGATATGTAAATAACCTGTCACTCACAGCAAGGGGGAAGAACGGTCAAATGTTTTCTCCTGTTTGTCCGTTTATCTCACTGAAAAAAGAAAAGAGGATTGCTCAGAGCTGGAAGAATTCTTTGTGGCAAGACTGGGCACAGATGATAGGAAATCTTATACTCTACATTGTGACAGCAATAAATAAATAAAAAACTCAGGTTTACATCCACTTTAAGGGCTTCCTCAGATGGATGGACTCCACCAGCACATCCACCTGTTCAGCACGGAAATCTATCTGCTGATCCCTGCTGAGCACGCGGGTGACAGGTCTGTGTCTGCTCTACTTATGCAGAGTGGACACAGACACAGCCTGCTTTCCTCTATGGGCGGTCAGATTTAAATGGACCCCCTGTCCGCTTACATCCAACTATTATCTGTTCTTCCAGACAAGGGAATGGATACCCCATCCGTCTGTTTTTAGCGGATCAGATTCCAACGGACACATGTGCGTTGACACCCGCCGCTCCATAGAGGACAATGGATGGGTCTGACTAAAAAACTGACAGGCGGACCCGATTGGTCCACCCATATAAGAGGTGCCTAATGCATTCTCTACTTTAGGGTAAAAAAAAAACTTCTGTGTGCAGTTTCCCATTATGCTGACCATACACTAGCCAATTTATTTTGAAAATCTGCCATTTTTAGATCATTTGTTCCTTTTTTTCGTTCAGTTAATGGGCACATGTAGAAAATATTTTTTGACTTTTCAATGCCAAAAAATCGAAGGAGCAGGTTGAAAAATTTGGCCAAAGGAACGATAAATTGAAAGGTTTATGTATTTCTTGCCCTGTAAAAATGGAACTGTTTTCACTGCGTATATGTGACAAAACAAATAAAAAACTGATTCATTTATGTCCATTGAACGATTTATCGATCCAAATTCTGTCATGACACGATAGCACTATTGTTTGCTCTCACGGCCAAGGGTCCGTTATTAAAAAAGAGTTTGAATGATTTTTTTGTATAGTGTATGGCCAGCATTATACTTACCTGAGTGTAATCTCAATCCAGTGCTCAGCCTTAGAGCAATGGCTCTTTCAATCACAGCCAGTGAGCAGAGAGTGGGGGGGGGGGGGGCGGGGCCGAGCCATGCTCTGTGTTACATTGGACACACACAACGCAGCTTGGGATCAAGCCCTTACGCACTTCAGTGAGTTCTTCCATTAGGGGAGCGTCGAAGTGTTGAGACCCATAAGTTACTTCTGCTACATTAGCAGAGGTCAAGGTTAGCGGTCCCTAGAAGTGTTGGTGTTGATAGTAATCGGGTGACGACACCCCGTATGGGGTGTCACTTTAAGTATATCGCATACTGTCCTTTAGCGGTTGCATGGTGTTCTCTAGGGTCTGTGGTCTGCTATCTCTAGATAGGCCAAGTCTCTGTGGGATTGCGGTCATTGGACTTCTAGTAATCCCCAGGGAAAAAAGCAAGACTAGCATGCTTGGTCATTGAATAATGCCGCGTACACACGGTCGTTTTTTGCGATGAAAAAAAACGTTGTTTTTTAAAACGTCATTTAAATTGATCGTGTGTGGGCAAAACGTCGTTTTTTGTCTTAAAAAAAACGACAAAAAAAAAATTCCAACATGCTTGAATTTTTTGTGTCGTTTTTCAAAACGTCGTTTTTTGTTTCACAAAAAGTCACCGTATGTAGCAAAAACGTCGTTTAAAACGACGTTTTTCAACCCGCGCATGCCCAGAAGCTAGTTATGAAGCGAGCTTCAATGGAAAAGAGTGGTGAACGTAACCTCGCTTTTTGTGAAAAAACGATGGTGTGTATGCAAAATCGTCTTTGAAAAGTGACGTTTCAAAAAACGTCGTTTTTTACTTCACAGAAAACGTCGTTTTTTTTCATCACAAAAAATGATCGTGTGTACACGGCATTAGACTCTCAGTGACGGTTCACACTGCTGCGCTGTGAATTTGTTCCGTTTTTTCAGTCCATTCTGAGGAGCGAATTTATCACGTTTTTACTGCGATTTTAATGCGAATTTCAGGAGTGGGACATAGCTACGATTAATGTCCCTAGCCAATGGAATCATAATGTAAACAAAAAAAAAAAAAACAGGTGTTAACTTCCTGTGTACTTCCTGGCTTTTGTGCAGAATAGTGTGGTGGAATTCGCACATGTGTGAACCATCAAATGCGATTCCAGAACGAATTACATTCATGTCTATGGAGACTAAATTCACAACGCAACGCCCTAAACTTGCACAAGACCCTTTTTTTCATTGCGTCGCATTCGGAGAGGAATCGCAATGCATAGGTGTAAACGACCATCATTGAAAACAATTACTTTTTGGATGACATGCGAATCTAGTTTTTGTTTAACACATCGCATTCGGTATCAACTCGCACAAGTGTGAACCGGCACTTAAGGGGGGTTGTATAGGGAGTCCGTCATGTAAAGCGATTGGGCTGGGGGTGTCTACGCAGGGGAGATACCTCATAGAACATGTTTGTTAATAATAATAAAAAAAACATTTACAATCAATCACTTTCATTTCCTGATATTCTCCTCATAAGTAGGGTGAGTGGATAAGAATGCACAAATCACGTGTGACTCTCAGAACTTTTGGGTGACATCACATTGGCCTTAGGCCTCGTACACACGACCGAGGAACTCGTCGTAAAAGACACATCGTTTTCCTCGACGAGTTCCTTGTCAGACTTGTCGAGAATCTTGACAAGCTGTCTTTGCGTACACACTGTCGAGACAAAATCTTGTTGTTCTCAAACGCGCTGACGTACAACACGTAAAGGGGAAGTTCGATTCCACTGGCACAACCCTTGGGGCTTCTTTTGCTAATCTCATGTTACTGCGTGTTAAGTACAAGCTTGGTAAGAGACGATTCATGCTTTTCAGTCTGTTACAGCGTGACAAATGTACTATCTCCATTACGAACGCTACTTTTACCAAAGATGTGCTCCCGTCTCATACTTTATTCTGAGCATGCGCAGGTTTCTAAGCATACACACGAACGTGTTTCTCGTTGAAATCAGCCTGACAAGGAGCACGACGAGGAAATTAAGACTCCCGACGAGGAAAAAGAGAACTTGTTCTCTTTTTTTCTTGGCGAGTTCCACGTCCGTTTTCTCAACGAAAAACATACACACGATCGTTTTCCTCGGCAAAAAAGCTATGCCACCAAGTTTCTTGATGAATTCTGTCGAGGAAAACAGTCGTGCGTACGAGGCCTGAGAGAGATAAATCTACAAACACCAATAGAGTGGTGTTGTCGTCCCTTTACAGGTGAGTTGATGAGCAGTGCCGGCTCACTGACCTGTCAAACAAGCACGCCATGTCATAAGCTGTCAGGCTCTATAATAAGCCATGAAGTAGACGTATAGAGAGGCCCGGGTTGTGGAATGTGTTCTAGCACACAGGGTGTAGAGACACTAATCTTTTGTGTAACGCTACAGAGGCATTTCCTTGGAGCATGTCAGAACCTGCTGTCCTTTCATTGTGTCTGAGAACGGCGAGGATTATTTGTTCAGAAGAGCCCGGCGCGTACAGCGAGGAGAAGGTAGAATTAGTCATTTTCCAAGTTTTGTTTTGAATTGCCTTACTCGTCACTGAAACTAGACGTGTTTTTCACGTGGAGGTTTGTCACTGAGTCAGTCTGTAGAAAACCGGCAGAAGGAAAGTGACATGTTTATTCTTCACTTATTTTATGGTGAAAGGAAACTCCCTTTTCTAATAAATGATATAACACAGAATTGCTGCCCAAGCCACATTGTAATAAAATTCTGTAAAAAAATAAATGATTTTCTGTGTCAACCTCTAGCTAGGTATGGCTTTCTTACTGCAAACCAAAACATGTAATATATTGCAGATTACTAGTACTTGGTGTGGTGGCTGCATTCATTTTCTACCATGTACTTGTATGCAGGTATCCTATTCTCTTTGTATTTCTTCCTTTAGGCTGCATTCACACTATAACGCCGCGTACGCGGCGTATTTTGCCGCGATTTGTAAACTGTTTTTTTTTTTTTTTAACAGAACATTTTCATTGAGGTCTATGCCGAACGCCGAAAGCCGCCTGAAAAAAAGGGTCTGGGACTTGTTTTCAGGCGGCAGGCGTACGGCGTTTCGGTGTGAGATGTGAACCATCTCATAAACCTCAATGTATTTTCGCCCCTCCAGCGGTATGAGCGTCGTGCTTCAGGCATATATAGGCCTAGGTGTGAATGGAGCCTTAGGGAAATACCTGTTGTTCCTGCCAGTCCCTCTGCTTTCTTAGGCTGGTTTCACACTGGCTTTCCGATCAAGTCCGCCTGTCAGTTTTTCAGGTGATCGGACCCTGCAGTCTCTTCTATGGAGCGGCAGATGTCTGCTGATACCTGCCGCCATTCGATCCGATCCTGTCCACCAAAAACATACAGATGGTGGTCCTATTTCTCATCCATTTGGCAGATCTGATCAGATGGTATCCGATGGAAATGGACAGGCGGTCCGCTTCCATCCAAATACTCCATAGACATCCATAGACATCCAAATACTCCATAGAGGAGAGTTGGACTGTGTCTGTGTCTGCTCTGTTATCCACTAACCTGCAAGGCAGGGATCAATGAAGAGATCCCCAGCCGAGCAAGTGTATTCCGCTAAGTGGAGGTGCCCAGGGATCAATAGAGAGATCCCCAGCTGAGCAAGCGGATTCCGCTTAGTGGAGGTGCCCGTGTGAAAGGGGCCCTATTTAAAACTGATAACACTAGGCATGAGAGCACAGCGTTGATAAGTCTTCTGGCTGTGCTGGGAACTCAGCCTGCTCTCCTCCAATGATAAGACTTGTGCTGACACACCCCCTCTGCACAACAATCCAGTTCAATCAATAAAGTGAAAAAAAAACAGCATAAAATCTCATATACACAATCCTATACCCACAGTTGATCCAGAGGAAGTTAAAGGGTTTGTAAAGGAAATCTTTTTTTCCCTAAATAGCTTCCTTTACCTGAGTGCAGTCCTCCTTCACTTACCTCATCCTTTCATTTTGCTTTTAAATGTCCTTATTTCTTCTGAGAAATCCTCACTTCCTGTTCTTCTGTCTGTAACTCTACACAGTAATGCAAGGCTTTCTCCCTGGTGTGGAGAAAGCCTCTTGAGGGGGGAGGGGGTGAGCAGGCAAGTCAGGACACTCTCTACTTTGCAGATAGAGCTTTGTGTTAGTGGGCGTCCTGACACTCCTGCTTGCCCCCTCCCCCCTCAAGAGGCTTTCTCCACACCAGGAAGAACACCTTGCATTATGGTGGTGAGTTACAGACAGAAGAACAGGAATTGAGCATTTCTCAGAGGAAATAAGGACATTTAA
This sequence comes from Rana kukunoris, assembly GCA_029574335.1. NCBI lineage: Eukaryota > Metazoa > Chordata > Amphibia > Anura > Ranidae > Rana > Rana kukunoris. The sequence continues at coordinate 195,378,382 of CM056054.1, forward strand.
AAGCAAAATGGAAGGATGAGGTAAGTGAAGGAGGACTGCACTAAGGTAAAGGAAGCTATTTAGGGAAAAGCTTTACAACCCCTTTAAAAAACAAACAGCAAAGCATGATCCAATTTGCTCCAGCAGGGGAAAAAAATCCTTCCTGATTTCCCAAGAAGCAATCAGATATTCCCTGGATCAACTTTACCTATGTTAGTATCCAGTTATATTATGTACATTTAGGAAAGAATCCAGGCCTTTTTAAAGAAATCGACTGAGCTGGACAGAATCAGTTCTGGAGGGATTCTATTCCACATTTTCACAGCTTTTACTGTGAAGAAATCTTTCCGTATTTGAAGATTAAATCTATGGCTAGCTTTAACCACTTAAGGACCTCCGCACGCACATATACGGCCACAGAATGGCACGGATGGGCACAAGTGCGTAAATGCGTGCGGAGGTCCCCGTGTCTCCGGGAGCGATCCGGGACGAGCGGGCGGATGTCAGTGTTTACCCGCCCCCCCGCGAACGCTCCCAGCCAATGCGCGCGCTCCCCCTTTGTGTCACTTCCTCCTCCTGTGTAAACACAGGAAGGGGGAAGTGATGTAATCTCCCATCGCAGCGGTATTTCCAACCGCTGCGATGGGAGAAACACCTCACAGTAAGTCCTTCACCAACACTACACTGACACACACTCACATAGGCATACTTAACCCCTTGCGATCTGCCCCCCCACCCCCCCTGTCACAGTGTCACTGAATGCAGTGATCTAATCACTGCATTTAGTGTCAGTGTGACAGGCAGTGTAAAATCAGTTAGTGTTAGGTTCAAGATAGCCCCCCCACCCCCCCTAATAAAGTTTTAACCCCCTGATCACCGCCCTAGTTAACCCTTTCACTCCCTATTGACAGCGTCATTAAGCGATCATTTTTCTGATCGCTGTATTAGTGTCGCTGTTCCCGCTAGGTAGCTATTTTTTTTTTTTATTGCGATTTTTTTTTTTTTACTAAAGACATGTGGCTAAATAAATTTTGGCCTAAATGTTTGACTAAAATTTAGTTTATTTGATTTTTTTTTAACAAAAAGTAAAAAATAGTGTTTTTTTTTCAAAAATGTCGCTCTATTTTTGTATATAGCGCAAAAAATAAAAATCGCAGAGGTGATCAAATACCACCAAAAGAAAGCTCTATTTGTGGGAAGAAAAGGATGCAAATTTTGTTTGGGAGCCACGTCGCACGACCGCGCAATTGTCTGTTAAAGCGACGCAGTGCCGAATCGCAAAAACACCTTGGGTCATTTACCAGCGTATTGGTCTGGGTTTTAAGTGGTTAAAGTATTTTTAGTTCACCCAGAGAAGTTACAAAGTGAGGAGCTATTAACATTGGCACAGATTGAGTGTCAATATGCTGCAGCTCAGTGGCTGTATAAATGCCCAGTGCAACCTTGCTGCAAGGCATCATGGGAAATTTATATAAAAAGACAAATTGCAATAGTTAGCGTTTTTAGAAGTTCACTGAAGGGTTTTATGTGCCGAGCAGTCTTTAGTAGTCTAAGGGAGAAAAATAAGCTAAAATTTTTTTTTTTAACACCAATTATTCCGGATGTTGGCTCTGCTTGTGTAGCTGTAGCTGCTCAGGGTATTCATGCACGTGCTGGGGTACTCCGTGCGTGCAGCTGTGGGCTTTGATGTACATCACTTGGCAGCCATGGTGATACACTGTGCTAGGAATTAGTGAGGCGGAAGCGGTGTGTAGTATCCTTGCTGTGTGTGTAGACAGGGCAGGAAAACCACAGGACAGATAGGCAACCCCAGACTTAGCAACACACTAACCAAACAGAAATAACGGGAAGGGGGAGTAGACAGAATCTTCCTTTTATTACTGAGATCATCTGTTAAATCTGAACAAGTTCTAAAAGCTTTGTCTGACATTTTATGTTGGGTGCACTATATATATGGAAACAGATTTTTATTTTATTTTTTCGTCTGAATGCTGTATTATTTTTTTATTTTTTTGCAAAGATTTGTTTGTATATGTGATCCATCCATGGTCACACCAGAAAATGTAGTATTTAAAATGTTTTTTTTTTTTTCAGTTTGTTTCTATTTGAATACAGTTGTTTTTCTACTATAGGCCTCTTTAACCCGGGACGGATCCCTGATGATCTGCCCCGTGAACCTCTGCTTGCTCAGCGGGGATCGCTCCGCTGACCCCCCCCTGAGCCAGCGGGTGACAGGGCGGTCCCCTCACTTTATGTAGTGCACTACATAAAGAATGCAGGGCTCAGGAGTGCACTACATAAAGAATGCAGGGCTCAGGAGTGCACTACATAAAGAATGCAGGGCTCAGGAGTGCACTACATAAAGAATGCAGGGCTCAGAAGTGCAATACATAAAGAATGCAGGGCTCAGGAGTGCACTACATAAAGAATGCAGGGCTCAGGAGTGCACTACATAAAGAATGCAGGGCTCAGGAGTGCACTACATAAAGAATGCAGGGCTCAGAAGTGCAATACATAAAGAATGCAGGGCTCAGGAGTGCACTACATAAAGAATGCAGGGCTCAGGAGTGCACTACATAAAGAATGCAGGGCTCAGGAGTGCACTACATAAAGAATGCAGGGCTCAGGAGTGCACTACATAAAGAATGCAGGGCTCAGAAGTGCAATACATAAAGAATGCAGGGCTCAGGAGTGCACTACATAACGAATGCAGGGCTCAGGCGTTCACTAAATAAAGAATGCAGGGCTCAGGAGTGCCTAGCTATGCAGCCTCACCAGTGCCTAGGAATGCAGCCTCACCAGTGCCTAGGAATGCAGCCTCACCAGTGCCCATGAATTCACCCTCACCAGTGCCAAACAATGCAGCCTCACCTGTGGTCAGCAAGACAGCCTCACCTCTGCAGGGGATCGGCGAGGAAGAGGAGAACGGCCCGGATCATCACACAGGCCCGCGTCTCCTGCTGCATTAGCTTTAATTTAAATTGCAGGGCGCCCTCTGTCACACAAGTCCTGGATCCTGAATGCAGGGCTCAGGAGTGCTTACATAAAGAATGCAGGGCTCAGGAGTGCACTACATAAAGAATGCAGGACTCACCAGTGCCCAGCAATGCAGCCTCACCAGTGCCCAGCAATGCAGCCTCACCAGTGCCCAGCAATGCAGCCTCACCAGTGCCCAGCAATGCAGCCTCACCAGTGTCCAGCAATGCAGCCTCACCAGTGTCCAGCAATGCAGCCTCACCAGTGTCCAGCAATGCAGCCTCACCAGTGTCCAGCAATGCAGCCTCACCAGTGCCCAGGAATGCAGCCTCATTAGTGCCCAGGAATGCAGGCTCACCAGTGTCCAGCAATGCAGCCTAACCAGTGCCCAGGAATGCAGCCTCGCCAGTGCCTAGGAATGCAGCCTCACCAGTGCCCAGCAATGCAGCCTCACCAGTGCCCAGGAATACAGCCTCACCAGTGCCCAGGAATTCAGCCTCACCAGTGCCCAGGAATTCAGCCTCACCAGTGCCCAGCAATGCAGCCTCACGTGTGCAGGGGATCAAAAAGGAAGAGGAGAGCGGGCCAGATCATCACACAGGCCCGCGCCTCCTGCTGAGTCAGCTTTAATTTGAATCGCAGGGTGCCCACCGTCACACAAGTCCTGGATCGGCTCCCACCTATGATAGACAGCACATATCCTGGCATTGGACAAGTGTGATGTCTGTCAAAGAAGGCAAACCAGGAGGCAGGACTTTGACGGCAGCACCTGGCAATTTAAATTAAAGCGGATGGCCCATCAAAAAAAAATATTAAAAGCCAGCAGCTACAAATACTGCAGCTGCTGACTTTTAATATTAGGACACTTACCTGTCCTGGAGTCCAGCGGCGTCTGCAGCAGAGGACGAGCGATCGCTCATCACCCTGCTGCTCCCCCCTCCATCCACGGTGAGGGAACCAGGAAGTGAAGCTCTCCGGCTTCACTGCCCGATTCCCTACGGCGCGAGTCGAGTGTTCCCAGCACACAACAGGGGGGGGGGGGGGGCAATGGGATGTCAGAAAAAAACCGTCTTTTGCCCGAGACATGTGGCCGGAAGTGGATGCAAATACCTGTCTTTAGACAGGTATCTGCACCCCCCTTCCCCCTGAAAGGTGTCAAATGTGACACCGGAGGGGGGAGGGTTTCGATCAGCAGAACTTCACTTTAGGGTGGAGCTCCACTTTAAAGCTGATACAGTTAAAGACCCGGCCTGACACCCAGGACGGACCTCTGTTCCCAGAAACCAGGGACATCTGGTCACCCTACCATAGATGGATTGAAATTATGCCATCCCCTGCTGAACCAACTGAATTTCGATAAATTGATGGGCAGCTTTATTATACAAAAAAAAAAACTGTTCCTGCCAGATATGCAGTGTCTTCGTAACTTCCTGTGCACTGCATTTGCAGAGCAACCCCATTCGCTTAGGCTACGGTATATACAATAGCCGTCAGGGGAGATTGTCCAGCCATGCTGTTTGATGTGGATAGGGTTATTGAGTAAATTCCCTTTATCCAGCCTGCAGGGTTGAGTGAGAGAAACCAAGCCGCACATGGCACGCCTAAATCCACCTCATGAAGTATTTTTCTTGTATATTATCTCTCCACACTGACTGCTTATCACAAGAGAAACTCTGGCCCAGTCAGTGTTTGTGAAAAATGCTCTCCCTAGACCTGGCCTGCGTCCTTTGGACTTTGTACTTCAGTCAGCACAGTACTGAACCTTACAGAAGGGCCAGTCATTTCAGTAAAAATGGAAGGGAGTTCATTCAAGCAACGTGTTCTGTTTTGCAGATGTGTCAGTGAAAGGTGTGTCCCCCTCCCATACAGTTACACACACCAAGGTGTGAACTCATGCTGACAGGCCTGTGCACTGGGCTGGGTGTGAGGAGAGTTCAGGGGAAAGTAGAATTGTGTCTGGACAACAGCAAACATTCTAAATGTATCATGATTCATTGTTATTGTATTTGTAGATTATTCCTTCAGTGACAATCTTTACTTCAGTGCAATGACTCAACTTCCGTGATCAACGACTACCGAGATAAAATCTGCTGTGGTCATAAAACGTTTCTTAAGAAAAAAATATGGAGATTGCTGATACTACAGTCACTGACCTGGAAAAGCCCAACAATTAAATTTTCTGTTTAAATTGCCTAAATGTTTTCCAAGCACATACACACTTGAAGTCTTTTTTCGTTCAACCCAACAGACTGAACGAAAAAAAAAAAACCCTGACAGATAACACAAGTAATGTTAGTGCGTCAATCTCCCCCTCTGTGCCTTTGTGTTCTGACAGGGGGACTCCATTCCCTCCAAAACCCCCCCCCCCCCTCATCGGGGAATCCATAGATCCCCGATGAGCAAGCGGATGACAAGTTCTTCTTCGCTCACTGTCCAGGGACGGACCTGTTATCGCTCCGCTCTCCTCTATGGGGGATTGGATGAAAACAGGCCGCTTGTCCGTTTTTATCCCATCAGATCTGCCAGACAGTTGGAAAATAGGGTTTCCATCCATTCGCATTAAGTGGACCGGAGCGGATGACAGCAGACATGTCACCGCTGATAGGCATGTGCATTTTGTTTCGTTCCGAATTGAAATTCGGACAAATTTTTAATTTATTCGGACATTCGGATGCATACGAATTCCCGAATTGCAATATTAATGAATTTACCGAATCCGAACGAACGTTTTTGATTCCGAATCGAAAACCCGCGGATGAAATTCGACAGAATTCTAAAAAAAAATTATATTCGAATTGAATTCTAAAAAAAATTTATGCAAAAAGAGACTATTTGTTTTCTAATCCGGTCAAAATATTTTCGATTCCGTCCGGATTTTTTCGAAATTCGGTCTAAAACGAACGAATTCCGAAAACGGTCTAAATATTTTCGATTTCGACCAGATTTGACATCCATCACTCCTTTGAGGTGAATTGAGCTTCCGTTCAGGTCTGCCTGAAAAACTGACAAGCGGACCTGAACAGCCCATATGTGTAAAAGGGGCCTAAGTAAGGAACAAGCTCTCTGCAGATGTAACATTTAGAGGATTGAGCTAAACCATTTACCACTGACAAGGGGTGCTTATCCACTTGAGATCCGCGCTATAGACAAAAGACGTCTACAGACGTCCACAGACGTCCACAGCTCTCAAGTGGCAAGTGGACGTCTTTGGACGTCATTTTAAGTACATTACCCACAGCGGGTAAACACTGTCCCGGCGCATCGCTGAAGAGCCGATGCGTGTACCTGGCGGCCGCCATGTCCGCCGGGTACTTGCAATCGGCAGGAACACAGCAGGTGACAGCAGGGACCAGTCAGCCCCCTCCCCCCACACAGTTAGAACACACCCAGGGAATACATTTAACCCCTTCCTCACCCCCTAGTGTTAACCCCTTCCCTGCCAGTCACATTTATACAGTAATTAGTTCATTTTTATAGCACTGATCGCTGTTTAAATGTGAATGGTCCCAAATTTGTGTCAAACGTGTCCGATATGTCTGCCGCAATATCGCAGTCCCAATAAAAATCGCAGATCCTCGCAATTACTAGTAAAAATAAAAAATAAATCATAATTATTTCCCCTATTTTGTAGGCGCTATAACTTTTGCGCAAACCAGTCGCTTATTGCGATTTTTTTTTTTTTTTTTACAAAAATACATAGAAGATTACGTATCGGCCTTAACTGAGAATTTTTTTTTTTTTAAATTGGGATATTTATTTTAGCAACAAGTAAAAAATATATATATATATATTTTAAATTGTCGCTCTTTTTTTGTTTATAGCGCAAAAAATAAAAACCGCAGAGGTGATCAAATAGCACCAAGATAAAGCTCTATTTGTGGGGAAAAAAGGACTTCAATTTTGTTTGGGAGTCACGTCACACGACCACGCAATTGTCAGTTAAAGCGAAGCAATGCCGGAAGCTGAAATTTCGCCTGGGCACGGAGGGGATTTATGTGCCCAGTAAGCAAATGGTTAAAATGACCAGCTTTTATTTATTTTTGTAAAACATTTATCCCAGAAGAAAACAAAACCCGCTGTAAGAGCATTATCTGTATGGCTTCAATTTGTTAGTGTATCTAAATCTGTTAGTTCATCTAACACTCCCCTCCCCTAAGACTGACAATGCTACTGCCCAAAGGTGCCCCCTGTAGTCCTTCTCGAGTGAAGGCACCTTAATACAGGAGGTGTGTTACTGGCCAGATCACCAGGTGAAACAGAGAGATAAAAGTAAAAAAAGAAAAAGAAAACTAATGCAACCAGCACAAGTAAATGGCAATATATAAAATTGTTTGTTTTGGGATTAATATCGCTTTAAAGTTAATTTCTTTCTCGTACATCACGGGACACAGAGCGGCATATTCATTACTATATGGGTTATATGGAGTACCTTCAGGTGTGGACACTGGCAATCTCAAACAGGAAGTCCCCTCCCTATATAACCCCCTCCCCTAGAGGGAGTCCCTCAGTTTTTTCGCCAGTGTCTTAGGTGTTGGTCACGGAATAGCTTTGCTCCACATCCTTGGGATTAAGGGCGGGCTAACCGGATCTGTCCAAGGAGCCTCAGTGCCAAAGTGGACAGTACCCGGGCCCCAAGCCGTGGGGTTTTGCCTATAATGCTCCTCTTTGGAGGGCTGGACCCTGGGCCCAGGACTTGGAGTTTGTAAAAACCATAAGTTCCTGTTTGCCAGGGTGCTATATAGGTCCAGGACAGTGGGTACCTTCATAGGACCCCAGGGCCTGAAGGTCTACTACGCTACCCACGGAGATGGGAGAAGATTGGATCAGTTTGCTGGACAAACATCCTGCAGCATGGAGCAGGTAAGGGGGAGCCTGCGGGACTTGGTTCGACAGCAGGCTCTCCGGGGTAACCTAAAAAGGGGGATAGCCTAAGTATGCTCTGCATGGGCAACCTTGCTCACTATGTCTAAAAGAGACAGGATGACACCCTTTTCTCCCCCATCACTAGGTCCCCCTGTCTAAATATGTGTTGCTAGCTAAACCTGCTGTTTCTTCCTAGGGCTAGTAAGGATCCCTAGGGGCCTTTGGAGAGTCCTACCTGGCCGGGGGTTTGAATCTGCCGCCTGTTTCTGCGTTCCTGGATCTCCAGCAGCGCGGCTCCTCCATGTTCCTCCTGTTTCCGGCATACGCGCGCGCGCGCGTGCGCGCGCACGTCTTATTGACGTTTTTCGCGCCGTTCAGACAGGGGGGCGGGAGGGGGGCGTGCCTGCGGCGTCATACAGGGGCGCGCCTTTGTGCTGTTATAGACAGCAGGCATGGTCAGTGCTCAGTCTGAGGCTGATGTTCAGAGGAGAGGACGCAGAGCGGCAGAACAGTGACTCCCGGTGGCGGAAGAGGGGTAGTACATGTGGACTTTTGTTCCAATGCCTTTTTTGTTAAGCCAAAAAATCCCCCTTTTTTTTTTTGCAGCAGGTTGGAGGCTGGCAAACTTAGTTTGGGGTCACTGTATGTTGTCAAAAGTAAATATATGATATATATTTAAAAAAAAAAAAAAAAAAAAACATACGGGATCCCATCAGTTTTTGGGCATTAGTGATCTATTGTCCCCTAAACTCTGGTTTTGTACTCCTGCCCACTACAGTCTGTTGTGTGGGCGGAGTCCCTCGATTTTGTATTATGGCTTCCAAAGGTTCGGGGTCAAAGGGTACAAAAAAGACCAAAAAACAAAAGGGTTCCCTTTCTGATTCTGATATGCCGATACTTTCCCCGCAACTTATTAACATAAAAAGTGCCTTGGATGAGCCATTAAGGGGATCTGGTGCGGAGGCTGGCCCAGATCAGCCCAGCCCTGTGTTTATCACAGAGGAGATGCTAGCCGTATCCCTAGGGGGGCTAGAAGAGAGAATAGCAGCATTGATCGCTAGAGCTATTCCTGGTAAAAAAAAAAAAAAAAACGGGTTAGATCCCCATCACCAAGAGGTGTATCCTCAAATGCTGAGATTCTCTCTCCGGAGGAATTAGAATCACAGGAGGATCAACTAGACCTGAACCAAGAGGGTTCAGGGATTGAGGGGTCTGCCTCGGAGGAACCATTTTCAGACTCCCAGACAGAAAGACTGTGGGTACAGTCTTTGACGGACATGGTCCGCTCGGCATTTAGTTTACCATGGCCAGAGCCTCAGGGTCCTCCGGTATCCTCTCTGGGCTCTTTGAAAGCTCCGTTAAGCAACGCAGTTTTTCCAGTCCATCCTCTTTTGGAGGAATTGATCTTTCGGGATTGGGTACGCCCGGACAGGATTTTTCTGCCACCGAAAAGGTTTGCGGTCATTTACCCCATGGAGGAAAAATTCTCCAAGAGGTGGAGGCTCCCAGTAGTGGATGCAGCCATCTCATGTGTGAATAAATCACTAACTTGCCCGGTGGAAAACATACATATGTTTAAAGATCCGGTTGATAAAAGGTTAGAGACACTTTTAAAAGCATCCTTTGCTACGGCAGGAGCAGTGGTACAGCCAGCTGTGGCTGCGATTGGTGTTTGTCAGGCGTTAAAAGACCAGACAAAGGAGATGTTAAAGGACATGCCTACCCAACAAGCAGAAGAGTTTTCTGACATTCCCAGAGCTCTGTGTTTTGCTGTAGATGCTATAAAAGATTCCATCCAGCAGGCCTCTCGGTTATCACTATTTTTGGTACACATGAGAAGGCTCTTATGGTTGAAGAACTGGGCGGCGGAGCCCCCATGCAAAAAGCTTCTGGCAGGGTTTCCCTTCCATGGAGGACGACTCTTCGGAGAGGATCTGGATAAATATATTCAGACTATTTCAAATGGCAAGAGTACCCTTTTACCGGTCAAAAAGACATTCCGGGCGCCTACATTTAAAAGGCAGCTCTTTCCTGTCTCGGGGCCCTCAAATTCCAGGCAGTATCGACGGCCGCCTGCACGATCCAACGTTAACGGTAGATCACAGGGACAGGCCCCTGGGGGTAAGAGGCCGTGGTATCGCAAGCCGACAAAGACAGCCCCTAAGTCTGCCTTATGAAGGGGCGCCCCCACTCTCGCGGGTGGGGGGAAGGCTTCGTTTCTTCTCAGAAGTTTGGGAAGCCAAGATCCCCGACAAATGGGTCCGGGCATCTGTAACCACAGGTTACAAACTGGAGTTTCTAAGGTATCCTCCGCCTCATTTCAGGAATCAAGGCTACCAAGGGATCCAGCAAGGAAGGCCTCAATGCTGGCAGCTTTGGATCACCTGCTTTGCCAGGACGTAATTATAGAAGTGCCAGCCCAAGAGCAAGGGCTAGGTTTCTATTCCTATCTCTTTGTCATACCAAAGCCCAACGGCGATGTCAGGCCAATCTTGGACCTAAAGAGGTTAAACGGTTTCCTAAGGGTTCGTTCCTTCCGGATGGAATCCATCCGGTCAGCAGCCGCCGCGCTTCAGAAGGACGATTTTTCTGGCCTCCATAGACATAAAGGATGCTTACCTTCATGTACCAATCTGTCAGTCGCATCAAAGACTTTTACGCTTCGCGGTGGGGCAGCAGGGCGCTCCCCTTCGGGCTGGCCACGGCCCCCCGGGTATTCACGAAGATCCTAGCCCCAGTTCTGGCCAATTTAAGGATCCAAGGGGTCACAGTCCTAGCATACTTGGACGACCTTTTAATCATAGATCACTCACGACCGGGTCTGCAAAAGGCAGTAAACCTCACGGTTCGGTACCTCGAAGAATTCAGCAGGGTCCTAAAACCGGGGAAAGTCAGTGTTCCAGCCTACAAAGCAGTTGGAATACCTCGGCATGAGGTTAGACACAGAACAGCAAAGAGTGGTCCTGCCCCTGGTAAAGATCGAGGCTATCAAGGGATTGGTTCAGTTGGTTCTAAACAAGAAAAAACCAACTATTCGCCTGTGTATGCGATTACTAGGCAAGCTAGTGGCCACGTTCGAGGCAGTACCATACGCTCAGATCCACACTCGCGTCCTACAGGCAGCCATTCTAGCAGCCTGGGGCAAGAGGGCACATGCCTTAGAGTCCCCTTTGACGCTATCATCAAGGGTCCGACAAAGCCTGGCCTGGTGGTTGAACCCCCAGAATCTTCTAAAGGGAAAAATCCTTCAGCCCTGTTGTCTGGAAGGTAGTCACCACAGACGCCAGCCTGGCAGGCTGGGGGGGGGGCGGTCTTCGAGGGGTCCTCTCGCCAGGGAACTGGGGTGAAAGCAGAGAGGCAGCTCCCCATCAATATCTGGGAGATCAGAGCTGCTTGCCTAGCCCTTCTGGCATGGACCTCCAGATTAAAGGGGTTCCCGGTGAGAATCCAGTCAGACAATGCCACGGCGGTGGCATACATAAACCACCAAGGGGGAACCAGGAGTCAGGCCGCTCAAGAGCTTGATTTTTCAGTGGGCAGAGGTTCATGTACCCTGCATTTCGGCGATATTCATTCCCGGAGTAGACAACCTGCAGGCATACTTCTTAAAGTCGCCAGAGTCGGTTGCCAGGGGAGTGGTCTCGGCATTCCCCAGGTCTTTCAGACAATCTGCCAGTGGTGGGGAATGCCAGACGTAGATATAATGGCATCCAGGTTCAACAAGAAACTAGACAGGTTCGTGTCTCGAGTGAGGGATCCTATGGCCTGCGGATCCGATGCGTTGGTTTGCTCTTGGCATCAATTCAAACTTCTATATGCATTCCCTCCGCTACAGTTACTTCCTCGCCTGTTGCGCAAGATCAGAGTGGAGCACAAGCCAGTCATTCTAGTAGCCCCGGCTTGGCCCCGGAGGACTTGGTACTCACTAGTCCTGAAGATGGCAGTAGGAGACCCTTGGACTCTTCCTCTACAACCAGACCTACTCTCACAAGGCCCGATCCTCCACCCTACATTACAGCGTCTAAATTTGACGGCCTGGAGGCTGAATCCCTGATTCTCAGGGGTAGAGGTCTGTCTAGGCAGGTAATTCCTACCCTGATTAGGGCTAGAAAGCCGGTCTCCAGGGTGATTTATTACAGGGTGTGGAGGAACTACGTAGGCTGGTGTGAATCCAAAAGATGGAATTCCCGTAAACATACTATTGACAGGGTGTTAAGTTTTCTCCAGCTAGGAGTGGATAAAGGCCTGGCACTAAGCACAATCACGGGACAGACCTCAGCTCTGTCAGTGTGGTTTCAGAGGCCGCTGGCCACCCACTCGCTGGTAAAGACCTTCTTACAGGGGGTCTTGCGTATTAATCCTCCTGTCAAGTCACCACTTTGTCCATGGGACTTAAATCTTGTTCTGTCATCCCTACAGAAACAACCCCTTGAGCCGTTGGCTGAGGTACCTTGATTTTACTGACTAGAAAGTCGGTATTTCTGATCACCATAGTCTCGGCCAGGAGAGATCGGAATTGGCAGCCTTATCTTGTAAGGAACCATATCTCATTTTGCATAAGGATAGGGCGGGGTTCCGTCCTCATCCTTCCTTTCTACCAAAGGTTATATCCAGTTTCCACCTGAACCAGGATGTGGTACTTCCATCCTTCTTCCAAAACCCACCTCTAGAAAGGAGGGGTTGCTGCATACGTTGAATATTGTCAGGGCCATAAAGGCCTATCTTAAAGCTACAGAGAAGGTTCGGAAAACAGATGTGGTGTTCGTTTTACCGGAAGGACCCAAGATGGGTCAGGCAGCTGCTTGATCCACCATCGCAAGATGGATTAAACAATTAATTGGTCGGGCCTGCGGTTTGAAGAGGTTGCCTCCTCCTTTGTCGGTAAAAGGGCCCATTCTACCAGGGCCAGGGGCACCTCCTGGGCAGCACATCATCAGATCTCTATGGCTCGAATATGCAAGGCAGCAACGTGGTCATCAGTCCACACGTTTACAAAATTTTATCAATTGGACGTAAGAAGGAATGCGGATACAGCCTTTGGGCAGTCAGTACTACAGGCCGCGATTCAAGCTCCTCAGGATCTGAGGGGGCTCCCTTGATTTGATTTGAGATTCACATTTCTCGTTTAAGTTGGATTTACTAGTATTTGAGTATACCTCTAAAATTAAATCCTTCTTTGGAAGATGTCTCCCTCCCCTCATTAAAGCATTGCTTTCGGACATCCCATATAGTAATGAATATGCCGCTCTGTGTCCCGTGATGTACGAGAAAGAAAAAGGGATTTTTAAATACAGCTTACCTGTAAAATCCTTTTCTTGGAGTACATCACGGGACACAGAGCTCCCACCCCTCTTTTGGGTGACCATTTTGGGAGGCATACTGCTTGCTACAAAACTGAGGGACTCCCTCTAGGGGAGGGGGTTATATAGGGAGGGGACTTCCTGTTTGAGATTGCCAGTGTCCACACCTGAAGGTACTCCATATAACCCATATAGTAATGAATATGCCGCTCTGTGTCCCGTGATGTACTCCAAGAAAAGGATTTTACAGGTAAGCTGTATTTAAAAATCCCTTTGTTCTTCATAACAGCCTGGCAATGCAGCCCTCTTTCTCTTTGGAAACGTTCACTTTTATGTCTCTATTCCTCTTGCTCACGTTGTAACATTGTAATAACGTTGGGCCGAAGTACATTGTTACATTTTTTCTGGAAATATTTGACACATGTGACTTTCACATTCTCTGTACAGAAATACAAGGTAACGTAGTGTGCAGCAACGTGGTCATCTGAGGAAAGCACATTTCACCAACCTTCTTGACTCACAGAGACGAGGATTGCCCGGAAAGTTGACTAATACTTCCTTGGCCCTCTTACAGCTGCAAAAAAAAGAACTTTTCCGACAGTCAATTTACATGTGGTGTCCTGTGCTAACAACATCCTGTAGTTTGTACCAACGGCTGAAAATCTGCTCTCAGGTTTGTATTAGACTCCTTTCACGCTGAGGCAGTTTTCAGGTGTTTTAGCGCTAGAAGTAGCGCCTGTAAAGCTCATGAAAACTGCCTCACGTTCTCTGCAATGGGTGCTTTCACACCCGGGCGGTGCGCTTGCGGGATGTTAGAAAAAGTCCTGCAAACAGCATCTTTGGAGCGGTACAGAGCTCCCAAAATGCCCCTGCCCATTGCAATAAATTGGCAGCGCTTCCAAAGCAGCTGAAAAGCGCTCCAGAAGTGCCACAATATGGGAGTATTTAACCCCTTCTTTGGCGCCACTTAAACAGCGGTAAAGCGCTGCTAAAACAAGTGGTGCTTTACCGCTAACGGTCATTGCTTTTAGTATGAAAACAGCCTTAGGCCCCTTTCCGCGGTGGTGGTATAGCGCCGCAAAAAAAAAGCGGCAATATACCGCTGGTATCGGTGGGGTATTAACCCCCGCTAGTGGCCGATAAAGGGTTAATACCGCCCGCAATGCGCCTCTGCAGAGGCGCATTGCGGGCAGTATTGCCGCTGTTTCCCATTGTTTTAAATGGGAAGGAGCAGTATACACGTCGCTCCTCTCACCGATCCTAAGATGCTGCTAACAGGAGATTTTTTTCTCTCCCGCCAACGCATCACCTCAGAGTGAAAGCCCTCGGGCTATCACATTGAGTAGGCAGTGAAGGAGTTTTTCAGGCGGTATAGCAGCGCTATTTTTAGCTGTACCGCCTGAAAAACTCCTCAGTGTGAAAGGAGTCTAAGGGATTGTTTACTATGCGTCGGGAAAGCATCCAAATTGGTGCTCTTTCCCGACACCCGGGACCCGACCTAATGGCACCCCACACATTGGGAAAGGTGGTGTGTTTTCATGCATGCCAAACCACATGGTGCCACAGAATCATTATAAAAAAGGGTCAGGGACTTATTTCTTCATGTTTCTGTGGGTAAGGCAGCTTACTGAAATGAACAGCCTGCCCACACACAGCTCCAAGCATGCCTTAAAGCGGAGGCTCACCGGAATTTGCAAATACTGCAGCTGCTGATTTTTAAAAAATGGACACTTACCTGTCCAGGTCGCCCGCGACGTCGGTAGCCGAAGCCAAGCTACCGCTCGGCTCTCGGCTTCCCCCACCGCCATCATCGGTGAGAGAATCGGGAAGTGAAGCTCTGCGGCTTCACGGCCCGATTCCCTACTGTGCATTTGCGAGTCGCGCTGCTCCGACCATACTGGTCCCCGCTGTGTTCTGGGAGCTGTGTGTTTCTCAGAAAACAACGGGGGGGGGGGGTTTGACGCAAAGGGGCGGGACTATACCCAGAAGTGGTGCAAATACTTGTTTTATACAGGTATCAGCACCCCCTCCCCCCTGAAAGGTGCAAAATGTGACATCGAAGGGGGGAGGATTCCAAAAAGCGAAGGTTCCATTTTGGGTGAACCTCCACTTTAAGCTGGGAACAGACGGTTAGAATCTCCCTGCTGAACCAGCCAAGATTCCAACCATGTATGGGCAGGCTAATTGTACTCAAGCTCATCAATCAACCCCCCCTCTCCAGAGAACACAATAGCTCAGCAGTGAGGATTCCCCCTTCAACACTGAATGTGCTGATGGGGGAATCAAGTGATTTTCTTTCCTGCAACCTGGGGAGGAAAGCAAATTGCTCCATCTATGGTCAGCTTTAAAGAGTAACTCCACGTTTGTTGAGAAAAAAAATCCCCTCTGGGTGATCTATGTACATTACAAGGATTGTAACAAAGTTTGTTGCAGATTCCTAACTTTTGTTATTCTGAAGAAATCACTATTTGTTCCTCTGTGCCCCTGTGAAGAGTGGTTTCATAATTATCATTCAGCTGTTCTCCAATGAGGAAATCTGCAGGGCCTGCATGCCTTTAGACCCCTTTCACACTGGGGCCACGTTAGCGCTAAAGCGCCACTTGTTTTAGCAGCTGTTTAAGCGACACTTTTCGACCACTAGCGGGGCGCTTTTAACCACAAAGAAGGAGTTGAAAGTGACTGTGTTGCAGCGCTTTTCAGGCGCTTTGGAAGCACTGCCTATTCATTTCAATGGATAAGGCGTTTTAGGAGCGCTGTATACAGTGCTCTCAAACCGCCCCAAAGATGCTGCTTTTGGGCTGTTTGGGAGCACTGTAATGTCCCGCAAGCCCACCGCCCCAGTGTGAAAAGTCACACAAATGAATGAGAGACGGTTTTCAGGTGCTTTATAGGCGCTATTTCTAGCGCTAAAATACCTGAAAACGGCCTCAGTGTGAATGGGGTCTTAGATGTGTTCCTATAGAGCAGGGGTGCCCAACCTTTTGAAGAGCAAGGGCCACTTAACTAACGTGGTAGCCAGTCGAGGGCCACAATGAGCGGAGCGGATGACAGGTCACGGCTACGCTATAGCCCTCCGATCCACCCATAAGAAAGGGAATGAACTCCCTTCTGTTTTTCAGATAGGAGGTAGGTGGGCGTAAACAGACATCTGTCACTCTATACAGGTGAATTAAGTGTCCCATTTGGTCGGGGTGATCTTGTGAAAAGGGCCTAAGACTGCTTTCACACTGATGTTTACTCCACATGTGGCAAAAGCCGGCGCTGTAGAGGAAGCATCAGCTTATGGGACTCTGCTTCGCAGCCGCTTTCTTCCTCTACCACCAGCTTCATTCACAACACTGATGCTGTGGTATGGTGGGTCGGCAACCTGCGATCTGGGCTTTCCAACCCACCATTCCTGAGCAGGAGGTCGCGGGCCACATCAGAGGGCTCCGCGGGCCAAACGTGCTATAGAGGGTATTTCATCAAAAATAAAAATTTTGTTGCAGGAGATGCCTGAAATCTAAATTGTATCTTAAACAGACTTCTGGGAACAATTGGTGAGCCAATCACACAAGCAGGAAATGATGTTTCTGGGGTGTGGTCAGTACACATTCTGTGTCCAGGTAGCCATATTGGATTGCATTTTACTGAAAAGGAAAGGTCGTTTTTAATATCATTCAATTACAATATAACTTGTGTCGCAATTGTATATGCTATATTATTTTTTTCTTTATTTGCTACCCCCCCCCCCCCCCCCCCCCCCCAAGAAAGTGGAGTTACCCTTTAAGACTGATGGAAAGAAAGAAAATTGCTTGATTCCCCCATAAACACAGTCAGTGTTGAAGTGGCAATCCCTCCGGCTAAACTATTGTGTTCTCCCGGGCAGGGAGCCTTCCTTGCCGGCAGAAAACAATGATCAGGTGTTATGGCTATAGCCGGCTGCACTATTCATTTGGGAAAAACCCAATAGGATTAATAGATCAACATGTGTACAACCAGGATGCCCATACCTGGATCAAAATTCAGCCAGTCCCTGCTGATCCAGCCAAATGTTGGCCCATAAATGGCTGACTTTAGAGTTTTATGCCATGTTAGCCATTGATGAATGTGGTGATTGGAGTTTAACTGATCCCTTTTATCTGTAAAACATGTCATTCCCCTCAACACTCCTGAGCCCTTATCGTTATCTGTATATCCTGACATTTTACTACTTGTGATAAAATGATTGCAATTCCTTGTTTCTTGTTCTATGTATAGATATGTGGTTTTCAGAACGCCTGCAGCTATGAAGACGTAAATTAGATGTAAATGACTGAAAAGCGGGATGACATAGTTTGCTCAAGCAATGTGTACCGCACACCTTTGTCATTTGGTTAAATAAAATACAAGCTTTCACCTGTTTCCATTCTTTGTTGGATCTCAGTGCTGCTGATCTTATGCAGCCTATTCTTGTCTACATGCCCCCCAGCAATGGTTGCATTTTTCAGGGCAGGTTTCCTGATGGTGGCAGCGGCCGGTGAATGAGCTAGTTTTGCATATAAGGCCCCATACACACGAGCAGACACATTTGTTCAAATCGGTCGGGCAGACCGATTTGAACAAATCTGTCTGCTGGGGACATATTGGTTTGATCGTGTACACACGATCAAACCAAAATCCCCGCCGCCAGATGGCGCGGTGACGTGGTGGTGACGTTGACGCCGCCACGTCACCGCACCAGGAAGTAAAACACTTCCGCGCATGCGTCGAAACCATTCGGCGCGTGTGCGAGAAGACATGTCTGCTGGTTAGCGTACTAACCAGCAGACATGTCGAGGGGACGGGTTCCCAGCCGACAGATTTCAAAGCATGCTTTGAAATCTGTCGGGTGGCCAAATCCGTCGGCTCGCCCGTACACACGGTCGAATCTGTCTGCTGGGACGGTCGGGCCTACCGTTTCCAGCAGATAGATTTGATCGTGTGTACGCGGCTTTACAGGTTGGAACATCCACGTGTAGGCTCCATCGACAGCCAATGTGATGAGGGTGACAATGTAGGAGCACAGTTGGGGGACATGGACAAAGCGTTGTCACCCTATAACAGGAAGTGCCCCTGCTCTCTTCTCATTGGTTCACTGGCTGTGACTGACAGCCAATGGGTGCTGTCTCAGCCAATAAGGGGGCGGGCACGACACTCCACACCAGGGAAAAAGCCCCGCATTACTGTGTGGAGTTACAGACAGAAGAACGGGAAGTGAGGATTTCTCAGAAGAAATAAGGACATTTTAAAGCAAAATGGAAGGATAAGGTAAGTGAAGGAGGACTGCACTAAGGTAAAGGAAGCTATTTAGAAAAAAAATGTTTTTCCTTTACAACCCCTTTAAGTTAGGCTGATAAAGGACATCACTTCAGCGCCAAACTTGAAGTCCAGTTGTTGAGTTTTAAGATCTAAAAATGTGCCCAACAACTTTGTACTTCATTGAACCTCATTTTCCACCATCTCCAGAAATAATGATGATGGCTGTAAACCAATAAAAGGAGAATCGAACGTTCTGGCAGGTCAACAAGTCATTTCCCCAGAGCCGGCCAAATATGTCTGCCAAGAACAGAGAGATGCTTGTTGCTGAGAGCAGGTGTCCCCGGTTCTAGGTAATATTTCTGGGAATGATGGGCTGAATTAGAGCAGAGAGGATGCAGGTTGCGGCCCGCTTGTATAATAGCTGGAGGCAGAGGGTTATGATAGACTGGCCTGCCTAAGCCCAGGTTCACACTGACAGCGGAATAAAATCGTGCTCAGCTGAACACAATTTCACTCCTGCATGTCAGTCTAGACTTCAGGGGGGCGATTTCAGAGACGTCAATGGCAATCGCACCCTGAAATCGCCAAAAGTAGTACAGTAACTTATTTTTGGAAATCAATGCGGTTCCGCAAAATATCTTGTATGTAGTTAATTGTTAGTTAGCCTTTCTGTTTGTTTGGCCCTTTTCACACTGGCTTTCCAATCAGGTTCACCTGATCGAAAACTCAATTCACTCCTATGGAGCGTCGGATGTCAGTGGTGACATGTCTGTTGACACCCGCTGCTATTCGATCCTGTCCATGGAATCCAGATGGATGCTGACCCTATTCTCCATCCGTCTGGCAGATCAGATCAGATGAAAACGGACAGGCGGTCCATTTTCATTTGATCTCCCCATAGAGGAGAGCGGGGCTTTGACAGGTCTGTCTCTGCACAGTAAGTGGAGACGGACCTGTCATCCACCTGCTCAGTGTGGATCAGAGGATCGATCCCCTGCTGAGCTAAGCAGAGTCCGCCGGACGGACCATCCATGTGAAAGGACCCTTAGGTTAATTAGAATTGTATTTACCGTATTTATCGGCGTATAACACGCACAGGCGTATACCACGCACCCTAACTTTAAGGCCTCGTACACACGATCGGACATATCCGATGAAAACGGTCCGCGGACCATTTCCATCGGATATGTCCGATCGGGAGTTTGATCCGATGGCGTGTACACACCATCGGATCAAATTCCCCGCCGCCGGACGGCGCGGTGACGCGGCGGTGACGTTGACGCCGCCGTCACCGCACCAGGAAGTTAAACACTTCCGCGCATGCGCCAAATCCATTCGGCGGCGGCGCGGTGGCGGTGGGGCACGACATGTCTGCTGGTAAGTGTACTAACCAGCAGACATGTCGGGCGGACAGATTTCACCGGATGGATTTCAAAGCATGCTTTGAAATCTGTCGGGTGGAGAAATCTGTCCGCTAGCCCATACACACGAGCGGAGATGTCTGCTGAAACGGTCCATCGGACCGTTTTCAGCGGACATATCCCCTCGTGTGTACGAGGCCTAAGAGGGAAGTTTCAGGGAAAAAACTTTCCACAGCCCCCTGCGTATAACACGCAGGCACAGTTTACCCTCTATTTTCAGGGTAAAAAGTGAGTGTTATACGCCAATAAATACAGTATATTTCATGTCTCCTGAGTGTAGCCACGCACATCTGGCCCTCCCTGCTGCTGATTCCTGACACCCTGCAACTCAGCATATGCGGTTGTGGCCAGAGCTGTATCCTGGCCTAGGCCAACAAGGCCCAGGCCTAGGGCAGCACGTTGCAGGGGGGCAGCACGGAAAGAGTCTCCGCCGGCTTGCACTATTAGTGTAGCACTGTTTGTGTAGCGCCAGTCTTATGGGGCGGACTGGGCAGAGAGGCAAGCATTCCGCAACTGTGGGGGGGGGGGGCAGAGCTTCTAATTTTGACTGTCCTATCTTCCTGGACCACAAACCTTCCTCACTGTGCTATATGTTTTCTGCTTTACCATTGTCATGGTTTTATCTTTTTAGTCCTCTCCATAAAATTATCAGAATTTTGTGCCTAAAGTAGAACTATAGGCAACACTTTTCTATTTAATTTTGTATAGAGTAAAGGTACAGTAAGGGAAGGTCAGGTCTTTAACAGCAAGGGGTGTGGCCTTGACAGGAAGGGGTGGGTCATATTTAAATTAGGGGTGCACAAGTTTAGTCAGGCCTAGAGCAGCACAAAACCTAAATACATCCCTGGTTGTAGCACTGTGCCGGGGCCTTTAAATTAGGTATCCAGGAGGTGACATATGACCTTCAAACTATCCTTCTAATGCTTCTGGAAAGCAACCCACTGCCATACGTGTAAATGAGCCCTTTAAATTGTTACTAACAGTAAAATCAGTCTGTATATGCAGTGAAGCATGCCTGTTATGCTCACTGTGGAACCTAAGTGGTTAATCCTCTGCATTGTGTAAAAAGGCTTTTTGATCTGTTCTTCTCTGATCTGCCCCTTCTTCCACTGTCCCCAAACAATCTCATGATAGAACAGAGCCTTGGGGGCACTCTGCACATGCTCAGTTTGGTGTGTATTGCTACAAAGTTCTTTTTCTTCTTGGGAGAGTGCATGTGATCAGCACAGGGCCAATCAGCACTGTCCAGACAGAGGGGGGTCCTGCAGCCTTATAGGACAATCAATGGAGAATAAAAACTCCCCTTACAAGCTTTAACCAGACACTGATAGAAGTCACAAGACTGCTCTAACTGCTGATGAGAAAATGTTTTTAGCAGTCTATATTTACCAAAACCTCTGCGTTTCCATGTTCTGCGTATTGTGGGAGATCAGATATAGTAAATGCAGGCTTCTGGGTTTAGTAACACTTTAAAGTATATCTACCTACAGACCCCAACCATAGGGCATGGCCTGCACTGGGCTGGACGCCACTGCCATCCTCCACCAAGCTGATGGTCCAGGCAGTACTCTAATGCTGTGTACACACGATAGGTTAGTCTGATGAAAACGGTCTGATGGACCGTTTTCATCAGATCAAACCGATCGTGTGTGGGCCCCATCGGTTATTTATCTATAGGTTAAAAAAATAGGAACTTGTTTTAAAATTATCTGATGGATAAAAAACCTATAGAAAAAAACGATCGTCTGTGGTACGGTACGTCCATCGATCAAAAATACACGCATGCTCAAATGAAGTCGACGCATGCTTGCAAGCATTGAACTTTTTGAACTTTTCATCACGTCGTAGTGTTTTACGTCACTGCGTCCTGACACAATCGTTTTTTTAACTGATGGTGTGTAGGCGTGACTGATCATCAGTCAGCTTCATCGGATAACTGATGGAAAAATCTATCAGACCGTTTTAATCAGACTTAAAGGGGTTGTAAAGGTAAACGTTTTTTTACCTTAATGCATCCTATGCATTAAGGTAAAAAAAGATCTCACAGGCTGGGCGGATTAATAGCAGCACAGCCATTGGCTGGCGCTGCTGTCAATCACATCGGATGACGTGGCGCGCCGGGGGGTGGAGCCGAGTGATACAGTCGGCGGCTATGGCCGCTGCTGTATCACGGGAGCGCGCTCGCAAAAGCTTTCCACCGTGCGAGCGCCCTCGCATGAAGATGGAGGAGCCCAGACAGCCGCCGAGGGACCCCAGAAGACAGCTTTCCGGGCCACTCTGTGCAAAACGAACTGCACAGTGGAGGTGAGTACAGGCATACCCCACTTTTAAGTACATAATGGGACCAGAGCATGTATGTAAAACGAAAATGTACTTAAAGCGGAGCTCCAGCCGCAAATTTTTTTTTTTTTAAAGTCAGCAGCTACTAACAGTGTAGCTGCTGACTTTAAATAAGGACACTTACCTGTCCTAGGCGCCCGCGCTGATGGCCCCCCCGATGCCGGTCCCGCGATCGTTTCGAGTCCCGCGCCGCCATTCACACTATGGGAAACAGGCAGTGAAGCCGTACGGCTTCACTGCCCGTTTCCTACTGTGCCTGCGCGAGTCTCACGCTGGCTTGTGAATGGGCGCGCTGCTCTCTGAGAACACACACAGTTCCCAGAAAGCAGCGCGCCCCATTCACAAGGAGAAGAAGAAGAAGAAATCAAACCGCGGTGCAGGTGAGGCAGATTACGGACTTCCGCATAGCAACAGGTATTTCGATCATTTTTTTGCTATCGGTTAGGTATCCATCAGATAATTTTAAAACAAGTTCCTATTTTCTTAACCGATGGATAAATTACCAATGGGGCCCACACACGATCGGTTTGGTCTGATGAAAATGGTTCCTCCATTGGTTTGACCGATCGTGTGTACGCGGCTTACCCTATCTTGTGTACAAGGCATAATGATAAGATTCAAATGTTCACATTTTGAGTAGTGCCAATAAAATAGTAGCCAGCCTTTGATTGGCTAGTAGTAATAATACAGTTTTTGTTGGTAAGGCCCGGTGTTTTTTGTGCTATTATACCTGTAATCTCCTCCGTCTGTCTTTGTGTATTTTTCCATAGAATGGCAGTAATAGAGGATGGAAAAGAGTGTGGCTGCCAGGTTGTAGTTAATATTAAAAGAACATGTTTCCTTTGATCTGGGCAGGGAGTGAGATCAATGCAACCTGATCCAGTATGTGTGTACTGCGCGCTCTGCAAGGCTCTGCACTGTGACAAACATTTCCATATGCAAGCTTCCCTTTCATGTTTCTGCTTCATTTACATGTTTTTCTATTTTCATACCTTTATTTTTAGTATGTGCAGCTGATGGTGAAAAGGCGTTTATCTGTAGGTTGAGGTTTTGTTCTCACACCAACATTTATTCTTGGGCGGGTAGCACACAGAGTCAGTCTGTTATGCTGCAGTGCCTGTATATCTCATTGTTTTAGTTCTTTGTAATTCTAACATACTTATTGCACCCTCTGTATCATATAAGCTCTCATCTTGAGTGTGGGCATCTGAAGCCCACTCTGAGTTTCTTCCGGAATACGGTGCAGCTGGCTATCCAGCATGCACCTCCCGATCTCACGCCTGCGCAGTACGTACAAAGAGCAGCAAGCTCGGTGTATTGCAGGTTGCCATAATAATGGCAGCATCAGAGGGAGTTCTTGCCCCATTTTTATGGCAAGCTGTCAATCAAAAAGCTCATTGAATCCTGGGATTGAGGACACTTATACAGGCTGGAGGATATGACGTACCTCACCGCGGTAAGGTAGGACGGAAGTATAGGTCTTCATTAACTCTACAGCACAGGTGTCAAACACAAGGCCCGCAGGCCAAATCCGGCCCTCAAGACCATTTAAAGTGGCCCTTGCACCTTTTTCTGCATCTGCGGGAGAGCTCCAGTTCTCCTCTGGTCCTCCTACAGACCCTTAGGTGCCGTACACACGGCAGAGAACCTCGACGGGCAGAACACATCGTTCCGCCCGTCGAGGTTCTCTCCCGGCCGTCGGATTCGGCGACCCGCCCGTCGGGAATGGCAACCAGCCATTCTTCCAGGCGGGCCGTCGAGAAAATAGAGAGCGTGCTCTCTATTTCGGCTCGACGGGCTTCCCGACGGGAAGCTCGCCGAGACCGTACACACGGCCGAGGTCCTCGCTGGAATGTGCATTCCAGCGAGGTTCTCGCTGATTTTCAGCGAGAACCTCGGCCGTGTGTACGGGGCCTTACTTTCTGCTTTCAAGCAATGCATACAGCTTCTTCCCAGCAGCAGCATAAGGAAAGGGGGGTGCACTGTGATGTAAGGGAGAGTGGGGGACTCAACTTCTGATGGGGGGGGGGGGGTGACTCTTGATATCTAATGTAAGGGGAGGGGATTTGCTGGACATCTAATCTTACAGATATAACTGGCCCTTTTGAGGGCAATCAATTTGCGGATGCGGCCCAGGATAAAATTGAGTTTGACACCCCTGCTCTACAGGTACTAAACCTTAAAGTGGGGTTCCACCCAGAAATGGAACTTCGGCTTATCGGAAAAGGTGTCACATTTGGCATCATTCAGTGGGGAGCAGATACCTATCTAATCAAGGTATTTGCTCCCACTTCCGGCGAAAGATCTCCACAGTATCCGCGTATCTATGCTATGACCGACCCCTCCTCCATCCGCCCACTGTCTTCTGGGAGACACACAGATCCCAAAAGACAGTAGGGACCATTACGAACTTGCAGCGTGGATTTGGTACTTGTTTAGACTCTTGTACAGGAATCTTTTGTTGTGTTCTATTTCTAATTGAATTGACTCAGAATCTGCTAGCCAGAAAACTATATTATATATATATATATATATATATATATATACATATATATATATACATATATATACACATACACACACACACACATATACATAGCATGCAAATGCTTTTTACTATCTCAAAGTGCAACGTCAATGAGTATTAGCGTCCTAGATTTTGCTTAATTTTACACAATAAGTGACAGCTGTGTTCAGCATAAAACATGGGTCAACCAGCTTGGCAATTGCAACAGACGTTTATCTCATCCGTTGCAGCCAAATTCATTGTTCTGTCAGCAGGGTTTGATTCAGCAGTCATTATGACATGTAATATGTAAGCACACAAAGGAACAATTGAGGTTATTTACTTAGCTTGAGCTGAAATACAGGCAGTCGCACTCCCTGAACACATGGTTAATTGTTTACCCCAAGATACAGGATCTATATATATAAAAATGGCAAGTTCACCTTTAAGAAAGGAAGTATTAAATGTGCATATTTTTGCAGAAAAAAATGTTGCATTTATAATTTTTTCCTGATGAGCATGTGGAGCATTGCACCCATGATCAGTAAGTAGATCATGGGTGCAATGCAAGGTTTCTGCAGACCAGCTGCAACCGGTTCATAAGAGGCAAGGGTCACCGTCCCCTAATCTCTAGGTGCTGGCCCCTAATTTTCCATGCGGGGAACCGGACGCATAGATCTCTACACGTTTTTTTTTTAAGCACATGATTAGAGTCTGAGGCTCTAATTGGTTTCAAAACGGGTGGGCTCAGGGGAAAAAAGAGCACTACACCCCGAGCCAACCCATTTGTGATATTAGCGAATCAACATTCGCTATTGTCTCCCTGCTTCTCCTCCCGGCCAATCAGGACAGGAAGCAGGTCTTGACCCCCTGGAAGGTCACCAATGTAAGGGGCGTTCTTCCCACTGATCACCAATGTAAGGAGCAGTCTTCCGCCTGTTCACCAATGTAAAGAGCATTCTTCTCACTAATCACCATGTAAAGAGCATTCTTCCCACTGATCACCAATAAAAGGACCATTTTTCCCACTGATCACCAATGTAAAGAGCATTCTTGCCACTGATCACCAATGTAAGGAACATTCTTCCCACTGATCACCAATGTAAGGAACATTCTTCCCACTGATCACCAATGTAAGGAACATTCTTCCCACTGATCACCAATGTAAGGAGCATTCTTCCCACTGATCACCAATGTAAGGGGTATTCTTCCCACTGGCCACCAATGTAAGGAACATTCTTCCCACTGATCACCAATGTAAAGAACATTCTTCCCACTGATCACCAAAGTAAAGAACATTCTTCCCACTGATCACCAATGTAAAGAGCATTCTTCCCACTGATCACCAATGTAAGGAGCATTCTTCCCACTGATCACCAATGTAAAGGGTATTCTTCCCACTGATCACCAATGTAAAGGGTATTCTTCCCACCGATCACCAATGTAAGGAGCATTCTTCACACTGATCACCAATGTAAGGGGTATTCTTCCCACTGATCACCAATGTAAGGATCATTCTTCCCACTGATCACCAATGTAAGGAGCATTCTTTCCACTGATCACCAATGTAAAGGGTATTCTTCCCACTGATCACCAATGTAAGGATCATTCTTCCCACTGATCACCAATGTAAGGGGTATTCTTCCCACTGATCACCAATGTAAGGATCATTCTTCCCACTGATCACCAATGTAAGGGGTATTCTTCCCACTGATCACCAATGTAAAGGGTATTCTTTCCACTGATCACCAATGTGCAGAGAATACTTCCTACTGACCCCCAATTAATTGGTTTTAAAAGAGGTTCCCCAAATAAAGGAAAATATTTTATGGGTTCCTCCTGGGTAAAAAAGGTTGAGAAACCTTTCAGATATTTATGTGTAAAAAATAAATAAAAACAATTTATCATTTTCCTTCCACTTCATAATTATGTGCCACTTTGTGTTGGTCTATCACATAAAATCCCAATAAAATAAATGTTTACGTTTTTGGTTGTAACATGAGAAAATGTGGAAAATGTCAAGAGGTATGAATACTTTAAGGCACTTTACGCTGATTATCAGTGCAGCCTCAACAGTGCCCATCAATGCTGCCAATCAGTGCTGCCTCATCAGTGCATGGGCATCTCCACGACAGTGACAGCTCCGCGGTGACAGGCAGGTTAGAACAGGGAGAGAGAGGCGAGCTGCTGGCCGTGGCATTGCAAGGGGGGCGGGGGGTGGTCTGGTGCAGGGTGACACCACTGCACTTGACCAACCATCCCCTTCTCTCGCGGCCGCGGACTGTCTGAGCGGTCCCGGATGTCATACAGGCACAGCGAGCAGAGTGAAGCCGCTCCCTCTCCAGTGTTTATGTGTGCCTGTGCTGCGCTGATGGCTGATCTGAGGTACTGAATGGGGTGGAGGGAGGTGGGTCCATCTGTGCTGAATGGGGGAGGTTTGTGCTGAATGGGGAGTCCATCTATGCTGAAGGGGGGTCTAGACTGAAGGGAGGGGTCTGTGCGGAATGGGGGGTTCATCTGTGCTGAATGGAGGGGTCTGTGCAGAATGGGGGGGGGGGGGTCTATGCTGAAGGGGGGTCCATCTGTGCTGAAGGGGGTCTGTACATTCTCTAGGCTGTATTTATATGGGCATGGAGAGAAGCTGAATTATCTCAAGAGCTATTTCACACTGCCAGCTGGCCGCGTTATCGGCAAAGTGGCGCTTTACAATTGTTTTAGCTGCGCTATTCGGCCGCTAGCGGGGCACTTTTAACCCCCACTAGTGTTTGAAGAAAGGGTTAAATATGACTGTGTATCGCCACTGCCGAAGCCCCCCCCCCCCCCCCGTGCTGCATATCAGTGCAGCTTCATCAATGCCTCCTCGTCAGTGCCGCCTCATCCTCTGCCCCATTGACCATATATGTGGCATTAGGACGAATCGTTTCTCAGGGTCTGATGAGGAAGATGTGAACGGCTGCAGCTTCCTCAGACCCTGAGACAAGAACAGTAAAGTGTGGCTGGGTTGGATGGTGGGGCGCCCAATTTCAGTCTTGCCTATGGCAGCACAAAACCAAAATACACCACTGCATCTTATGTTGAGGGCTTTGGGCTTGCGTCCATGGCATGACACTTCTGACATCATTCGGAATTCTTTTACTTTCTTCTGACCTGCATTTGACCTGCTTCAAAATGGGGGTTGAATTCCCAAAGACCCGAATAGAAATGCAAAACCCATTGAAGCGAACAAAGGCCCATGAATGAACACAGGCCCTTAGCTTGAGTGTTACCAATATTTGGCTTGTACTGGGCTCTCTGCCATGATGCCTTTACTCACAGAGCTGCTATAAAACAGCAGAAACAAATACAGGAAAGGTGGAAATTGTTGGGTCTTCATAATGTAATGTGTTACATTGAAAAACCACATTCAGCAGATCTCGGCATACATTGCTTGTTTCAAGTGTCTGTGCAATATATAGGTACAAGCCTCGGTCAGTACTAGCAATATATTTATAGGAAATTACAAAATGGTACAATAAAAATACCATAACGTCTTGTAGACTGGAGATGTGAGCGTTATTCCTGCTGGGCTGTTTTATAGGCAAAAGTGATTCTTAGTGTGTGTGTGTGTAATGTAAAGCAGATGCTCATACATGTATATACACTCACCGGACACTTTATTAGGTACACCTTGCTAGTACCGGCTTGGACCCCCTTTTGCCTTCAGAACTGCCTTAAAGTGATTGTTAAGGATAATTTTCTATTAAAAAAATAAAAAATAACAAACATATCATACTTACCTCCACTGTGCAGCTCGTTTTGCACAGAGTGGCCCTGATCCACCTGTTCTGGGGTCTCCTGGTGGCTCTTGTGGCTCCTCCCCACACAAGATAACCCCCTGGGTAAAGCGCTCCCCAGAGGGGGGTTACCTTGCGGGAGCGCTCCTGAGTCATTCAATAGGCATCCATAGCCGCCAAATGTATGACTCGGCCCCAATCCCCAGAGCACATGTCATTGGAATTGATTGACAGCAGCAGGAGCCAATGGCTGCACTGCTATCAATCTATCCAATCAGGACATAAGACACCAGCCAATGCTGGTGTGCTCATCCCCGTGGAGAAGAAATCCGGGCTCAGGTAAGTAAAACGGGCTCAGGTGGGGGTGGTGACTGCAAAAAGTTTTTTCACCTTAATGCATAGGATGTATGCATTATATACAGTGTACAAAAGCTCTGAGAGCTGATTGGGAGAAAGAGCCCCCCCCCCCCAGAGTACACAGGAATGAGAAGCAGAGCTGAGAATATGAATCACAGGCTGTGTGCTGGAGCTCTCCTCCCCCGTCACCTTTTTTTTTCTTGGTGTGAGGAAAATATGTCAAGTGACAGAGGAATGAGGCAGCAGAGAGAAATTACACCCAGTGCTTTGGATAGAGACAAGTACACAATAAAGAAAGATGTGTTTTATTCATATATTATGTCTTAATACACATGAGGACTTAGTAAAGCAAGCCTTTCACGTTATGCCACATTTTATTGAGGATGGGCTGAAGCCCCACGGCCTAGGATCCTATACCCCATTCTTCTCGGTGCTGAAGCCCCTGGCCCCTGGAGATGTAGACATTGTGAACTCTTTGTTTATACTTACAAGTAAATGACTGGAACTAAAGCACAAAAACTCAATTTAGCAAAAAAAAAAAAAGGAAAGTGCGGGAATTAAAAAAATAAAAATAAACAAATACTTACAGTACCTACTTGCTGATTGCTGCAGCATCAATCTGATTCTGCAAGCTGTCCCCTGCTGGCTCTAAGGAGACAAGGCCCTTCACAAAAGGTTTTAACATAATAAACCCCACAGTGTCCTATGGGAGTCATAGTGAGTGTATTGCATGACATTTCTGGCCACAGTTTGCTCGGGAAACCAAACAATTGGAATAGAATTCCGTCAGCCTGGAAAGAGTTAATATTCACCTGTGCGGAGTGGGCTGGAAGCCGCACTGGACCAGTGTAGGAACATTCCAGTCCTACCATGAGATCCTATTAAGTCGCATTCCCCCGCAGTGGCATGTCGCAGAGAAATGTGAAATTCATTAGCCGCCGTTCTCTCTGAAATTAACCATTTGACAGTTTGTTAATAAAGATTGTTTTCACTTCCATTGTTCCTCGGCATCCCATGCTCAGTGTATATAATTAATGTGCATTCATGCTGTCAGATTGTCACGCGGAGTAATGAAGGTTGTATTGGTTTGACAATTCTACCGCGTCTGCAGCTCAGCAACTCCATAGGAGAGCTTGGGAGGCAATGAATGTTGTATTATGCAAAGTGGATAATTGCATTACAAGGACCCAGTGTGTTTTCTGCTTACTGGGGAAAAAACCCACAACACAAATTCAAAGGATTTCCTCCCACAACATAGATGTAAAATAGAACTTTAGGCAGTTATTGTCAATATGTACCGTATTTGCCGGCGTATAAGACGACCTTTTGGATGCAAAAAAATGCATCAAAAGTCGGGGGTCGTCTTATACGCCGGATCTGTCTCCGTCAGGCTGCGGGCATCCATGATTCAAAAGCCGCGCCTCCTCCTCAGACTGTTCCATTATGGGCGGAACGCTAATTTTCCCAGCAGGGCCTCTGTTCAGTATTCCACCTATCATGGATGCCTTCTCATCCTCAGACGAGAGGACATCCGTGATAGGCGGAACACTGACCAGAGGCCCTGCTGGGAAAATTAGTGTTCTGCCTATCACGGAACAGTCTGAGGAGGTGGCGCGGCTTTTGAATCATGGATGCCCGCAGCCTGGAAGACAAAATCTGAAAAAAAATAAGGTAGGGAGATTGTCTTTGCCGGCACAGTGGAGGCAAGTGATGGCACAGGTGGGGCAAGTGATGGCACAGTGGGGGCATGTGATGGCATGTGATGGCACAGTGAGGCATGTAATGTAATGGCACAGTGAGGCATGTAATGTAATGGCACAGTGAGATTTGAAAAAAGCCTGTTTCTGTCAGCGGTTGTTCTGGCTACCCCTCAGCTTCCAGACAGACTATTCGGAAGGGTGTCGTCTTACATGGCGAGTATATCCCAAAACCAACATTTTTCCTGGAAAATTAGAGGATCGTCTTATACGCCGGCAAATGCGGTAATTACAAGTTTTTTTTACGCTACGTTGTCTTGCCACACCTCTTAAAAGCAATCTACAGTGAATCACTTTTCACATTCATTTCACAAAGGGAGAGAGGAATAAAGGGGATTATAACGGGGCCTTAAATGAATAATACAATTATGA
Organism: Rana kukunoris; assembly: GCA_029574335.1. Classification (NCBI taxonomy): domain Eukaryota; kingdom Metazoa; phylum Chordata; class Amphibia; order Anura; family Ranidae; genus Rana; species Rana kukunoris. The sequence goes on from CM056054.1 coordinate 195,409,285, forward strand.
TCAAAAAAATTATACTTTTAAATGTTTTATTACATCAATAGAATAGAAATACAAAACATAATTTTTTTTTAATAAAATCAACGAAGAGAGGCAAATACTGGCCAAGGTATTGAAGGACTAATGGAGTTACAGATCAGACCCTACATGTTTCGCCAAAGCATTGGCTTTTTCAGGGGAAGTGATCATGACCAAGGCGATATAAATAGCTCTAGGAAGAATAAAAAGGTATACAACGTATTAATCAGCATTAACAACCATATTATTATAGTAATGACATTCACATAGGATATTATAATGAACTGGAGAAGCGACACAGCATATACGGTCTTCATTTTACAGGTGGTGAGGAGATGATATCTTGCCTCCTCATTGGCTGTTTTCATCCTAGAAAATATTAGGCTCTATTTACACCTGAGTGTAGCGATTTACTGGCGTTTTTTAATCATTTCTGCAGCTTTTTAAAAGCGTTTTACAGCTTCAGTTGTTTCTGTTTAGCAAATAGAAAGCACTAAGGGGAGGAGAGGAAGAGGAAATTATGGGTAGACATGTGCAATTCGGATTGGTCGATTCAAATTCAAATGTGAAGAATAGCTGTTGTGAAGCAGCGGTCTGGGAAGACGGCCGTCAGATCCTTAAAGTGGTTGTATTGGCCGCTTGGTGATTTTTACCTACAGGTAAGCCTATAATAAGGCCTATAATAAGGCTTTCCTGTAGGTAAAAAGAATATTTTCTAAACCAGCAAGGTTTAGGAGATACTGACCCTGCATGTAGCTGCTAATGTCAGTGGCGCATGCACTCTGCAGGTCCAGCGTATCCTGCTAGAACTTGTTAGAAGGAAGGGGTCCCTCGCACATGCGCAGGACTGATGTATTCACGGCACCGGCCTCTCACAGCGCCAGAGACAGCGATCCTGGAAGAAACGCAGAGGGAACATGTCAGCTCCCTCAGCAGTGACAGGGCACGATGCGCGAGCTTCGTTCGAAGGTAATTATTTTATAATGTGCTAGTATGTGATACATACCAGCACATAATATTATAGTCTTGCAGGTTTTTTTTCTTTCTTTTTTTTTTCTCTGCAGTTTACTACCGCTTTAACAACCGATCAGCTGAAATGCAAAGAAAAAAAAAAAGTCTAAAAAGGGTCTGGGATGGATTTTTAGGAAAATTACCATACCCCTATCCGAGCATGCAACCTGGCAGACTAGGAAAAAGGGGGGCAAGTGTGCGCCCCCCCCCTCTCCTGAACCATACCAGGCCACATGCCTGGGGGATGTTGATGGGGACAAGGACCTCTTCCGCACAACTCTAGGTTTTGGTTGTCAGGGTCTGCGGGTAAGGGCTTATTTAACAAGGGGGCCCCCAGATGCCGATTCACTATGTGAATGACTTTTTGGGTACACAGTACCCCTACCCATTCACCAAAAAAAGTGTAAAAAGTGAATAAAGACAAAGCAAGACTTTTTGACAAGTCCCTTGTTATAAATTTATAAATTTTAAAAACAAACAATGCCCCCCCCCCCCATGTGGATCCATCGTCATTCACAACGCTCCAAAATAAAAGAAGAAAGCTCTGCCCGCGACGAAGGCTACCGCCGTCTGCCTGCTTCTTGTGATGTCACCGCATTTTTTTTTAGCTTTGGGGAAAGCCTAGAAGAACCTCATTGTCCTTCTACTTCTAAATCTCTCATAAGGGATGGTTAGTGCACAAAGGCTTCAGCATTAAAGCTAAACTCCAGGAATTCAGGCACTTTAATAAATGTGCAGGCACGCTATGTGCACAACACCTCATGGACTTTCTTTAATTTACTTCTGACATTTTTAGGGCGCTTCGAAAGGATAGCTAATGCTAAGCTTCAAAGCCCTGGCAGTGGACCTTCTTGTCTTAGCTCCGTCAGCTACAGATGCAGCTGCTGTGCCCACCCCTCCTCTCTGCTGCTCATTTACAGAACATTTTGTATTTTGTGGACTCATTCACAAAATACATAGGCTTCTGTGAATGGGCAGCAGTGGGGATGGGCAGACAGAGATGCTGTGTGCGAGAGCATTTCTCCTTTCAGAGCCCTGTAGTGTAATGTCACAAAACTTTCAGATCTAAATGAAAGAGTTAAGTCCATGGGGTGGCATGCGCCTCAATGGACCTAACTCACAGCCTGCCTGCACATTTATCAACGTAGCCAAATTCCTGGTGCTCAGCTTTAACAAAAGAAAATACTTGTTAAAGCTTCCCAATGCCTATATAGTGTCAAAAAAAAAATATAGAAACGAAAAATGCTTGTTAAGTCTCAAAGAAAACCCACACACGTTGTGCAGTGCCTATATCCAATGCAAATTGTTAACGTCTGACCATAAATGTAATATGCAAACATTGTAGGAAAACACGCCTGTTTGTTATATTTGCAATTTGCTAGACAATAAAGATCAATAGTGTACTGGAAAGAAGTTGGGTCTACAATCGTGTGAGGGCCACCAAAGTCATGTTGCCCAGTAGTGAGGCGTACTTCTATTGGTTTCATCTTCAGAGGGATGTTCTAGAATTAAAAGCTATAATACTGACAACAACCACAGTTTTTATAACCAAAAGGAAAAAAATTAGAAAACAGTAGGACAAGAGGAATGAAAGACACAATCCTCCAGCCTGTCCGTCCCATTGTGCCCACGACCCTCACAGCTCCTTTAGTCAGATGCTCCCAACAGTGATCCTGACAAGGGATGCCCCATAGTAGGCCTATGGGTGACGTCCAGGCATTTCAGCCATTGTTGACCATTGTTCATTATTTCCCATGAAGCCGGCCGTTGGGGAGATCACATGACCTGAATGGTGCGTCCTTAGAATAGGTAGTTGTAGGCATCTTCTTTCTATAGGATGACTAGAAGAGGAGTTAGAAGTAGAGGTCGACCGATAAGGGTTTTTCTCTGGTTAATGCGATATTTAGAAATTGGAGCGACCGATATATGATGCCGATTTTTGCTGCCGATATTTTAGGCCGATTGTTTTTTATTCGTCTCATAAACTCACCTACTCCCACTCCACTGCCCCTTGCTTGCTCCTTCACTTTACCACACACTTGATGTCCTCAGTACAGATTGCACTGGTTGGCTCTGGCAGGTGGCACTGGTTGGCTCTGGTTGGCACTGATAGGTGGCACTAATTTTGCACTGGCAGGTGTCACTGACTGGCAGGTGACACTGGTTGGCACTTGCAGATGTCACTAATTGGCACTGGCAGGTGTCACTGGTTGGCAGATGGCACTGTCTGGATGGTACTGGCAGGTTTCACACTGAGCCAATAGTGTGTGAAACTGGCATGTAACTTGAATGGAGAGAGAGAGAGAGAGAGAGAGAGAGAGAGAGAGGCTGATAAATTCAGCAGTGATGCTGGGGCTGGGCGGGACCCAGCAGCTATGCTTACCCAGCAGCTATCCAACACCAGCCAATGATTGGGCTGTTTAGGAAAGGGGTGGGGCCACATACACATAGCGGCCCATCCAGGTCCCATCTTATTGGCTGGTGTTGGATAGCTGCTGGGTCTCGTCCACCCCCGACATGAATGCTCAATTTTGACAGTTCCTCTCTCTTTCCGTTCAGTTACCTGTCAGTTTCACACACCACGGTGCTGCTCTGCGAGAAGAGTGTGGAGAAGGGAGGAGGAATGTGGGCATAGTGGGGTCATTGTACAATATCGGCTTAATTTGGATAATAATCGGCTGATGCCGATTTCTCCAAAATGACCAATTATCGGCCAATATATCGTTCGACCTCTAGTATGAAGGGGGGTCAGAGCTGGTTTAGGTTTAGTTAGGATAAGCCTGGACTTCCATTCTTAAAGGATCACTAAAGGATTTTTTAGCTAAATAGCTTCCTTTACCTTACTGCAGTACTGGTTTCATGTCCTTATTGTTCGTTTTTGCTTTGAAGTTGCTGTAATCCTGCTCTGTTCTCCACACCTTCTGCTTGTCTGTTTCCTTATAACCACAGTGCTGGGAGCTTTCTCACAATGGTTTAAGCTGTCATTACTGTGTGTCTAAAACTTCCCAGAATCAATCAGATTCATTTTAAAAACAAAACACTGCCCTGGATTTGTTTGTTTTTGTTCTGTGTGTCTATTTCTACTTTGCAGAAACATGAAGCCAGTTCAAAAGTGAAACTAACCTGCAGGCACATTATATGATTAATTTGTATCTATTTTTAATCATTTTGAAAAGGAATCAGTTAACTTTTATGTCTCTATACCCTGTAAACAGTCATTTCAGCAAAACATTTTTTTTCCTTTAGTGACCCTTTAAGTGAATGGGGGAGAGTTGTGTGCAGAGCTCTTATTCCTCATCATGATTCTTCTGTTCCGCTGATAACCACTTTAAATTCCAGGACGGAACACCTCCACATTCCTGTAATTCTGATGGACTAGAAAATGTCAGATTCTATGTATTAACATCTCATTCTAGGCTGCATAATGTGAAAGTATTTTTGTGGTCTGGAACACATGTCTACTGTATATCAGTGCTGTTGGCGTGGACTATACACAGAAACTGTGAGGAAACACTTTGCAGATTAGACAGCCACTGTGTACCATTAATCCTCATAAAAGTAGATGAAGATTGGGGAAATGTCCGTTTTTTATTGGCTGGCCTGCCTAGGGTTGGATTGGCCTTGTACTGAGTCACCCATAGAGGGCGCTGTCAGGGACAAAATGCACCCATGGTAGGAATGGCGCTATAAATGGCCTGATCATCACTTCTGTGCCTAAAATGATTGTGGCCTTTGTAATAAAAGAAAGGACGTGTTACCTGAACCAGTAATTGCAGGGATTGATTGAAAACATTTGCACAAGTGCCAACTCTATTGTGTTGTGTTAAAAAAAAAAAAATCACCCTTATGATTTGGGCCCAGACATTTCTTATGCAATATGTCAGGTTGCGATAGGAAGGATTTTTGCTGTTTTGTGTTGTTCCTGTGTGTTACTTTCTTCTTGCGTGGACTATTGACATTTCACCTTCTGCAAATAAAAGTATTACACAGTGAGGAGTGCAATGCACGGCAAGGGCAGTATGTATCCATCTAGAGGTGGTTTGGATTAAATAGCAGTAAAACTTGTTTGTGCAGTTCCCAGGATCCGAGGTTGGCACACAGGTTACTGAATTGCCTTTTGCAAAGAGCAGTTTTTAACTCCAGTGGAATCGCAAACTTTGGTAATTTGTATGCTTACTTCTGATTGGCTGCCAGAAAGTTATAATAAAGAATGTGTGGGTCTTAATGAGTGAACCCCCCCCCCCCCCCCAAATAATAATAATTCTATTGTAACTTTAGAGTGTAGTAAAAAAAAAAAAAAACACACAGCATAAGGATTTCTATTTGAATATCACCAGATACACTTTTTTACTGTTTTGAAGTGCTGTTGTGCTGCTCTGGAGTTAGGAATACTGTTTCCTATATAGCGGCTGTAAACCCTCAATACACCCAGTAAAGTGAACAGCCTCAGATGATTCAAGGAGATGAACCAAATCTCCCTACATAGGTTTTACATGTATATCTTCTGTCTTCACATTTATATACCCTCTCTCATCATAGGAAGGGACTCTCAGAGGCGTTTTGTAATAGGGTCAGCTCCCTGTTAATCTATTTTAGCAATCTCCCCTGACAGAAATTTCAGTCTGCTTTTATCTGATGTGTCAGAGAATTTGTCAGGAGTTATCAGGCTGAGAGCTACAGGACTTAAAGAAACACTAAAGGTTCATTTTTTATTAGATCAACTAATTGCTGTAAGCTAGAGCATTTAAATATCACTTATCTCGTTTTTAATTTTGATCTCCAAAATACAGTAATCCAGGTTTGAAAATTCCATTTCTTGTCTCTCCTCTTCTTGCTTTCCACTAGCATCTGAGCCGTTTTGCATGGTGGAAAGCAGAATGTAAAAGTGATTGGGTGAAAGATCTCGCGCCAATAGTGGGGAAGGGTAAAAAATATAAAAAATAATAAAAAAGCTGCTCCCTGAATAAATCAAATAGATTGAAGTATAATAATTGTGTACAGGAAATAGGGGCGCTAGAAAATTAGATAATAGGTAAATAAATACTACCTATCCCAATATAACATAAATCAATGATTCCAACATATATTGTGCAACGTGTATATAAATTCAATGCCTACAGCAATATATATGTGCATTTAAGATAAGTGGATAAGTTAAACAATCTACAATACACGGTGAAATGTATGGTGACCATAAATAAGAAATATATAAAAGTGCTTGGTGCTCAAAAAAGTCCTTGTGGTAGGTTCCACCTTCACCAATGGGACACCTCAAGTGGGGATGGATGGATCCTTACCAAATGAAGTGGACCTATAATAAGGTCGAAAGAGCCTGGATAACAACACCTTGCGCGTGGGGGATTCCAATAATGTTGAACAGATATACGGATGTCATAAAAAAGAGAAAAGAACAGCTCCCATAGTGTAAAACGGTTTAATGGAAATATAAAACAGATACACCGTGCCAAGTGGCCCCTTACTTGAATAGGTGCCCGTATCCCGGCACTGAGGCTGTAAGCTTAAGCGTATGGAGAGAGAAACGAGGACCGGCGTGCGTTCCACTGCTGTGCGTGAGGAAACCAGACGACCGGAAGTGAGTAATCAATGCGTGCCCAGGTACCGCCTCGACATATGTTTCGATATGATCGTCATCAGGAAGCGTACCTGGCGCACGCTAAGGGCTGTTATTATAGGCCTGTCAATCATCGGATGGGGAGGGGGGAGAGACGCAATGAGATAATGCGACAGCCTCTGTTCCGGTTGTGGCAGCCGTTCAATGCAAACATGATATAAAAGTAAACAATGCATTCGCAATCATTTACAGTAGCAAACACAACTACAATTCGAGATGAAAAATAACCTTATTCAAATGGCAAACATATCTACAGATAAAAATTGTATTTATAACAATCCGCAGATACAAATGAACAATGTCCATCTCCAAATCACAGTTGCAATAAAACAATTGTATAATAAAACCATTACTATATATGTCAATATTATAACTTTTGGCATATCATGATTGTGTGATTCCAACCAACTAAATATAAAATGTATTATTAGAGATTAAAAAATATATTTTTATAGAAAAAAATATAGAAAAAATATAGAAAAAATATTAAATAAAATATGAAAATAAAAGTGGAACTGATAATACAAAATAGTAAATAAAATTGAACCTCCATTATTCGTCAGTTAAAAAGCAATTGAGATCCAGCTCAATATTAAGGCCCAGGGGCCTCATCGTCCTAAGGCGATGGATCCACTGGGTTTCATTCTGGGATACTGCCTTGGTCATATCGGTTCCACGCCAATGGTTAATAATTCTATCTATTCCATAGAAAGTAAGTAGGCTAGGATCCCTATTATGATAAAGGTCAAAATGTTTAGACACACTGTGATCAGCATATCCTTTTATGATGTTGGCCACATGTTCATTAATTCTGATTTTAAGTTCTCGGGTAGTGCGGCCAACATATTGGAGATTGCAGGGACATACCAGTACATAGGTGACAAACTTGGAATGACACGTGATCAGTGGTTTGATGGTGTATTCGCGATTGGTTACACTAGATTTGAATTTTATAACCTTTTTCCCTTGCCTTTTTGTTTTTTTGCATGATCTACATCGGGTACAGTAGTGAAAACTAGACCCATCAAGAAAAGTAAGGGGTTTTGCCGGGGGATCTGGGACATTGGCTGCCACCATGTTTCGCAGCCCTGGTGCTCGCCGGTATATAAAAGTAGGACGTGCAGGTAAGATCTTGGCCAAATCATTATCCTTGAGTAGGATTGGCCAATACTCTTTAATGATTTTTTCTATATTCCTATGTTGTCTGTGATATCCAGACAGAAAAGGCACGTCTTCTTTCCTTGGGGGTTTAACCTTACTAACTAGCAAGGCTTGTCTATCCATATCCAAAACTTCCTTTTGGGCCTTCTGTAGTTGGTTGGGGCAATAACCCTTTTCTATAAATTTATTGGTAAGTACCTCTGACTGTTGAACATAATCGACTATATCATTACAATTTCTCCGAATTCGCATGAATTGGCCCTTTGGTATGGCACCCAACCATTTGGGATGGTGGCAACTAGAGGTTGGCACATACCCATTACGGTCAGTTGGCTTAAAATAAGTCATAGTGTGGATCTGGTTGCCTTGTTTGGTTAAGATGAGGTCCAAATAGTGGATTGTGGTCTTGTTGAATTCAGCGGTGAAGCTGAGACCATAGTTATTTTTATTCATTTGGACTAAAAATTGTTCTAAGGAGAGTTGGGAGCCCTCCCATAGCAATACAATATCATCTATATACCTCCGGTAATAAACCAGAGGAAGGAGTTTGTCTTTATAGATGGTTTCCTCCTCCCATCTATTGAGTACCAGGTTTGCCACACTGGGTGCATAGCGTGCCCCCATAGCGACTCCACGAATTTGCTTATAGAAATTCCCCTGAGCCCAGAAATAATTATTTCCCATGGCCAATAGGAGTCCTTTAACCAAAAAATTAATCTGAGCCAGGGGTAATGCAGATTGGAGTTCTAATGCTTGTTGGACAGCTGAAATAGCATCAGGTTGGCGAATGTTGGTATAAAGAGATTCGACGTCTACAGTAACCAACCAAACATTTTCAGAGATTGTAAATTTTGCTAAAGACTTAATAAGTTCTTTACTATCCTTCAGATAGGATTTACCTTGAATGACCAGGGGTTGGAGATAAATATCCAAATATTCACCCACTCTGGAATAAAGAGAACCTATTCCGCTTACAATAGGTCTACCAGGTGGGTGAATATTGTTTTTGTGGATTTTAGGAATCGTGTACAACACAGGTGTACGAGGTACTTTTGGGACCAAATATTGAGCCTCTTTATCTGTAAGAATAGATTGGGTTAGACCATCTTTGACCCAGAGGGTAAGTTCAGTTTTGAGTCTACCCAGAGGATCCCCAGGGAGAAGAGAATAAGTGTCTTTGGCACTCAACAAGCGTTGTATTTCTCCATAATAGTCAGATTTTTTGAGTATTACCACTCCCCCGCCTTTGTCGGCGGGGCGGACTACTATATTTTTGTTTTTTTCTAAGGTTTTAATTCCATCCGACACCATGTTATGGTTACTGGTTGGTTTTATATCAAAAGGTTTAATATCTAGATCTTGAATTTTTCTTTGTACCATATGTTTGAAGACCTCCACATGGTGGTGAGTTCCCTTTTTTGGATTAAAAACTGAACTATTCTTTAACCCACTGTGTTTGAACACAGTGGTGTTAGATTGGGGTTCATATGTGGGTTGTTGGGAAAAATGTTTTTTAATATTAAGTTTCCTCACAAATTTTTCCACATCAATGAAGGTCTCGAATTTATTTAAATTTTTGTTTGGAGCAAATTTTAATCCATGTGACAGTACTGTTAACTCTGCCCGAGAAAGATCAACACCTGCCAGATTAAAGATGCCCTCTCCTAATGGTCCCTGGGTCTTTTTCTTTCTGGTTCCCCCTCTTTTACCTCTGGGCCTAAATGTTCTTGCTGGGGTTGTGAGGCATTGGTGGGAATTTTGTAGGGCTCGTTCCAGCCCCTCCATTCCCCCGATGCCTGTCCAGGGTTGGGTCCATGCTGCCTGCCTCTATGGTTACCCCTGGGTTTCCCTCTAGGTGGTCTAGAGGTATAATGAGGGGGACCTTGGTAATAATTGTTATAATTGTAATCCATTGGACGATTGTCCAGTGGGGCATATCTATTGTGAGTAGGTGCCATATAGGGAGTGGGGTAATAATTGTTGGTTGGGGGTCCCACAGGGTAGCCACCATATGGTGGTGGTGGTGGTCCTCTACCTCCCTGTTGTGAGGATCCTTGGGGTATAGTTGGTTTTTTGGATTTTTTTGGGGTGGAAGATTTAGCTTTATTTTTGTTGGTTGCTAGAGTAACCAAATTGTGTACTTCTGAATCTCTCTCCATAGTTGATTCTTTGGAACTACTGGTGTCAGTTTTAATCTGCCACTTGTAGGCCTTTGAATCATGGTAATCTTTCATGTCCCTATGATATTTTTTGAGTTTTTTGTTTTTAATGTTGGTATCATATTTGGTTAAGTGAATTTGCAAGGTCTGAGCCCTTTCCAAATATTCTTTGGTTTCCATAAAGGGAGCCATAGACGTTTTCAGATCGCTGATATGAGCTTGTGTAATGACATTTTTTGCCTTGCGTCTTCTAATCATTAATTGCATGAGTTTCTGTTCACATGCATTAAAGAATTGAAACCATTCATCTGCTAATGTGAGGTCTTCCAGACCATCATTGGGATACACATCCCATCTGAGTCGCCTAGGTGTTTGGTTCTTCAGGATATACATCTCAAAGGATGCTATATCCCACCAAGCCCGGACCTGCTTTTCCATATTGAGTTGGAGCTGCTTAAAGCTCCTCTCAAGATCCAGATTAGGGCTAGGTTGTTGTTGGAATATATGTTCTATATTGGTTTGACGACTTTCCATAAAGTTGAAAATGTCCATGGCTGCGTAGAACAGAACTACAAAAAGTAGCTTAGTGGTAAAAGTGATTGGGTGAAAGATCTCGCGCCAATAGTGGGGAAGGGTAAAAAATATAAAAAATAATAAAAAAGCTGCTCCCTGAATAAATCAAATAGATTGAAGTATAATAATTGTGTACAGGAAATAGGGGCGCTAGAAAATTAGATAATAGGTAAATAAATACTACCTATCCCAATATAACATAAATCAATGATTCCAACATATATTGTGCAACGTGTATATAAATTCAATGCCTACAGCAATATATATGTGCATTTAAGATAAGTGGATAAGTTAAACAATCTACAATACACGGTGAAATGTATGGTGACCATAAATAAGAAATATATAAAAGTGCTTGGTGCTCAAAAAAGTCCTTGTGGTAGGTTCCACCTTCACCAATGGGACACCTCAAGTGGGGATGGATGGATCCTTACCAAATGAAGTGGACCTATAATAAGGTCGAAAGAGCCTGGATAACAACACCTTGCGCGTGGGGGATTCCAATAATGTTGAACAGATATACGGATGTCATAAAAAAGAGAAAAGAACAGCTCCCATAGTGTAAAACGGTTTAATGGAAATATAAAACAGATACACCGTGCCAAGTGGCCCCTTACTTGAATAGGTGCCCGTATCCCGGCACTGAGGCTGTAAGCTTAAGCGTATGGAGAGAGAAACGAGGACCGGCGTGCGTTCCACTGCTGTGCGTGAGGAAACCAGACGACCGGAAGTGAGTAATCAATGCGTGCCCAGGTACCGCCTCGACATATGTTTCGATATGATCGTCATCAGGAAGCGTACCTGGCGCACGCTAAGGGCTGTTATTATAGGCCTGTCAATCATCGGATGGGGAGGGGGGAGAGACGCAATGAGATAATGCGACAGCCTCTGTTCCGGTTGTGGCAGCCGTTCAATGCAAACATGATATAAAAGTAAACAATGCATTCGCAATCATTTACAGTAGCAAACACAACTACAATTCGAGATGAAAAATAACCTTATTCAAATGGCAAACATATCTACAGATAAAAATTGTATTTATAACAATCCGCAGATACAAATGAACAATGTCCATCTCCAAATCACAGTTGCAATAAAACAATTGTATAATAAAACCATTACTATATATGTCAATATTATAACTTTTGGCATATCATGATTGTGTGATTCCAACCAACTAAATATAAAATGTATTATTAGAGATTAAAAAATATATTTTTATAGAAAAAAATATAGAAAAAATATAGAAAAAATATTAAATAAAATATGAAAATAAAAGTGGAACTGATAATACAAAATAGTAAATAAAATTGAACCTCCATTATTCGTCAGTTAAAAAGCAATTGAGATCCAGCTCAATATTAAGGCCCAGGGGCCTCATCGTCCTAAGGCGATGGATCCACTGGGTTTCATTCTGGGATACTGCCTTGGTCATATCGGTTCCACGCCAATGGTTAATAATTCTATCTATTCCATAGAAAGTAAGTAGGCTAGGATCCCTATTATGATAAAGGTCAAAATGTTTAGACACACTGTGATCAGCATATCCTTTTATGATGTTGGCCACATGTTCATTAATTCTGATTTTAAGTTCTCGGGTAGTGCGGCCAACATATTGGAGATTGCAGGGACATACCAGTACATAGGTGACAAACTTGGAATGACACGTGATCAGTGGTTTGATGGTGTATTCGCGATTGGTTACACTAGATTTGAATTTTATAACCTTTTTCCCTTGCCTTTTTGTTTTTTTGCATGATCTACATCGGGTACAGTAGTGAAAACTAGACCCATCAAGAAAAGTAAGGGGTTTTGCCGGGGGATCTGGGACATTGGCTGCCACCATGTTTCGCAGCCCTGGTGCTCGCCGGTATATAAAAGTAGGACGTGCAGGTAAGATCTTGGCCAAATCATTATCCTTGAGTAGGATTGGCCAATACTCTTTAATGATTTTTTCTATATTCCTATGTTGTCTGTGATATCCAGACAGAAAAGGCACGTCTTCTTTCCTTGGGGGTTTAACCTTACTAACTAGCAAGGCTTGTCTATCCATATCCAAAACTTCCTTTTGGGCCTTCTGTAGTTGGTTGGGGCAATAACCCTTTTCTATAAATTTATTGGTAAGTACCTCTGACTGTTGAACATAATCGACTATATCATTACAATTTCTCCGAATTCGCATGAATTGGCCCTTTGGTATGGCACCCAACCATTTGGGATGGTGGCAACTAGAGGTTGGCACATACCCATTACGGTCAGTTGGCTTAAAATAAGTCATAGTGTGGATCTGGTTGCCTTGTTTGGTTAAGATGAGGTCCAAATAGTGGATTGTGGTCTTGTTGAATTCAGCGGTGAAGCTGAGACCATAGTTATTTTTATTCATTTGGACTAAAAATTGTTCTAAGGAGAGTTGGGAGCCCTCCCATAGCAATACAATATCATCTATATACCTCCGGTAATAAACCAGAGGAAGGAGTTTGTCTTTATAGATGGTTTCCTCCTCCCATCTATTGAGTACCAGGTTTGCCACACTGGGTGCATAGCGTGCCCCCATAGCGACTCCACGAATTTGCTTATAGAAATTCCCCTGAGCCCAGAAATAATTATTTCCCATGGCCAATAGGAGTCCTTTAACCAAAAAATTAATCTGAGCCAGGGGTAATGCAGATTGGAGTTCTAATGCTTGTTGGACAGCTGAAATAGCATCAGGTTGGCGAATGTTGGTATAAAGAGATTCGACGTCTACAGTAACCAACCAAACATTTTCAGAGATTGTAAATTTTGCTAAAGACTTAATAAGTTCTTTACTATCCTTCAGATAGGATTTACCTTGAATGACCAGGGGTTGGAGATAAATATCCAAATATTCACCCACTCTGGAATAAAGAGAACCTATTCCGCTTACAATAGGTCTACCAGGTGGGTGAATATTGTTTTTGTGGATTTTAGGAATCGTGTACAACACAGGTGTACGAGGTACTTTTGGGACCAAATATTGAGCCTCTTTATCTGTAAGAATAGATTGGGTTAGACCATCTTTGACCCAGAGGGTAAGTTCAGTTTTGAGTCTACCCAGAGGATCCCCAGGGAGAAGAGAATAAGTGTCTTTGGCACTCAACAAGCGTTGTATTTCTCCATAATAGTCAGATTTTTTGAGTATTACCACTCCCCCGCCTTTGTCGGCGGGGCGGACTACTATATTTTTGTTTTTTTCTAAGGTTTTAATTCCATCCGACACCATGTTATGGTTACTGGTTGGTTTTATATCAAAAGGTTTAATATCTAGATCTTGAATTTTTCCTTGTACCATATGTTTGAAGACCTCCACATGGTGGTGAGTTCCCTTTTTTGGATTAAAAACTGAACTATTCTTTAACCCACTGTGTTTGAACACAGTGGTGTTAGATTGGGGTTCATATGTGGGTTGTTGGGAAAAATGTTTTTTAATATTAAGTTTCCTCACAAATTTTTCCACATCAATGAAGGTCTCGAATTTATTTAAATTTTTGTTTGGAGCAAATTTTAATCCATGTGACAGTACTGTTAACTCTGCCCGAGAAAGATCAACACCTGCCAGATTAAAGATGCCCTCTCCTAATGGTCCCTGGGTCTTTTTCTTTCTGGTTTGGTTAAAGGACTCCTATTGGCCATGGGAAATAATTATTTCTGGGCTCAGGGGAATTTCTATAAGCAAATTCGTGGAGTCGCTATGGGGGCACGCTATGCACCCAGTGTGGCAAACCTGGTACTCAATAGATGGGAGGAGGAAACCATCTATAAAGACAAACTCCTTCCTCTGGTTTATTACCGGAGGTATATAGATGATATTGTATTGCTATGGGAGGGCTCCCAACTCTCCTTAGAACAATTTTTAGTCCAAATGAATAAAAATAACTATGGTCTCAGCTTCACCGCTGTATTCAACAAGACCACAATCCACTATTTGGACCTCATCTTAACCAAACAAGGCAACCAGATCCACACTATGACTTATTTTAAGCCAACTGACCGTAATGGGTATGTGCCAACCTCTAGTTGCCACCATCCCAAATGGTTGGGTGCCATACCAAAGGGCCAATTCATGCGAATTCGGAGAAATTGTAATGATATAGTCGATTATGTTCAACAGTCAGAGGTACTTACCAATAAATTTATAGAAAAGGGTTATTGCCCCAACCAACTACAGAAGGCCCAAAAGGAAGTTTTGGATATGGATAGACAAGCCTTGCTAGTTAGTAAGGTTAAACCCCCAAGGAAAGAAGACGTGCCTTTTCTGTCTGGATATCACAGACAACATAGGAATATAGAAAAAATCATTAAAGAGTATTGGCCAATCCTACTCAAGGATAATGATTTGGCCAAGATCTTACCTGCACGTCCTACTTTTATATACCGGCGAGCACCAGGGCTGCGAAACATGGTGGCAGCCAATGTCCCAGATCCCCCGGCAAAACCCCTTACTTTTCTTGATGGGTCTAGTTTTCACTACTGTACCCGATGTAGATCATGCAAAAAAACAAAAAGGCAAGGGAAAAAGGTTATAAAATTCAAATCTAGTGTAACCAATCGCGAATACACCATCAAACCACTGATCACGTGTCATTCCAAGTTTGTCACCTATGTACTGGTATGTCCCTGCAATCTCCAATATGTTGGCCGCACTACCCGAGAACTTAAAATCAGAATTAATGAACATGTGGCCAACATCATAAAAGGATATGCTGATCACAGTGTGTCTAAACATTTTGACCTTTATCATAATAGGGATCCTAGCCTACTTACTTTCTATGGAATAGATAGAATTATTAACCATCGGCGTGGAACCGATATGACCAAGGCAGTATCCCAGAATGAAACCCAGTGGATCCATCGCCTTAGGACGATGAGGCCCCTGGGCCTTAATATTGAGCTGGATCTCAATTGCTTTTTAACTGACGAATAATGGAGGTTCAATTTTATTTACTATTTTGTATTATCAGTTCCACTTTTATTTTCATATTTTATTTAATATTTTTTCTATATTTTTTCTATATTTTTTTCTATAAAAATATATTTTTTAATCTCTAATAATACATTTTATATTTAGTTGGTTGGAATCACACAATCATGATATGCCAAAAGTTATAATATTGACATATATAGTAATGGTTTTATTATACAATTGTTTTATTGCAACTGTGATTTGGAGATGGACATTGTTCATTTGTATCTGCGGATTGTTATAAATACAATTTTTATCTGTAGATATGTTTGCCATTTGAATAAGGTTATTTTTCATCTCGAATTGTAGTTGTGTTTGCTACTGTAAATGATTGCGAATGCATTGTTTACTTTTATATCATGTTTGCATTGAACGGCTGCCACAACCGGAACAGAGGCTGTCGCATTATCTCATTGCGTCTCTCCCCCCTCCCCATCCGATGATTGACAGGCCTATAATAACAGCCCTTAGCGTGCGCCAGGTACGCTTCCTGATGACGATCATATCGAAACATATGTCGAGGCGGTACCTGGGCACGCATTGATTACTCACTTCCGGTCGTCTGGTTTCCTCACGCACAGCAGTGGAACGCACGCCGGTCCTCGTTTCTCTCTCCATACGCTTAAGCTTACAGCCTCAGTGCCGGGATACGGGCACCTATTCAAGTAAGGGGCCACTTGGCACGGTGTATCTGTTTTATATTTCCATTAAACCGTTTTACACTATGGGAGCTGTTCTTTTCTCTTTTTTATGACATCCGTATATCTGTTCAACATTATTGGAATCCCCCACGCGCAAGGTGTTGTTATCCAGGCTCTTTCGACCTTATTATAGGTCCACTTCATTTGGTAAGGATCCATCCATCCCCACTTGAGGTGTCCCATTGGTGAAGGTGGAACCTACCACAAGGACTTTTTTGAGCACCAAGCACTTTTATATATTTCTTATTTATGGTCACCATACATTTCACCGTGTATTGTAGATTGTTTAACTTATCCACTTATCTTAAATGCACATATATATTGCTGTAGGCATTGAATTTATATACACGTTGCACAATATATGTTGGAATCATTGATTTATGTTATATTGGGATAGGTAGTATTTATTTACCTATTATCTAATTTTCTAGCGCCCCTATTTCCGGAAAGCAGAATGTGCTCACCCCCTCCCTATGACTACAGGCCTGCGTGAAGATGCTCTCTTATCCCTCACAGGCATGGAGGCTAAGCCTAATGGGAACTGTAGTTCCCATTAGGCCGTGATGTAGCAAGAATGAATGCGCACCGCAAACCAGGAAGTCAGTGAGAACGATTCAGGAGTGACGGAGGTGAATAAAACAGCTCGATTTCAACAGGTATCAAACTAGTTATAATGCAAAACATTACTTTATCAGCTACTCAGACTTTAATTTAAGAGAAAAATACTTCAAAAAGTATATCAGTGATATTTTTATCTATCTGTAAGAGGGGATTCTTCCTACTGACCACAAATGTAAGGTGTAATTGTCACGCTGACTTCCACCCCAAGGCCCTATTCGCACTGATTCACACAGGTGCAGCACAATGTACCCATGATTATTGTGTGGGTTACCCGTGCTTTGCCATAGACTGTCTAGTGAACAGTGGGACCACAATCAGGGCATCAGCACTACAGTTAACAGGCCACATTGCACCACACACCAACCGCTGAATTTTAAGGCAGTGGGTGGTGTGAATAGACCCTCAATTCAGAGCTTTCCCATGCAGTACCTCTTTTCTGCCACAAGATGCCCTCAGTCTTCCGGGCTGAATGACAGCCAGCAAGACTGTGAATGCAGGGCTTTAAGGTCCCGCCCCCGAGGGCAAGAGGACATCATCAACACACTCTAAACTCTGTATTGATGCAAAAGGGGGGTGATTTCATCATTCAGGACTGGCTACTAAGAGTTCCTTGAGATATTTCTGGCTCTCGGATAAGTAACCACTGACACCAATGATCTTTGTATCTATTTGTAAGGGGGGGTTCTTCCTACTGATAACAAGTATAAGGAGCAATCTTCCAACTGACCACCACATTAAGGCCCTTTTGACACTGATTCACTGTGGTTTCCTGCATTGCAGTGCCATGTAGAGACATTGTTAGCAGAGAAATACAACAGGTGCATCCAAGCTACTACCTCCTGTGCAGTGTCTGATGAGCCTTAATAACACAGCACTCAGCCTAGGACATCTCTGTAAACCTCCATATAATCTATGCAAAAAGGGGAGAAAGGCTGGTGCCATGGAAGTCAACTAAAACATAACTTTATTATGGCATGTGAACAGCAGCCAAAATCCAACGCGTTTTGGCCATCAGGCCTTAATAATGGGTTCCCTAAGATTGTACATTTTTTCAAGGGTTGCTCTGGGTTAAAGTTTACAAAGCCTGGTTCAGACTAATGTTGTATGATTAGTATGTTAATATAGTTCAGTTTCCTTAAGGGCAAAAGACACAATGCAGGCCTCTTTCAAGTTTAGGATAAAATATAATAAAGTTATTAGGAAAATCAATAAAACACGCAGTTGATAAAAGATAACACATATAGACAGGCAATTGCTTTCTGTCACTGATCATTAAGCATTATGCCGGTGTGCAAACACAGGGCCAATGTCAGAAATGAGGACAAAAACCATATAAATTATTACTAATCCTCGGCAGAGATATCATTGTTATGGAAACATTAAATCAGAGATCCATCCAGGGAGAAGGTTAAAACATTTTTTCTGGTACATCGCAGACACCTTAAAGAGACCCTGTCACCGGGTTTTACGTTATATAATATATTTGCTTTTTATAAAGCAAAAATAATACATCCTTGTGTTCTGTTTTTAATTTACCTTTTTAATGACACTCCTTGCAAATGTAATAGGAATCAGAGTGTCAAATGCTTATAACTGCCAGCCACTCCCCCAGCGTGTTACGTCCCCCCTTATTGCAGTGCCTCCTGCTGTTACTGAGATTGGGAGCCGCTTGCACATAGTTAGCTGTAATGAAAGTTTTCCTATCATGCAGATCTGACAGCTCTGGAGAGGGTCTTGCTGGAACTTACTAGTGTAGTATAATTTCTTTACTGCAGCTGTCTCAGTGCCAGTCTAGTGGGCATTCATATTTTCTTATATATATCAGATTGGCTTCTTCCTTTAGAGCAGGGGTTTCCAAGATTTTTAAACAAAGGGCCAGTTTATTATTCTTTAGACTTTAGGGGGGCCAGACTGTGGCCAGTGGTAGTGAAAAAATGTCAGGCATCAGTGGGCATAAACATCACCGTATTTGGTATTCAGGGAAGAAATAGTGCCCCGTTGGTATCATTGGGAGGAATAATGCCTTATTATTGGTGTCAGGGGGAGAAATGATGCCCCACTGTTGGGTGTCAGTTGGACAAAAAGTGTCTCATGACAGTAAGAGGAATAGTGCCCTAAGGGCCAGATAAAGGCAGGCAAAGGGCCACATCTGGCCCCAGGGCCGCAGTTTGGAGACCACTGCTTTGGAGTGTTTCACTGGTAATATCTTTTAGTTTGATTCAAGGTACCCAGAATTTTTTTTTATTATTATACAGGATTTATATGGCGTCAACAGTTTGCACGAGGATTACAGCCTAAAGGGAAACAGTACCGTTACCATATAATTCAGAAGTAGAGGTGAAAAAAATAAAAATTACAATTGTTTAGCTGCTTTAGCAAACTAAACATTATTCAGTTGGGTTTACATTTACTTTAAAACCCAGTTACAGGCTTCCCCTTCCTCACAGAGGGCCCCCTTTCCTCTCCGGAGGCCTCAATTCCAAGCTGTATTTTATGCTTTTTGAAAAAGGTTACAGTTACCTTTTTTGATATCTTCTGGATGATAAATGTGATGCGCAGGGTCCCCTTCCACGTCTCTTGGTGGTGGGCAGACCTGGATGATGACATAAGCCCCTTTCTGCATGAATACAGAGTTTATGGTGTTGTGATGATGCCCCCTCAGGGGTGGGTCCATGAAGCCCTGTATTTACGGTACTGGTCGTCATTCAGCCTGGAAGACTGAGGACATCTTGTGGCAGAGAAGAGGTACTGCATGGGAAAGATTGAGGGTCTATTTACACCACCTCCTGCGTTACAATGCAGTAGTTGGTGTGCGGTGCAATGCGGCCTGTTAACAGTGGCAGATCCCACTGTTCACTTATTTAGTTATTTTTAACGGACATTATTGAAATGTCACAAAGTGATAATTGATTAAAACAGAACTTCACCCAAATGGTGAAGTTCCACTCTTCCTCCTCTGCAACATTTGGATTTTTTTTTGTTGAGAAGGTAGGAGCGTCTATCTTCTTCCCTCTTCTTCTGGGGGCCGCAAACTCCAACTCTGTGACTGGCCGGAGTTGTGTGACGTCACTCCCGCACATGCATGACCCTGGCTTGCAACGACACAGCGTGCCCTTCCAAGAGATATTGCAAGCACCTACAGGTAAGCCTTAATCTAGGCTTACCTGTAAGTGTAACTTCTCCCTGAGAGTTTACAACCATTTTAAGCTTTTAGGAAAGTTTTTTCATTCTCCCTTGACCCTCTGTCTAGACAGTGCTGATTGGGCCTGTGCTGATCACATGTACTCTACCAAGAAAAAAATAAATAAAAAATCTATCAATACACACCAAACTGAGCATGTGCAGCCTGACTCCTAATGCTCTGTTGTATTGAGAGATGGATTGGAGTCAGTTAAAGAAGAGGAGTATCAGAGTAGACATAATTGCACAGCCTTTATACACAATGCAGAGGATTAACGCCTTAGGGTCCGCGTTCAATATAGCAAGCATGCTTTACTGCAAATACGCACTGATTTTACGGTTGTGGGTTTAGTAACACTTTAAGATGCCACTGCTGGGGACAGAAGACCAGAGAAGAACTTGGATGAGGACAGTGTTGGATCCCTGGGTCTCATTTTTCAAAGTCAGAGAACCTCTTTAAGTTCTTTTGACTGTTGTGCGGTGCAAGTCGGTGGATTGTCTCACATTGCGCTGTGCTGGGAAAAAGTACCGCTGTACATTTTTTACGCAAGCACCACCCAAACAGCACCACAACAAGGCATTTGTCACTGGAACAGCCACTCAACGCAGTTCCACCACATCTGATGTAAAATGGCCTCAAGGTGAGTATTTTTCTAAACCTCCTTAGGGGGCATATAAAAAAATATTGTCTGAGATTCAGGCTTTAATGTTTACTGGTAAATTGTATTCTGCTTGGAGTTTTTACTATGAACCTTGTGTACAGTATATAAAGTGATATTGTAATGCTGGCTTCCTATTCTATCTCTGCATCTGTAGGAAAGCCAATTAGACTTTTATAAGGTCTCTTTCAAAGGCCGAATTCCTGAAGGATAATTGATATTGAACTCTAATCCTCTCTGAGTTCAGGAATCTCTGTGATTACACGGGGTTGGGTGAGTGAAAGTTTATTAGAGCCCAGATTAATTCTGTTCCTATAGCTGGACCTCTGCTAACACGCATGGCCATGGATGCTACCGCATGTTGTATTAGACACATTAGCACTTATCCTTTTAACACACTGTCTTACTAAGCATGTGATAACTGCTCATTAGCACTGTAAGTTTCTTTAGAAAAGCTCAATCACTATGTAATTAAGTTGTCTTGTATGTTTGGATCAATGTGAGGAGCTCAGGATTCAAACACCCAGTTTATGGATATCACTTTGACTAATGCAGCTGTAAACAGAAGAACAAAGCTAATGCTTTCAACACCTCCATAATGCTTCTCATGTATCACAAGTGCCTTTGTCTGGCAACCAATGCGATTCTTCTTTTATAGGAAATTTTCAACACACACCTTTCTGTTTTCAAACAGTACAAAAGCCCCAAGTCATAATGTACATAATGTAGCATATGAATCAACCGGCAACAACCTGGACCCCCCCCCCCCGCCCATTCTGGGCAAAATCATCACCCCTAGCGCCAAAGTCAAAAGTCTTGGGGTCATCTTCGACTCCTACATGACAATGGACGCACAAATAGCGTCAGTAGTCAGCGGATCTCACCATCTGCTGCGCCTACTACGCAGACTAAGACGTTTATTCCCAAGGAAGACATATCGGTCGTGGTGGGAGCAATTGTAAACTCCAGACTGGACTATGCAAATGCCCTTTACCTTGGACTCCCCAAGTACCAAATCGCTCGTCTACAAGTCGTTCAAAATATGGCCGCTAGACTTGTGACTGGGAAAAATCTTGGGAATCAATCTCACCTTCGCTGAGAACCCTTCACTGGTTACCAGTGAAAGACAGAATCACTTTTAAAGCACTCTGTCTAACGCATAGATGTATCCATGGGAATGCCCCCCATTATCTATGCGAAAAAATAAAAGCTCATAATCCCAATCGCGTTTTGCGATCCACCCATCAAAATCTCCTCCAGATACCGAAAGCCAAGTCCAAAGGAGAAAGGAGATTCGCGGTCCAAGGTCCCAGACTATGGAACGCTTTACCAACCAGCATTCGGTTGGAGGAGAACCACTTAGCGTTCAGGAGAAAGATCAAGACTCATCTTTTTTGATACCAAAAGAGACAGGAACAACAAGCGCCCAGAGGCGATTAAGTTTGCATGTGCTGTGCTATATAAGTTTTCATTCATTCATACATGTTAATTTGGGTATATAGTGGTTTTATGCATATATATAATTTCTATGTTTACTATGGTCTAAAGTAAAATAAAAGTAGGTCAATATGAAATGTGTAGTCTTCTTTGCATCCAGCAGATGGAGCTGTAGTCTCTTTTTACAATATTAGCATGGTTACTTTTCAGCCTGGCTGAAAGAAGAAACTTGTTTGTAGAATGCCAGTGAGTCATCACAGTTGTGACTCGCCTCTTAAATGACTAGGATGTCAGTCGGATAAAGGTAGCTGCAAAGCAAGCTACTCTGCTATGCTGTGCTTTTGGATAATCCATAATATTGTAGCAATCCTTAGTCATGTATTAAGGTGTTACTAAACCCACAGCAGTAAAATAAGTCTGTATATGCAGCATACCATGCTTGTTATACTCACTGTGGAACTTAAGGGGTTAATCTTCTGCATTGTGTAAAAAAGCGGTTTTATCCTGTATGCATAGATCCTCCCCCTTTTGCACTGTCTATCTGGGGAAGGCCAGCTAACACAGGCAGGGTAGCCGACTTGCACATGTAGTTGTTCTTAGTAGGGTTGTCCCGATACCGATACTAGTATCGGGACCCATACCAAGCATTTGCCCGAGTACTTGTACTCGGGCAAATGCTCCCGATGCGTCACCCGATACTTATACTGTCAGCGGTGATCAGTGCATGGGGAAGTTACAAGCACCGATCACCGCTATATAGATTTAAAAGTAATTTCCCGTTTTCTCTCTCCCCCCGCGCGGCTTTCAGCTGCTTTAAAATCAACGGTGATCGGTGCTTGTAACTTCCCCACACACGATGAATGAATGAAAAACGTATATAGCGCGGCACATGCGAACTAAATCGCCTCTGGGCGCTTGTTGTTCCTGTCTCCTTTGATATCAAAAGAGATGAGTCTTGATCTTTCTCCTGAAGGCTAAGTGATTCTCCTCCAACTGAATGCTGGTTGGTAAAGCGTTCCATAGTCTGGGGCCTTGGACCGCGAATCTTCTTTCTCCTTTAAACTTGTAGTTGGCTGTCCAGTGCCCTTCTCCAGCCCCCCCTCCATTTTGCTGCAGTCTCCCTCCCTCAGTGTCCCCCGCCGTGTTTCTCTCTCCCTCTGTGTATCCCCCATGTTTCTGTATCCCTCCGTGTATCCCGCCGTGTATCCCGCCGTGTATCCCTCCGCGTTTCTCTCTCCCTCCGTTCTCCTCCACCCCCTGGAACTGTCAGGATGGAGAGCGGGGTAGGAGCCGGTAAATCCGGCTCCTTACTGTTCCGAATGAACAGAGTCAGTGATCACTGACTCTGTCCATTCACATAACTGCAACATCGTTGTAAACTGTGATTACAATGTTTCAGTTTATGAATGAAGAGAAGACGCTGTCTTCACTCCATTCATTTTCAGCACAGCTGATGCTGCTGAGAAAGGGACTGGGGAATCTGTGTCCCTAGTCCCTTTCTCTGTCTCAAAGGGGAAATGTCAGAGGTCTGTTAAGACCCCTGATATCTCACCAAAGCCCCCCAACAGGGCTGAAAAAATAAAATAAAATAAAGAATAACATTTTTTATTGTAGAAAATAATAAAAAATAAAAGAAAAAACACTGACATGGTCCACCCTGCCCCCCCACACTTAAAAAAAGAAAGCATTCAAAATTAAATAAAAAAATTGTAAAAAATGTAAAAAAAATTGTTAGAGATAAACAAAAAAAAAAACTACTGACATGTGCCGCTGTCACATGAGATTAAACAAAAGTATCGGTATTCGGTATCGGCAAGTACGTGAAAAAAAGTATCGGTACTTGTACTCGGTCTTAAAAAAGTGGTATCGGGACAACCCTAGTTCTTAGAGCTAACCAGGTCACATGATATTGACATCACACATGTGGGCGTGTATACAGGCACATAGTGGAAATCTCCTCCTACCTGAACTCACAGCACTGGAAAACCTGTGCAGGTTATCATGTAACCGTGGTATACAGATCATCCAAAAAGGTATATATAGTGGCAGTATTTTAATGTAAAAAGAAAATTTATAAGCTGTGGACACTGTGGGGGGCGGGTGAACTTTTTTCATATTACTGGGTTTAGTAATACTTTAAAGGAACACTAAAGTCAGAATTATTTTTTTTCTTTTTTAAATAACAAACATGTTATACTTACCTCCACTGTGCAGCTCGTTTTGCACAGAGTGTCCCCGAATCCTGTCTTCTGGGGTCCCTTTGATGCATAGGATGCATTAAGGTAAAAAAAAACTTTTACCTTTACAACCCCTTTAAGGCCTCATGTACACTGCAGCTGGTAAACTAACTTTTAGGAGCAGTTGGGCATTTTTTTCAACTTCTCCTGAACTCTTCTCTATGTTATCTTATCAGTACATGTACACAAGGTCGTTTATAGTCATTTCTAGGCAGTTGAGTTTAGAGGCTTTTTCTGGAACCCCAAAAAAATGCATTTAGAAGCTGTGTTTAGAGGCATTTCAAACGCCAATCGCTGTGCATATAAAACTAATTGGCTCCTAGTCCTGCCCTTTCGACTCCCAGTATGAGTTCTGCTTTAAAAGGCTTCATTCACACTAGCATAACTCTAAAGTCGCACAATTTCCAGTGGGACTTTGGAGCGTGACTTTGATGTGACTTTTGGTGCAACTTTGATCCGGCTTTACACCAAAGTAGTGCTGTGGCTTTTAAGTCGCACCGATCTGAACGAGTGCCATTGAAAAGAATGGCTGTGACCTGTCATGCGACTTGTTATATCCAAAGTCTCATGATAAGTCGCCCTAGTGTGATTGGAGCCTTATGCCGCGTACACACGATCATTTTTCAGGCTCTAAAAAACAACGTTTTTTTCAACTTGATCATTAAAGCGGCCTTGCCTACATGATCGTGGAAAAAAAAATGCTCTAGCAAAGCGCGGTGACGTACAACACGTACGACGTCTGCTTTAGCTGATTTTGTGTTGGTAAAAGACGATTCGCCTTTTTCTGTCTGTTACAGAGTGATGAATGCACTTACTCCATTACGAACGGTAGTTTTACCAGAACGAGCGCTCACGTCTCATAACTTGCTTCTGAGCATGCACAGATTTTTTTCACGTCGTTAAAGCCCACACACGACCATTTTTTACAACCCGGAAACCGACAACGTTAAAAACTTCGTTAAAAAATAGAGCACGTTCGGAAAAAAAATTGGTCGTTTTTCAGAACCCAAAAAATGCTCTGAAGCCCACACACGATCGTTTTTAATGACATTTAAAAAAAAAAACAATTTACAACCCGAAAAATTATCGTGGCATTAGGCCTCACGCAAACTAGTTTCTTGTAAAACGCTGTTTATCCTAATAGGAGAAAATCAGTGTTATAAACTCTCAGGACTGGTTCTCTTTAGGCAGCAAGGGTCACATTTTTCTTACTACCCATGTAGATGATTATTCAATTTTTTCCTAGTAAGATCTGGGAACGTCCTCAGATAAAAAGAATTCTTTTTTAAAATTTCCAATGTCCTGGGATACACTGCTTTCCCCCCACATGTATAAGAATTTCACTTAATGCTGCTCGGAAAATATGGCGCAATCACATAAAAAAAAAAAAAAAAAGAAGACAACCCCCGGAGCATTGCGCACAAAGATCTCATTGTGTCAGGGTAAGTCATGGCATGAACTTCACATCTCTGAAATGCCAGCAGTTTATATATTTGTTGTTTGTTTATTTCATTAGAATATATCTAATGGATCATTGCAATACATCCATGGCTGGGAAAGTCTTGTCTGGAATAAGTTAAAGGGGGACTCCGGCCAGACAGCCAATTACAGAATTCAAATATGCTTTATAATTGTTTTATCAGCCTAAAAATGTATAAAGAAATAAAGGGAGCTCTTGTGAGCACAGATGGCTGTTATGTAGAATATATTAAAGATTGTAATTCTGCACATTCTGTCTTCTCTATCTACAGCGCCTTTAAACGCAGTTCGGTTTTAGCCTATGGGGCCATGCACATTGGGTGTTTAGACCTGCATTTTAAGAGAAGCATGAAAGAATGCCCCAACGCTGCGCTCGGAGAGGGGCCTTTTGAGCATTATTTGCTCATGTACGCGCTTAGACCCTTACTTACCTCTCAGCTCTGCTCGGGCCGTGCGTTCCACGGAGCTGCTGACGTCACTTCCAGTTTATCACTGGCACAGGGAAAGCGGAAGTGACGTCGTAAAGGGATAGTACTTTCCATGTCCTAGGATGGTGCCAATCTTGATCAAAGCATGCGGCCGCAGTGATACTACGGGCGCCAGGCAGAAGTATTCCAGCGCAAGGGATAGCGCCACAAAGCAGGTCAAAAGCATGCAAATGAAGCGTCTCCTCTGCAATCTCGTGATTGCATAGGCCTCATGCTTCCCATAGGGCACGGCGCCTAAACACAATGCACTTAAAATACTTTTTTTCTATTTAGTTTTTGTGACTGACTGGGGAGAGAGCCACTTGTGCCACATCAATGGTATTAGTGGGAAGAATAGTGCCTCATCATTGGTATCAAAGGGAGGAATATTGCTTCATTGTAGTTGTCAGTGGGAGGAATAGTACCCCATCATTGGTATCAGTCGGAGGAATAGTGCCCCATCATTGGTATCAGTGGGAGGAATGGTGCCTCATCTCTTGTATCAATGGGAGGAATGGTGCCCCATCTCTTGTATCAGTGGGAGGAATGGTGCCCCATCTCTTGTATCAGTGGGAGGAATGGTGCCCCATCTCTTGTATCAGTGGGAGTAATAGTACTCCATTATTGGTATCAGTGGGAGGAATAGTGCCCCATCTCTTGTATCAGTGGGAGGAATAGTACTCCATTATTGGTATCAGTGGGAGGAATAGTAGTCCATCATTAGTATCAGTGGGAGGAATAGTACTCCATCATTGGTATCAGTGGGAGGAATAGTGCCCTATTGAAGGTTTCAGTGGAAAGAAATTATGCTTCACTGTACTGAAGGAACAGTGCTCCACCATTGTTATCAGTGAGGCGGCGTACACACGACCGAGGTTCTCGCTGGAAACCAGCGAAAACCTCGCTGGAAGCTGCATTCCAGCGAGGACCTCGGCCGTGTGTACGCTCTCGGCGAGTTTCCCGTCGGGAAGCCCGTCGAGCAGAAATAGAGAGCACGCTCTCTATTTGCTCGACGGCCCGCCTGGATGAATGGCTGGTTGCCATTCCCGACGGGCGGGTCGCCGATTTCGACAGCCGGCAGAGAACCTCGACGGGCGGAACGATGTGTTCTGCCCGTCGAGGATCTCTGCCGTGTGTACACGGCCTGAGAGGAATAGTGCTCCATAATTAGTTTAAGTGGGAGGAATAGTGCCCTATCATTGGTTTCAATGGGAGGATCAGTGCCCATTGTGGTGTCAGAGAAAGGAATTATGCTCCATCATTGGTATCAGTGGGAGGAACAGTGCCCATTGTAGGTACCAGTGATAGGAATATAGAGCCTCATCATTGGTATCAGTGGCAGGAATAGTGCCCATTGTAGGTGTCAGTGGGTGGAATAGTGCCCCATCATTGATATCAGTGAGAGCGAGGAATAGTGCCCCATCATTGGTACTAGTGGGAGGAATAGTGCCCCATCATTGGCATCAGTGGGAGGAATAGTGTTTCCTCATTAGTATCAGTTGGAGGAATAGTGCCCATTGTAAATGTCAGTGGGTGGAATAGTGCCCCATCATTGATATCAGTGAGAGCGAGGAATAGTGCCCCATCATGGGTACTAGTGGGAGAAATAGTGCCCCATCATTGGTATCAGTGGGAGGAATAATATCCTATTATAGGTGTGAGTGGAAAGAAATTTTGCCTCACTGTTCGTGTCAGTGGAAGGAATGGTGCCCCATCCTCGTCAGCCTTGTCATAAACACTTCATAGCTTCTGATATGAAAACAAAACTATGGCTCACCACCAGTAACACTCATCCCTTTTCAGGGTTTTAAGATCCCTGCTGTTTCATTGGTCAGAAAAGGTTGCAATAGTGTAGCAGGGTCTCTGCCGATCAACAAGTCCTCCAGTCTCACAACTGTTGGGGAGAGGTTAACCCTTTTAAGACCTAATCAGGATCGGAGGCTCTTTTCCATCCAGAGTCTCTGAATTCCAGGTCCCAAAAAAAGGACTTACCAATCCTGGGGGAACTGTAAATCAGTTCTCTCCTCTCCAGTTGGAACCCCAAAACCCCTCATGCTGCATTGGTGACAACCCCTGAGTACTTTGGTCTTTTCTCACCCCCCCTTAAAGAAACCACACCCCAAAGGATGGGGACATGGGAACATGTGAGGACCCATCCCTGGCGTCCTGTACAGTAGCAACTCAATTTTCTTCTCTTCACCAATTTGAATGAATTAAACCCATTAGAGTAATAACAGTGCATCCATAATATGGCGTCACCCGCTCAGGTCATGGGCACAGTATGCGAGGAGAACAGCTGATAGAACCAGTTACTGGCTGCAGTGATCATGAAAACACGATGGTCACTGAGCATTAGAAAGTTCTTGAAAATTCCTTTTCGCCTAAAGTTCAGCTATTAACAAAAACATGTTGTGTCACATAATATTATTTCAGCTGACTTTGAGAAGTTGGGTTAATGAACAACTCGAGGCATCAAGTAAAATCATTCAGTCAGTGTGGCTGGGGAAATTAAGTTAGAAAAGTCCACTCATTCCACCTTCATTTTAGTTGTACTGTATATACACTCTGGCCCAGATTCAGTGCAAATGTGCGCCCGTAAGTGCAAATTTGCGTGGGCGTATCTGTGCGCTGGCGTATCTGTGCGCCGGACCAACAAACCAACATACGCCTAAAATCCTATGCTGACGTAGCTTACATCCCCCGGCGTAGCGTGGGCGTACTTTTCGTCTGGACGCATGTTGCTGCTCCCATTGATTAGGCATTCAAACATGCAAATGAGGGAAATACGGCAAATCACGAACGTACGTGCGCCCGCATGTTGCGCGAGGGGCGCGTAAATTGTACGTCCGGCGTAAAGTTATTCCCCATAGATGAGGCGCAACCCGGCAACAGACATGCAAAAGTCACCAGAGAACACAGGCCGGCGTATTGGGCGTACGTTACGTTCACTGCGTACGTAGTGATCTGGCGTAGCTTAGGCAGTTGTGCCAACGTGTTTGTGAGCATGCGAATAAGAGTGCAGATTGATGCGTCCACGTCACGGCTACATCACGGCGCAGGCGCAGTTCGTGATACGCCGGGCGTAAAACACTGCACCATGCTCGGACTATCATTTGCATGGGGTCACGCCCACTTCCACGTACGCCGGCCTGCGCCTTCGAAAAATACCCGCGCCGACGCAGCGTTGGGAGCAATCGCTTGCTGAATGCAGTGCATGCCTCTCTGCGCTGCGCCGGCGTGGCGTACGACGTTTGCGCTACGGCGGCGTAATGTGCGCCCAACTCTGAGTGAATCTGGGCCTATATTGTCAAAAGTATTGGGACACCTGCCTTTACACTAGGGTGACCACATTTCCAAACTACAATTCAGGGACATCCCCCCTTCCCAAAAATCAGCTTGTGCTATAATGAATCACAGCACAGTGATTGGAGAAATCATAAATCCCGCCTCTTGTGTCCAATCACAAACAGGGGGCGGGGATTGTGCTCCACCAGGTTTTCCAGGCCAGGACAAGTACTGTTAGTGAGTAAAGCGGTGAAGTGGCGGCCTTTTTTGGGGGCATCAGATTGGCCCGGGTGGGGGGGGGGGGTGGCTGTGTCAGTTTCATTCCAGGACACTGTATTGCATGGGTCTTCAAACTACGGCCCTCCAGTTGTTCAGGAACTACAATTCCCATCATGCCTAGTCATGTCTGTGAATGTCAGTGTGTTGCAATGCCTCATGGGATGTGTAGTTCTACAACAGCTGGAGGGCCGTAGTTTGAGGATCTCTGCTGTATTGTTCTGACATGAAGGTCCCTGGGACAAACCTGAAAAATGTGGGACTGTCCCGGGCAATCCGGGACACGTAGTCACCCTACTTTTCACGCACATAAACTTTAACGGCATCTTAGTCTTAGTCCATAGGGTTCAATATTAAGTTGGTCCACCCTTTGCAGCCATAACAAGAAAGTTTAGGAGGGTGTCTATGGGAATGTTTGACCATTCTTCTAGAAGCGCAGTGCCTGTGAGGTCAGGCACTGATGTGGACGAGAAGGTCTGGCTTGCAATCTACGCTCTAATTCATCCCAACGGTGTTCTCTTGGGTTAAGGGCAGGACTCTGTGCAGGCCAGTCAAGTTTCTCCACCCTAAACTCGCTCATCCGTGTCTTTATGGACCTTGCTTGTGTAAAAAGGCTGCTTGATCCTGTCTTCTCTGACCCTCCCATTCTTCCACAGTCTCCAAACCATCTCCTGATAGAACATAGCTGCTCATGCTCAGTTTAATGTGTATTGCTAAAGAGGTTTTTATTTGGGGGGGGGGGGGTGCATGTAATCAGCAGAGAGCCAATCAGCACTGTCCAGACAGAGGGTCGGGGGTCCTGCAGCCTCATAGGATAACTCAGTGCAGTATGAAAACTCCCCTACAAGCTTCACCAGATATACATCACAAGACTGCTATATACTGCTGATGAGAAAAGGTATTTAGTAGTTTATATTTACTAAAAATAATTGGATTTCCATGTTCTGTGTACTGCGGGAGACCAGATATAGTGACTGCAGGGTCCTGGGTTGAGTAACACTTTAAATTTACATTAAAGTTTATGTAATACATACTTTCTACAGATTTATAATGTTTGTGTTATCATACCCAAAGGATCTTTGCCATTATGAAGCATTTAATGTTACAATTCACAGACAGATCTCTGTATTGTATTTATCAAAGCAGCTAGCCGGGCCGATTCTCTTCATCTGCCACTAAACACAATGTAACAGGAGTTTAGTTACACCACAAAGAATTTCTCAGGCAATCCTGAGATGGAGATTTGAACTGAAAACACAATTGTCTGGAAAGGAGGTAGATGAGTCCTGATATCAGATATGCCTGCGATTCTTCAAGATATGCAGATCTTTGTCAAAGAGCTATTGAAACATCCTGTAATTCAGAGGACTGCAAAGTGTAAAAGGGGGTTCTGCTTTTAAAGTGGTTGTAAAGTTATTTTTTTAACTTTTACCTACAGGTAAGTCCATAATAAGGCTTACCTGTAGGCAAAAAAATATCGCCTAAACCTTTATGGTTTAGAAAATATTCACCTTGCAATGAGCTGCTGAATGCAGCGGCGCATGTGCACAGGGGATTTTCGGCTTAAAGTGGATGTAAACCCAAAAATGTATTCTTATTTTTTTGATGTCACAATGTACAGTATAAAATTTCCTATCATCTGTGCCCAGTATTGCCACACAAAGTTAATCCAGCTCAGAGCAGTCCTCTTTTATTGTTCAGTGAAATAAAACGGACTTACAGAGAAAAACCTTAGTCCGTTCCGCTCCCTTGCTGTGAGTGACAGGTCATTTACATATCTCATGCACTAGCCTGGAGACAGGCATTCTTTTTTAATTCCCACCCCCACTCCTTTTCTGAAGTCATGTGGTTACTTTTCTGGATTTTGACTGAATGTTAGTGATCATAGCAGAATCCAGTGTAAGGAATACACAAGAAAAAAATGCATGTTTACAAGGGGAGTGTAGAGGTGGGCGGGGAGTCTACTGACATCACGACTCCACCCACCGACCTCCAGACAACAGATCCACCCACAGAATCTGCAGTTTTTCAGTTCTTATAACAGACAGAGGGGGAGACATATGACAGGTAAGGATACATGCAGGAGGCATGTACATCCTTATAGATCAGCACTATGGCAGTAGTTTAGAAAGGATGAGAGTGGGTTTACATCCACTTTAAGGCCCGGCAGCCATTGGACCTTGCCGGAAAGAAGTCTCCCGGGAGTGACAACATTGCGGCTCCAGCCACTCACATCGCTGGAGCCGGGATACCCGGAAGACACGCCGAGGCGAAATGTCACCAATTCTTGGATGTGGTTGTCCTGTGTGACCTGGCCCTTAGGATTCTCATAAACAAAGGAGGACCCTCAGATTTGAGGGCCCCTTTGAGCTCAGAACCTCCCACAGTGAAGCGCTCTCTGAATATGAAAACTTGGCTCGGTTGCTGGGTACTCAGATTTACTGCACTTTGCATGTCATCATTACGCTTTGTTTTTCCTTATTGGACAAGTACGGTATGTTTTTTATACCCAACCTCATAAAGGAATAAATAGGAAGGAATAAACAGAACACAATTTTTTTGATAGACTAAGAAGTAAACATTTTATGCGCGGTGGGAATGGGACCAGAGAGAATATTCCCACGTCAGGTGATGATCAAACAACTTCCAAGCCTTTCTTTCAGCTTGCCTGTAATAAGTCTGTGACAGATTTATGTCAACTTGTAAAAAACAAGATGGTTTCCATTGATCCCAGCAACCCCTTTTCTTTGATGCTCTGCTCTCATATTGTGTCTGGCTTTAGAAACTGCTGCTGGTGATAAACCGTTTCAAGGAAAGGAGGTCAGAAATGTTTGCACTGCTATACAGTTTTACAGCCAACTCATCGAAAGATACCCTCACAGTCTTCTTATCAAATATTAGACAACACTTAAATGTCTCTTCATGCAGAACATTCTTCACTGTGCTTCTGCATAGCGGACATTCTATGAAATAAAAGGGAGCACAACAGAGAAATGCTTTTGCAATGGTCTGCCTTTAGTAAACCTGGCAGGAGATGATTACATGAGCTGCCAGGGCAGAATTCCTTTGTAGGGGCTTTTGTTACTAGGACAAGGGGAGCACACTGTAAAGACCCGTGCACACATTCGGATATTCCGACAACAATTGTCTGACGGACGTGTTTTGTCAGATAATCCCACTGTCTATATCAGGGGTCTCCAAACTTTCTATACAAAGGGCCAGTTTACTGTCCTTTAGGCTTAAGCAGGGCCGATCCTAGGCAGGGTGCACGGGGTGCTGCGCACCCAGGCGCCACAGAGGTGGGGGTGCCGAAGCTCCAAAGTGCTCCCCTCACTCCTTCTTGTCTGTGTCCAGAGGCGGAGAGGGTGCTGTGTTTCCCCATCCCACTTTCTCTCTCCGCTGGCAACTGACAAGAGCGAATACCTCCCACTGTCCCCGGAATCCGGGTTGGGTACCACATCGGAGCCTAGTACTGGAGCACGTTCCGGCACTAGGCTCCACTAATTAATTCTGTCTGGTGCACATGGAGCAGTGTTCTGTCTGCCCCGCCCCCTCTGCGTGTGTCGGCTCTTCTCCCATAGGCGGTGTAATGAGAGGCTTCTGGGTTGGCTGCTGCCAATCATCCTGTGCACTCTCAGAAATGCTCTCGGAGTGCCACCCTCCAAGTAACCAAAGATGCCACGTATGCAACGCTGCCTGTAATGTGCTTCTGCTCCCAGCGCGCCCGAGCTACAGGGATCTATTGGACAAGTACTGATCTATGGGGACACCTGCTGTGGGGGGGGGGGGGGGGCTCTGATGGGGGACACCTGCTGGGGGGCTCTGATGGGGAACACCTGCTGGGGGGGCTCTGATGGGGAACACTAATGAAGACTTCTTAGGGGAGCATCTCTGTGTTTGAGTCGTAGCCATTGAAACATTTATAAAGAGGAGGAGTTAGTAAGATAACCACGCCCAT
The DNA here is from genome assembly GCA_029574335.1 of Rana kukunoris. Taxonomy (NCBI): domain Eukaryota; kingdom Metazoa; phylum Chordata; class Amphibia; order Anura; family Ranidae; genus Rana; species Rana kukunoris. The sequence goes on from CM056054.1 coordinate 195,443,117, forward strand.
GTGGGGGCGCCAGAAATATTTCTGCACCCAGGCGTCTGTGACCCTAGGATCGGCCCTGGGCTTAAGGGGGCCGGAAATTGGTGTCAGTGGGAGGAATAGTGTCCGATCATTGGTGTCAGTGGGAGGAATAGTGACCCATCATTGGAGGAATAGTGTCCCATCATGGGAGGAATAGTGTCCCATCATTGGTGTCAGTGGGAGGAATAGTGTCCCATCATTGGTGTCAGTGAGAGGAATAGTGTCCCATCATTGGTTTCAGTGGGAGGAATAATGTCCCATCATTGGTTTCAGTGGGAGGAATAGTGTCCCATCATTGGTTTCAGTGGGAGGAATAGTGTCCCATCATTGGTTTCAGTGGGAGGAATAGTGTCCCATCATGGGAGGAATAGTGTCCCATCATTGGTGTCAGTGGGAGGAATAGTGTCCCATCATTGGTGTCAGTTGAAGAAATAGTGTCCCATCATTGGTGTCAGTGGAAGGAATAGTGTCCCATCATTGGTGTCAGTGGAAGGAATAGTGTCCCATCATTGGTGTCAGTGGAAGGAATAGTGTCCCATCATTGGTGTCAGTGGAAGGAATAGTGTCCCATCATTGGTGTCAGTGGAAGGAATAGGGTTCCATCTTTTGGTGTCAATACCAAGAATAGTGCCCCATAGTTGGTGTCAGTGAGAGGAATAGCATTTAGTATCAGTGAGTGGGAACAGTGCCCCAAGGGCCTGATAAAGGCAAGCAAAGGGCCGCCGGGCCGCAGTTTGGAGATCACTGGTCTATATGCTCCATCGGATAATTGTTGTTGGAATTTCCGACAACAAATGTTGGCTGTGCATGCTCTCAAATTGTCCGACAACAATTGTATTACGTCGGATCATCCAATCGTGTGTATACAAATTTGTCGGACTAAAATCCAAAGTACAAACACGCATTCTCGGAAGCAATGCTAACCATAAGACCACATTAGCAGAAGTTGTCCAAAGGGTGGCGGATAAAGAGCTGAAAAACCATGTAGTGCTTCTAGTACGTCACTACGTTCGTGTTATTTGGCTGATGTTCTGCCATGTGTATGCATACCAAGTTCATGGATTTGTCCAATGGATGTCCGATCGTGTGTACAAGGCTTTACAGGTCTACAATGTAGTCAACTAGAGGAGCCTCCCAAACCCTCCAGTCAAGGCAGAATCCCAAGTCGTTCTAACAATAGGCAAACTTCAGCGCTTCCTGAGAGTGCCAAAGCTTGCTGGACTTTTCCTACCTCCTGCACATCCTTAAGGGCCTGTGAGGTTGCCCATCATAATAAAGGACTTATAGGAATAGAAGGGGGCAGGGCTTAGCAGCAAGATCCAACACTGTCAAGTTTATGAAGTCATAGCCACCAAGGATTTGGTCATGACATAAGGTTTCGGAATTTGCTGTAGGTGTGTGCACCCTTAGGTGTCTACATTTTATAAGTGTAGCAGGTGCCCTCCCCTTCCCCTCTGACAAAGTCTCTTTAAAAGTGCAGGTTTTGGGGCTGTCACCCTGTTCCTGGCTTTACTGTGACTCGGGTCACAGTCTTACTCTAACAATGTGCAAACGTTAGTATATCCTGACTGTGGCAAAGCTTTGTTCCACAAATTCCTACACATACCTATTGGCCCGCGAGGTTGCCTATCATAGTAAAGTACTTATAGAAATGGGAGGGGGCAGCGTTTAGCAGCAAGATCCAAGTCTCAAGTTTATGACAACTAGGAGGAACCTCCCAAACCCTCCAGTCAAGTCGTTCTAACAATTGGCAAACTTCAGCACTTCCTGAGCGTGCCAAAGCTTGCTGGACTCTTCCTACCTTCTGCACATCCTTATGGGCCAGTGAGGTTGCCTATCATAATAAAGGATTTATAGGAATGGAAGGGGGGCAGGGCTTAGCAGCAAGATCCAACACTGTCAAGTTTATGATGTCAAAACCGCAAAGGATTCCCATAGTTGACTGGAGCAGGGAGATGGGAAGGGCGGGTAATTAGAGGTTAGAAGGAAAAGGAGAATGCTTGTGTGAACAGATAAGAGGGGGGGGGATGTTGGAGGGAAAAGGGGGGGACTCCTCTCCACCATTACCCTCTTTATGTGTAACAACTGTAATTAATTTGGAAGATATGAAATGTAAAATCTGTAATGCAAATTTTGAAAAAAAAAAAAACGCAAAGGATTTGCTCATGACAGGAGGTTTTGGAGGCTTCTGTAGTTATGTGCACCACTTGGTGTCAACATTTTATTCCTGCAGCAGTTGGCCTCCCCTTCCCATCTGATGACGTTTTTTTAAGAAGGCAGATTTTGGAGCCGTCACCCTGAACCTAGCTTTAATATGTCAGGAGTGGCAGCTGAAGAACAAGCTTAAACCACTAGGTCAGTGATGGCGAACCTTGGCACCCCAGATGTTTTGGAACTACATTTCCCATGATGCTCATGCACTCTGCAGTGTAGTTGAGCATCATGGGAAATGTAGTTCCAAAACATCTGGGGTGCCGAGGTTCGGCATCACTGCACTAGGTACTGAAGACAGTAGGGTGACCAATCAGGTTTTATCTCTTATTCACCAGAAAAATTGAAAAAAAGAATTGTGCCACAAATACACGATTGGATATTCCGACAACAAAACCGTGGAATTATTTCAGATGAACGTTGGCTCAAACTTGTCTTCAATACACACGGTCTCACAAATGTTGTCAGAAATTCTGATCGCCAAGAACGTTGTCACGTAAAACACGTACGACGGCACTATAAAAGGGACGTTCGATGGGATAGCAGACAGCAGTTTTTTTTTTTTACTTAACCGCTTGAGATCCGCGCTATAGTCAAATGACGGCTTTAGCACGGATCTAAATTGCCAACAAGCCGTCAATTGACAGCTTGTCACTAGCACGTTCCCCACGCGCGCTCCAGAGCGCGCCGCAGGGAAATTCTGTGTTGGCCGTGTCCCTTGGACACAGCCAATCACAGATCGCCGCGAATGGCCAATCAGAGTGGCCGTTTGCGATACGATCTGTGCGGCGAATGAGAGATGATCTCATATGTAAACATATGAGATCATCTCTCATTGCTGGCTCACACAGACAGCGTCCTGTCTCTGGAGAGGAGGAGACTGATCTGTGTCCCTTGTACATAGAGACACAGATCGGTCACCTCCCCAGTCACCCCCCCTCCCCCCACAGTTAGAACACTATGTAGGGAATACATTTAACCCCTTCCTCACCCCCTAGTGTTAACGCCTTCAATGCCAGTCACATTTATACAGTAATTAGTGCATATTTATAGCACTGATCGCAGTATAAATGTGAATGGCGCCAAAAATGTGTCGAAAGTGTCCGATGTGTCCGCCATAACGTCGCAGTCCCAATAAAAATCGCAGATCGCCGCCATTTCTAGTAAAAATAAAAAAGAATAATGATGTCCCCTATTTTGTAGGCACTATAACTTTTGCGCAAACCAGTCGCTTATTGCGATTTTTTTTTTTTTTTTACCAAAAATATGAAGAATACGTATCGCCCTAAACTGAGAAAAAAAATGTTTTTTTTTTTTAAATTGGGATATTTATTATAGCAACAACTTAAAAATATTGTATTTTTTTCCCAAATTGTCGCCCTTTTTTGTTTATAACGCAAAAAATAAAAACCGCACAGGCGATCAAATACCACCAAAAGAAACTACTTGTGGGGAAAAAAGGACATCAATATTGTTTGGGAGCCGCGTCGCACGACCGCGAAATTGTCAGTTAAAGCGACGCAGTGTAGGAAGCTGAAATTTCACCTGGGCAGGAGGGGGGTTTATGTGCCCAGTAAGCAAGTGGTTAAATAAATACACCACACTACCTTATTTTGGAAAACAATTTGGCTCCGGCCTTTATTAACAAAAAATAAGAGGAAACTCCCTGCAAACAAATCATAACTTTGTTTAACTTATATAACAATTTTAAAAAAAACAGTCCCCCTTTTCAGGTGACACTCGCCACATAATAACTTGAAGGCCTTTAATAAAGGGAGGACGGGAGGGAACACCACAGCTTCTGGTACTGAGCCTTTAGGGCAGGCATGTCCAAAGTCAGGCCCGGGGGTCAAATGTGGACCCCCTGTGGATTTAATATGGCCCCCCTGGGGATTTGTATATATATATATATATATATATATATGTTTGTGGCCCCCCAGGGCCACAAAAGACATATACTGCATTTACTGCCGCTGCCTTGGGAGGGGGCAGGACGAGCGCCGCCCGATTACATGAAGACAATCTCCTGTTTACTCAGCAGCGTCTCTATTGGAAGTCCCATATCCTGGGATGCCATTGGACGACTGTTCTGTCTATCATAGGAGGCGGGACTTTGTATTAAAAAGGCCACAGAGTAAACAAGAGATTCTCCTGTTTGTGATCTGTCGGCACTCGTCCCGCCCCCTCCCTCTGCCCTCCGAGGCTGCAGATGAGCATCGTTCAGGCTGCACTGATGGCAATGGTAAAGTTGCATTCATGGCACATGTGAGGCTGCATTTATGGCACATGTGAGGCTGCATTGGTTGCAATGGTAAGGCTGCATTCAAGGCAATGGTAAGCCAGTGCATGTTATACGCCGATAAATACGGTATATCCAAATAACACGCCCAAGCTCATCCTAGTCCTAATCAGCGCTCTGGGATTCTTTGGGGCCACAAAAGAAATATATACAGTGTATCCAAAGAACGGGCCCGAGCTCATCTCTTCACCACACACAGCCACAAAGGCAAGAGAATTCTTGTTGGGCAGTGTATTAGTGCTCGAACGAACACACTTAGACCGAATTTTAATGGTTCAAAGAGTGTCAGGCAAAATAGTCGGCCCTCGCGCATGTTCACTTCATCAAATCTGGCCCTCTTTGAAAAAAGTTTGGACACCCCTGCTTTAGGGCTATAAATCCCCTTTTTATTTACCAAAAACCTCACAACAACCCCCTTAGCTGCCCAGATACAGCGGTCACCTGACCATCTCGAGCAGCCAAGGACCAATTGTTCTTCTTTCCACACTTTTTAGTCTATAGTAAATTGCCTGATAATAGCCTAGTAACCCCCTGAACTGCCCAGCTACAGCTACCCCTAGCACCAGCTATCCAGGATCCAATGGGGACCTTTCCCTCCCTTTCTGTACTGAGGGAAAATAAAGAACTCCGCTGCCACAATCCCATGAGGCAAGGGGGGCTTAAATGTCTTTCCCCCTTTCCTTACATACCAAGTGTGCCACCCTTTGGGCTCCTTCTGCTAATCTCGTGTTAGACCCCTTTCACATTGAGGAGTTTTTCAGGCGGTACAGCGCTAAAAATAGCACTGCTATACCGCCTGAAAAACTCCTGCCAAGCAACCTCAGGGCTTTCACACTGAGGCGATGCGCTGGCGGGAGAGAATTTTTTTTCCTGTCAGCAGCATTTGTGGAGCGGTGTGAGGAGCGGCTTCACCGCTCCTTCCCATTGAAAAGAATGGGAAACCGCGGCAATACCGTCCGCAATGCGCCTCCATAGAGGCGCATTGCGGGCGGTATTAACCCTTTATTGGCTGCTAGCGGGGGTTAATACCGCACCAATAGCAGCTGATTCCCGAGGTAATTCAGGCGGCATAGCGCCGCTATTTTTAACGGCGCTATACCGCCACCGAGGCTCCCGCCCCAGTGTGAAAGGGGCCTTCGTGGAAGTTTGGTGAGAGATGATTCGCAATTATATGTCATCTGCTGCTGTTCACGATCTCTCGGTTTCTTGGAGAAATCAGTTTGTCAGAACTCTGTGTAAATTTCAGCAGCAAAACAACTTCATTATTCTAGCATTATAAAGAAGAAGAGAATGCGCTGCATTAAAAGATAAAAAAAATTGCAGCATGATGAACGTGCTATCTCCATTACAAACACTAGTTTTAGCAGACCGAGCGCTTCCGTCTCGTACTTGATTCAGAGCATGCGTGGAATTTTGTGCATCGGAATTTACGAGAACCGATTTTGTTGTCGAAAAATTTGAGAACCAGCTCCCTATACCAGTGATGGCGAACCTCGGCACTCCAGATGTTTTGGAACTACATTTCCCATGATGCTCATGCACTCTGCAGTGTAGTGGAGCATCATGGGAAATGTAGCTCCAAAACATCTGGGGTGCCAAGGTACCATAAAGTAGTGCAGATCTGTGCACAGACAGACAGACAGTCTGTAATGCTTTCAGGCACCGGACTGTGTATTAGCTGCTCCTCCATTACAAGGAAAACAGGTGAATGGGATAATTACTTATATTTAGGGATTTAGACAGCTTTTCATGTTAAAACAATATCCTGTTCTTTAATTAGACCGGAGATCTCCTTTAAGCTAGGAAAGAATCTTTCTTAGTGAAGCTACCATTTAACTTCTATTTTAGTAGCGTACATGACATCAACGTGTTATTTCACGTTTCCGGTAGTGTGGTTAAATCAGGACGTTGTACTGAAAATGGTAACGGGCTGAAGACGCTTCCGGTGGGAGGATTGGATATTCTTGGCGGGGCAATTTTTAAGGCGTCCTGATTTTGCCTAAACATAAGGCACTTCTATTTAAAAGAAAATACGTCCATGTGTTGCTTTTACGTAGAATATGGAGCTTTGCCCACGGGAATTGGGCACAGGTCTGTTCTGATAGAATATATAGAAGGCTTCGTCCCTAGTAGATCAGATCAGGATGACATTTTATACAGACACTGTCGGACTTACTGAACTGGTCTGCAGTTTATGGGTTATATTCTTGCCAATTTTTTCCGAGAACAGGAGTCTAAAAACAACGGGCCAGATCCACGTACCTTGGCATATATTTGTGCGGGCGTAGCGTATCTTGTTAACGCTACGCCGCCGCAACTTAGAGAGGCAAGTGCCATATTCACAAAGCACTTGCGTCCTAAGTTACGGCGGCGTAGCGTAAATGGGCCGGCATAAGCCTGCGGTAGGCTTGGAGTGGGCGTGTAGTATGGTAATGAACCATGACCCCACGTAAAATACGTTTTTAGCGAACGGCGCATGCGCTGTCCGTGGACGTATCCCAGTGCGCATGCGCAAAATTACACCGCAAATACTCATTGGTTTCGTGAACGTAACTTACGCAAAGCCCTATTCGCGAACGTTTTACGCAAACGACGTAAATGACGGAAAATTCGATGCCGTCCTGACGTCCATACTTTGCGCACGCCTCCATATAGCAGGGGTAACTTTACGCTGGAAAAAGGCTTACGCAAACAACATAAAAAAAATGCGCCGGGCGCAATTACGTTTGTGAATTGGCGTGTCTAGCTCATTTGCATATTCAACACGGAAAATATACGGAAGCGCCCCTAGCGGCCAGCGTAAATATGCAACCAAGTCTCTTACGACGGTCTTATCTTGGTAAAATTTAGGCGTAACGGCCTTTCAGAATCGCCGTAAAGATGCGACGGCGGAGATTTGAAATTAAAAGTTTTGTGGATCTGGCCCAACATCTTTATCTCATGGTTACTGTGAAATTGTGTGAATGCATCAATGCAGTGCATGTTATCTCAGCTTGCAGAGCTTGGATTAATTGAATGAGTTTACCAAAAATTTCAATATTGCAGAATATACAGCCTCATGCTACATAACTAAGCTCAATTTCATGCTAAATAAACTAAATTATTAATGTATATTAAATGGAAAACTATCTTTAGATAGATTTTTACCCCAAAAGCTTATTAAAATTAATTTGATAAAAATAAAAAATAAATGATACCAATTAAAAAAAAAAATGTTGTTTTGTTTTTAAAAATCATTGATTTTTATCCACCCTGGATGGCGGTTGGTGTCAACGGACATGTGTCCTCTGATATCGACCGCTCCATAAAAGAGATTGGGTTGTCCGGTCACTGACAGGTGGACCTGATCGGACAACCAGTGTGAAAGGGGCACATAGAATCTTGTGCAACTGTACATAATGACTGTTCTATTTCTAACTTCAGCTTGTTCAATTAAGTTTTGCCAACAAAACCTAGAAGGTGATTGGTTCTGTGTGCAGCAGTTTAAGTAAGGCCCCTTTCACACATACGGACCATCTGTTGATGGATGAAAAATGGACATCAATGTACCAAATATTTACATCAATTTACATGTGAATCCGTCAACAACGGGTCAAGGCTTTATTTCTCTTTCGTCCATGGATGGACACAGCTTCCTTAACCACTTAAGACCCGGACCAAAATGCAGGTAAAGGACCTTGCCCCTTTTTGCGATTTCGTCGCTTTAACTGACAATTGCGCAGTCGTGCGACGTGGCTCCCAAACAAAATTGGCGTCCTTTTTTCCCCACAAATAGAGCTTTCTTTTGGTGGTATTTGATCACCTCTGCGATTTTTATTTTTTGCGCTATAAACAAAAATAGAGCGACAATTTTGAAAAAAATTCAATATTTTTAACTTTTTGCTATAATACATATTTTTTTCCCTCAGTTTAGGCCGATACGTATTCTTCTACCTATTTTTGGTATAAAAAAAAAAAAAAAAAAAAAAAAAAAAATCGCATTTAATAAGCATTTATCGGTTGGTTTTCGCAAAATTTATAGCGTTTACAAAATAAGGGATAGTTTTATTGCATTTTTCTAAAAAAATATTTTTTTACTACTAATAGCGGCGATCAGCGATTTTTTTTTCGTGACTGCGACATTATGGCGGACACTTCGGACAATTTTGACACATTTTTGGGACAATTGTCATTTTCACAGCAAAAAATGCATTTAACCACTTCAATACCCAGCCATAGAAAATTGACGGCCTGGGATGGGATTTACCATCCTAAGTGGCCGTCAATTGACGGCCTGGGCATTGCAGGGGAATATCTGGATGATGCCTGCAGCCAGAGGCATCATCCAGATATCCTCTTCTTCAGCCGACGATTCTGCACAATGTAAGAACGATCATAGCGGCGGTTCCGCCGCTTGATCGTTCTTACAGGCCGCGGACATCCCCCCCCCTCCCGCCGCCATCCGGTGCTTCTCCGGGCTTACCTGTGCCTTCGGGGGCCCGGAGAACGAATCGTCGGCGGCGGCAGGAAGCATAGAGATGACTGGTGACCAGATGGTCACCAGTCATCTCTATGACCGTCGGAGGACCCGGGCGCGATGTGATGACGTCACGCCCGGGTCCCCGTAAGTAAACAAAGCCGCGATTGCGGCTGTAAGCCCCCATTCATGAGATCGGTGAATTTTTTTTTCACCGATCTCATGGTTTCCAGCCTGGAGGAGAGATGTGAGGTCTTATTGACCCCACATCTCTCCATAAAGAGGACCTGTCACACACATTTCCTATTACAAGGGATGTTTACATTCCTTGTAATAGGAATAAAAGTGGAAAAAAAAAAATGAAAAAAAGTGTAAAAATAAATAAAAAATAAGTCAAAAAAATAAATAAAAGATAAAAAAAAAATTAATACGCCCCTGTCCCCGATAGCTCGCGTGCAGAAGCGAACGCACACCCAAGTCCCGCCGACATATGTAAACGCTGTTTAAACCACCTCTGTAAATCTAAACTGTAACCTGTAAAAAATAAATAAAGCGTTGCCTATGGAGATTTTTAAGTACCGAAGTTTGGCGCCATTCCATGAGTGTGCGCATAATTAAAGCGTGACATGTTGGGTATCTATTTACTCGGTGTAACATAATCTTTCACATAATACAAAAAAATTGGGCTAACTTTACTGTTTTGTTATTTTTTTAATTCATAAAACAATTTTTTTACAAAAAAAAGGCGTTTGAAAAATAATTGCGTAAATACCGTGCAAGATAAAACTTTGGAATGACCGCCATTTTATTCCCTAGGGTGTCTGCTAAAAAACCATATATAATGTTTGGGGGTACTGTGTAATTTTCTAGCAAAAGAATGATGATTATTACATGTAGGAGAGAAGTGTCAGAATAGGCCCGGTATGGAGGTGGTATAAAAGCCTGGTATTGAAGCGGTTAAATTGCATTGTTTACTGTGAAAATGACAGTTGCAGTTTGGGAGTTAACCACAAGGGGGCACTGTAGGATTTGAGTGTTCCCTGTGTGTGTTTACAACTGTAGGGGGGTGTGGCTGTAGGTGTGACGTCATCGATCACGTCCCCCTATAACAGGGATGACGCGATCGATGCTGCGGCCACAGTGAAGCACGGGGAAGCCGTGTTTACACACGGCTCTCCCCGTTCTTCAGCACCGGGGACCAATCGCCGCACTGCAGCGGCGATCGGGTCCGCGAATCCCACGGTCCCGGAGCTTCGGACCGGGTCACGGGAGCGCAGGGTGGGCGCGCCCGTGACTCACGGCTGGGTACTAGAATCAACGTATATATACGTTGATGTGCCCAGCCGTGCCATTCTGCCGACGTAAATGTGCAGTAGGCGGTCCTTAAGTGGTTAAATCTTGACATTTGGGTTATATTCCGTCTATTAGGAGAGGTCTCCGTCCATAGACTTCATAGAAAAGTATCATATTTTTTTCCTCTGTTAAAAAACCTGTATCGGACGAAAAATGGATGTAAACTGTCAAACTATCCGTTTTTCATCCGTTTTTGCATTGGTAGTTAATGTAAAAAAAACTGATGAATACTTTATCCGTTTCGATGTGACTGAACTGATGAAATGAACGTTCCGCATGTGTGAAAGGGGCCTAAATCTCTCCCAGAATCTTGTTCATAGAGCTGCGGAGGAACCACTATTCCAGCACACATCACCAACAGTCATCCACATATAGGATTACTTATTTATTTTTCTGGTATTTGATAACCGATTTAGCATCAGTTATCGGACAATCTTGTTCTGCCCGTATGATGAACAGCTTTCTGAGATTAGCATCTCTTTTCTAACTACAAAAGCTGATTTAAATGTTTAGATACATAATAAAACACAACCTGGTAATTGCAACAGAAAGATTAACTGATTTACAGCAATCAAAATAACTGCTTGTTCTAGAGATTGTTGATGATATTGCTGTAGACTGAGAATCAAGAAGAGGGCAGCTGTATAAATAACAGGCATTTATACTTTGTACCATTAAAAAAAAAAAAAAAAAAAAAAAAAAATTATATATATATATATATATATATATATATATATATATATATATATATATATATATATTATATATATACACTTTTTTTTTTTTATAGTACATATATAGGGCCAGATTCACGTATTCCAGAGCATCTTTGCTCTGGAGTAACGCTTCTGATTTGCGTTGCGCTGCCGAAATTTTAGGAGCAAGTGCTGTCATTCACGAAGCACTTGCTCCTAAAGTTGCGGCAGCGCATCACAAATGAGCCGGCGGAATTCAAATGTCGCGGGTACGGGGCGTGTAGTATGCTAACTACGCGCAATCCCGCCGCCAACGTACTGCGCATGCGTCGAGTGTCAAAACATCCCCGTGCGCATGCTCCAAAATCTGTGAATGAACGTCAATGACGTCACATTCCCATTCATGACCGTTTTACGCAAGCGACGTTTTTTTTTTTTTTTTCGACGCGATGACGACGCCTATACCTAACATAGGATACTCCAGCCCCATGTAGGTATATGTATGCGCCGCGTATCCCGTCCGGAAACGTCGTATCGTCATTGCGTCGCGCCGGATTTCGATCGTGAATTGCCGATTTCCGCTCATTAACATATTTTTTGAGCGTAAATCGGCGGGAACGCCCCCGGCGCCATTTTTAAGTTGAAGTAACGATGCGATGGCGAAACTCAGTTACGCTGCTCGCATCGGAACTTCAACCCGGCGTTTCTTGTTTTCTGGTTACAGAAAACAGAAACGCCGGCTCAAAGCCACAGTTAGGCTGGCGGATCACTCGATCCGCCAGCGTAACCTTTGCTGAATCTGGCCCATAGAGTGGAACCTTGGTTAATAGGTAATGCGGTTAACAAGCGTTTTGAAAGACGAGCAATTTTTTTTTTTTAAATCCTGACTCGGTTTGCAACTGTCTCGCAAAACTAGCAGAATGCAAGCTAATGGGGTGTGCAGTACCGCATTTGGCCAGAGGTGCGGGGGCGCCGGTGACACTCAGAACGGTTCAGAGCCATTTGGAAATACTCGAAAATTCTCAGAAACACTCTGAAATACTCTGTTCCCGAGGGTTTCCAAGTTCAGCCGAGTATTTCCGAGGCTCTCCGGCGCCCCCCCCCCCCTCCTCTTGCCACATGCAGTGTTGCACGCAATATAAGTCAATACGGAACAAATTATCTTCGTTTCTATTGACTTCTATGGGGAAACTCGCTTTGATATGCGAGTGCTTTGGATTACAAGCATTCTCCTGGAACGGATTATGCTTGTAATCCAAGGTTCTACTACATATATACATATACATACGCACACATTTTTCTTTTTTTATAGAAGTCTATACAGAAGACCCAAATCAGGGACAATGGAGGAAGAAACGGGGACAAAGGGTCCTCCCGATCTTGTTCACTGGGTTATCCTCTATAAACATATGCATAGGTCCAGCAAATCCAGCGTTGTCCTGCTGTAATCAAGCACTCTGCTGCTGCTCACCAGGTCCTGTGTCTTTTTTCCTTTTCTTGAGTCATCAGGGGCTCTCTTCCTGTTTTTTTTGCTCCTGACCCCTGATGAGGCAGCGCAATGCGCAATGTGTTGTAGATTGCCTTCAAGCCTCCTGTGATGTGTAATCTGAGTATCCCAGGAGGCTGCAGGAAGCTGAGGATACATCATTCGCATCCAGGCAAGAAACTTGCAAGTATGGGGCCGGATACAACATAAATTCCTTAAAATAAATTACCTGTGATAGGGCTCTTTCACACGGGCGGACCGTTTAGGCCCGCCTGCCAGTTTTTTAGATGGACCTGAACGGGTGCTCCTCTATGGAGCCACGGATGTCAGCGGTGACATGCCCGCTGATATCCGACCCGCCAAAGTGTGACGGAGGAAAAACCTACTTTTCCATCCGTCTTTGGATCGGGTGAACACAGACAGACAGTCCATGTTTATCCGATCCCCCCATAGGGGAGAGCAGAGAAAACACGGGGCGGTCCCTTCACAGTGTGCGGGGACCGCCCTGTCATCCGCCGGCTCAGCGGGGATCAACGGAGTGATCCCCGCTGAGCAAGCGGAGGTTCACGGGGCGGATCATTACTGATCCGCCCCATGTAAAAGGGGCCTTAATGAAAAAGAAGGGCGGATTGATAAATCTGAAGGAAAGTGGATGAAGGGGGCGAAAGTCTACTTTCCTAATGAAAGAAATGCCCTAATGCACATTAATGTGTGCTCCTGTGGGTCACAGGTGTGCACTAAGTTCTGTGCTCCTGTGACCCAAACATCACAGCGCTGGTCCAGGCTCTGCAGGGATCCCGCCAAAAATGTTGGGATCCGCCTGGATGCCTGAGCGGCAGCTGGCTCAGCCTCTCAGCACACCACTAAGAGCCTGAGTCAGCCGCTCCTGTACCCTCACAGTCACTGCTTTGTGCTTAGAGCAGACCTGAGTGATCAGTGGTCTTTGATCGCTCAGTTCTTGGTGTAGAGCCAGTGGGTGACAGATAGAGACTGCGGTGTGAAAGGGGTCTTAAACCTGCACTTCTCTTTTAATGAACTATGACAGGACAGGCGGTACCTCCAACTGAGGGACAGTTGGGAGCCGTGGAGAGGCCAAATAAATACGAAAGCATTATCATTTTTGCATTTGACATCTGTAAGTGTGTAGTAGTATGTACAGCAGGATAAGATCACCTATGATCTCCACAGAGCGCACTATACGCCAGGCTGGCTTCGTCTGGACTTTGTGGGTTTACCTGCTGCTGCAGGATAGGGAAGTTCAGCTGAGGCTGAGCCATAATTAAAATTCCGGCTTGTATGGAGTCAGTAAGCTGGTTTGTTCAGGGCCCTTCTACCATGTTATGTTTTTTACATGTTTTGTACGGCATTTGCAGATTGTACTCTTTAGCAATTGATATATAATACGTTGGTGAGAATAGTAATAACAACAATTATTATAATACATGGCCTCAAAGCCCAATTTCTGCCCATAATGTATTTTGTATTTTGATTAGCATTAGAAAGGGTTATAATCATAATCAGGGTTTTATTTCTCTCTGTGGTCTTTGTACCTATTGAGGAAATTTCATTAAAGGGGTTGTAAAGGTTTGTTTATTTTCTAAATAGGTTCCTTTAACCACTTGCTTACTGGGCACATACACCCCCCTCCTGCCCAGGTGAAATTTCAGCTTCCGGCACTGCGTCGCTTTAACTGACAATTGCGCGGTCGTGCGACGTGGCTCCCAAAAAAAATTGACGTCCTTTTTTCCCCACAAGTAGAGCTTTCTTTTGGTGGTATTTGATCGCCTGTGCGGTTTTTATTTTTTGCGCTATAAACAAAAAAGAGCGACAATTTTGAAGAAAAATACAATCTTTTTTACTAGTTGCTATATTAAATATCCCAATTTAAAAAAAAAAAAAACACATATTTTTTTCTCAGTTTAGGGCGATACGTATTCTTCTACATATTTTTGGTAAACAAAAAAAAAAAAAATCACAATAAGCGACTGGTTTGCGCAAAAGTTATAGCGCTTACAAAATAAGGGAGAGAATTATTTTTTATTATTTTTTTTTTACTAGAAATGGCAGCGATCTGCGATTTTTATTGGTACTGCGACGTTATGGCGGACACATCGGACACTTTTGACACATTTTTGGCGCCATTCACATTTATACTGCGATCAGTGCTATAAATATGCACTAATTACAGTATAAATGTGACTGGCATTGAAGGGGTTAACACTAGGGGGTGAGGAAGGGGTTAAATGTGTATCCTAGGTGTGTTCTAACTGTGGGGGGAGGGGGGGGGGTGACCGATCTGTGTCCCTATGTGTACAAGGAACACAGATCGGGCTCCTCCTCTCCAGAGACAGGACGCTGTCTCTGTGTAAAACGGCAATGAGAGATGATCTATGAGATCATCTCTCATTCGCCCACAGATCGCATCGCAAACGGCCACTCTGACTGGCCGTTCGCCGCGATCTGTCATTGGCCGTGTCCAAGGGACACGGACAACACAGGGCTTCCCCGCAGCGCGCTCTACAGCGCGCGCTGGGAACGCCCTAAGGGGTGGCCGTCAAAAGACGGCATGTTGGCTATTCAGACCCGCGCTGGTGCCGTCATTTGACGGTAGCGCGGGTCTGAAGTGGTTAAGCTAGTGCATTGTTGGTTAATTTACCTTTTCCTTCCATTTCCCTTCTAAATGTTTTATTCTTACCTAAATTCCTTACTTCCTGTTCCTCCTCAGTAAGCTGTTCTGGCTGAATAACCCCCAGCCAGAACAGTTCAGATGATGGGGGCAAGCTTACTGAGGAGAAACAGGAAGTGAGAAATTCAGACAAAGAAAAAAAAAACATTTAGAAGGAAAATCAAAGAAAAAGGTAACCAACCAACAATGCACTAGCTTAACCACGCACACCTATGTACGTCCACAACATGGCTCGTACAGGCACAAGGGCGTATATATACGGCCTCGCCTTCGTGCGGTTCGGGGGTCCGATCGGGACCCCCTCCGCGGCGTGCGGCGGTCCCCCTGGCTCTGGGAGCGATCGGCGACGGGCGGGCGGATGTCCGGTTTTTTTCCGCCCCCCCCGCGATCGCTCCCAGACAATGGGAGCGCTCCCCCTTCGTGTCAGTTCCTCCTCCTGTGTTTACACAGGAGGAGGAAATTATGTCATCTCTCATCGCAGCAGTGTTTTCCACCGCTGCTGATAAGAGAAGACATCCACAGTAAGTGTGCACCAACACTACACTGACACACACACACATAGGCACATTAAGAAAGCTCTATTTGTGGGAAGAAAAGGACGTGAATTTTGTTTGGGAGCCACGTCGCACGACCGCGCAATTGTCTGTTAAAGCGACGCAGCGCCGAATTGTAAAAAAACCCTTGGGTCATTTAGCAGAATATGTGTCCGCGTCTTAAGTGGTTAAAGGAACTTATTTAGAAAAAAAAAAAAAAAAAGAACCTTTACAACCCCTTTAAACTTTGATTCACATTGATGCGATTTGGCATATCATGTCAAATCACTTGCAAAATCGGCGGCTATTGCCAGCAATGGCAATGTCCGAAATGGTCCGACTTAGTGGCGATTCCCAAAAGTCGTTTCTGCACTCCTTTTGGCAACTTCGGGGTGCGATTTGTATAGACATCTGTGCAGGAACCTGCACAGATGTCTATGAAAATGCTCCGGAAGTCGGACTGACATGCGGGTATGAGTTCAGCTGAACTTGCATGATCTTAATCCCGCTATCAGTGTGAACCAGGGCTAAATGTCTTTTCATTGTGAGTGGTTGTAAACCTCACACATGAAATATGAACAAAGCACATCCCTCTATTAAGTGTGCTTTCTTTAAAGCGGTTGTAAACCCCCTCAAAAAAACATAAAACAAAATAAAAACCTGCATGACAAAGGCATTATGAATTACTTACCTTAGATCGAAGCCCCCGCAGTGACCCTCGTTCCTCTCCTCCACCATGTTACATTATATAATTTACATTATATTCACAATAGTATCTGTAAAGAGGCAATGATGTAGCGTATATGAGGCCATATAGGTCTGAATGGCGGCACCGGGATCTGAAGGTAGCTAGGGGCCCAATCAGGATTTCTGGTGAGAATAACAGCAGTGTGTATTGCAGAACATTGGGCACCTCATACTGCAGGGTGGGGGGCAGATAGACAACAAAGGGGGCAATACTGGGTCTGAAGGTAGGGGAGGGGGCTAATCTCCATACACGCCTGCTGTCACTCAATGCCGTCTTGTACAAAACATTGGACCGCACAGTGACTTGTTTCCAATGCCATACACCCCCATCTGCCATCTCATCGCTATACCTGGAAATTACTTTATTCATTAGCACCACCCACCTTTTTTATTGCCCGTTCTTAGCGAGACACTCCTGTTTCCTTGACAGTGTAATTGGCTTCACGCTCATAAAAAAAAAAAGCACTTTTTAGGGATGAGATTATTATGTAGCCATCACAGGTACTGATTTTTAATCACAAGCAACTCTTAACCATTGTTCTGCATAACCAAAAACAGTTTGCAAAATGCAGTGCGATTGGCCGAATCAGACTGCATAGGTGTGAACACCCATGCGATCCGATTCCAGTGCAGCAAAAAAAAAAAAGAAAATCACATGCGATTCTCTGCAAATCCTCACCGAATCCCATGCAATTCCCTGCACCTCTCTCACCAGGGTGAACTCAGGCTGAGGCTGGGTTCACACTATACTACAGCAGCAGTACGACTTTCATCCTACTTTGCTCTGCGACATCGGTCCTACATTGGTCCTATATCTTTCCGACTTTCATGAACAGGATACTACTTTGATCCAACTTTGTGATAGTCTGACTTGTTCTTTGACCAATCAAAACAATCCCAGTGTGAGATAAATTCCTTTTACTGCTGCTGTAATCACATGTCTGATGTCAAAAGTCGCATGACAAGGACAAGGCTCCTACTTTGGTCCGACTTCAATGATATTCAATGGGCTGAAGTAGGATCAATGTCGGACCAATGAAGGCCTCTTGAGCCCCTTAGGGAAAGAGAGCCTTGACTGATGGGGGAATGGCCAGGTACTGAACAAGGTGGTGGTTGCTAAAGGATTGGTTAATTTGGGGGATGGGATGGGCCCGAGCTCAGGTAAAAGGGATCGCCCCAGGGAATTCTGGGTCTTTTGGGAAACGTGTTTGGAAGAGCTGCCCATCTTCCCACCCCTTTTTTATATGGTATGTCACAGCTTGCTGCAGTTTTCTTGACCTTGCCAGCATAAAATTGCTATAATGGGCCATGCCCTTGTTGGAAACCGGAAGTAGGCGGCCTGTTCAGCCCTTATGGTAAGGACAGGCCCCTCCCCCTTTTGAAGTTGTGTGCTCACCGTACAACTGTGACTGCCACTGGTTGAAAATGTTCAGGCCGGAATCTTGTGCAATGCGAATTTCAGCTCTCTTATCTTTGCAGAGAGATAACAGAAGTGTTCAGCAGATTATCAGTGCGAATTTGGAGACCTGGGAGAGGTTACAGGGGAGAGGAGAGTGGGGGGGGAGGGTATTGGGCTGAATGAGACAAATCCTGAAGAGAAATGAACACATCTGCGAATCAGCTGCGTACCCACACAAGATAATGGGCCTGAATTTGCACCTGAGCCGCACCGCAAGGCCTTAAATATGCACACGTTTTTTCGGCAATGCGCAGTGCGTATGCATCGCAAATATGTGAACCAGCCTCATTGAAAACAATGTATTTAGAAATGTTCTGCGTATTGGATGCGGTTTAAGCCGCACTCAATTCGCATAGGTGTGAACCCGGCCTTAATGTTCAAAATGTTGTGTTTGCTTTTAATAAAGCTGTGGCCTTGCCCTTTGTGTTTATTTAATAGGGTGAAGGGGCAAGGGGGAAGGTTTATATATTACAGCGAAGGGGTACCTGGGCTCATTGTGCCTCAGCAGTCAAGTAGTACAGGGAGTATTTTCAAAAGTCAGACCGACTTGTTAAGACGGGTCCCATAGGGAAACATTGATTTTCACACGTCATGCGACATGAGCTCCCAATGTCGGAGCGTTTGTCGGACAAGTGTGAACCCGGCCTAAATGTGAAATCGGTATAAGGAGAATTCCGTCTGGGCTGCTTAGACATTCACCTGCTCTGCAATAAAAGAGTAAATTGCTTTCAGATGTTGGCAGGTTTTATGCAGGATATGAGGCAAACCTATACCATGTAGTAAGAGTTCATGTCCCAGCTCCAGTTAGGTTTGTCAGAATAAAATAAAAAATGGAATATATATCATTTCTGTGGTTTCTTAAAAGTGGGTAATGCTAATATCCATGAGTGAGACTGGGTGATTCGTACTTATATGAATTCATAAAATATGTTTTATACTTCAGATTTATTCTGCAGGACCCTGCAAAGAACATTTATGGCTCCTTTAGGTTATGCATTGTGGTAGAACGCATGATTTAACCAACGTTACCACAAGGTTGCATTACAGAACCATACATGCTAAAGGGCAGCTCAACGCACTGCTCCAATGCAGCACAACGCATGGTAATGCTCATACTGTGCGCTGCGGTGCGCAGTGTCTGAAAAGCGGCTCTTTCCACTGGTGCCTTTTTACCACACTTTTCCAGGGTGACAAAGGTGCTTAAAAATGATTCCTTATTAAATCCTCTATAACTGTTCACACTGCAATCGCGCTGCTCTTTAAAAAGTCATGCATGCTGTGCGGTGCAGTTTTTTAACCACTTAACGACCGCCGCACGACTATTTACGTCCACAAAATGGCACGTACAGGCAGATGGACGTATATATACGTCCCTGTCTTCTAGCGGGTCGGGGGTCCGATCAGGACACCCTCCGCTGCGTGCGGCGGTCGGCTTACCTGCGGGAACGTTCCGACTCGAGGGGGCGGCGGTTCGTTTCTGTCCGCCCCCTCGTGATCGCTCCCAGCCAATCCTGTGCGCCGCCGCCGCGTCACTTCCTCTGCCTGTAAAATGTAAACACAGGCAGAGGAAGTGATGCAGCGCTCATCTCGTGGTATTTTCAAAGCGCCAAGATGAGAGAAGACTCACAGTAAGTCTGCACCAACACTACACTGACACCACACACATAGGCACATTTAACCCCTTGTGATCAACCCCACCCCCCTGTCACAGTGTCACAATGCAGTGATCATATATGTACTGATCACTGCATTTAGTGTCAGTGTGACAGTTAGTGTGACAGGCAGTTAGTGTTAGGTCCAGGGTAGCCCTGTACCCCCCCTAATAAAGGTTTAACCCCTTGATCACCGCCCTAGTTAACCCTTTCACCCCCTATTGCCAGCGTCACCAAGCGATCATTTTTCTGATCGCTGTATTACTGTCGCTGTTCCCGCTAGGTAGCTAATTTTTTTTTTTATTGCGATTTTTTTTTTTACTAAAGACATGTGGCTGAATACATTTTGGCCTAAATGTTTGACTAAAATTTAGTTTATTCAATTTTTCTTATAACAAAAAGTAAAAAATAGTTTTTTTTTAAAAATGTCGCTCTATTTTTGTTTATAGCGCAAAAAAGAAAAATCGCAGAGGCAATCAAATACCATCAAATGAAAGCTCTATTTGTGGGAAGAAAAGGACACAAATTTTGTTTGGGAGCACGACCGCGCAATTGTCTGTTAAAGCGACGCAGTGCCGAATTGTAAAAACGCTTCTGGGCATTTAGCAGCATATTGGTCCGGGGCTTAAGTGGTTAAAAGCGCACCAAAAAAAAATAAGACACCCTCCATTGTAAGTCAATGGGGATGCATCCAATGGTCATCAGTGTGAAAGGCCCTAATGCTGCATTGTGGTGCATGGGCATCCAATCGAAATGCATGGGCTACCTTAACGCAATGCATTTTAAAGTGGTTGCAAATCCTTCTGTGCTGCGGCTTCCCACCTCCTTTTTCTTACCTGAGCCCAATCCAATCCAGTGATGTGCACAAGCGCAGCGACTCCAGCTGCTGTCTCTCCCCTCATTGCACAGATTAATAGCAGCGGGAGCCATTGATTCCCGCTGCTGTCACTCAAATACATTGATATGGGGGCGGGTTCAGAGTAACACTGTCTGTGTCAATGGACATAGCAGCGGGACTCAGGAGTGAGCCTGCTCGGGTGCCCCCAGTGAAAGCCACTTTCCTTGGGGGCACCTGCTGAAGAGTGGGGCACCCAAGAAGAAGAGGATCGGGGCAGGCAACCTTCTGTGTTCACATTGCATCAGGCCGGCCCCTCAGTACAGGATCTGAAAGCCAAAGGAGATCACTGGAATAGCAGTGTCTACTCCCATGATTTCCAGCTTCCAGGGGCATCATCCAGGTATGGTATTACATACATAGTATTCGTTACATTGGTCCAAGTTAAATGTGAAATTATACCATACTTGGAATTCCCTTTTAAAGCTCTTTCTGTAAGAATACCTATCCCAAAAAAAAATATATTGGCATCACGTACAATTCCTTTAGAAAATGCTGGTTGCTTGGCTGCAGGGCCTGGACAGGGGGGGGGGGAAGCTGCCCTGGGCGCAGGGAAGCAAGGGGGCAAAGAATAGATGCAGGGTGGTACACCAATTCTACGGAATGTATTAACAATAGGCGAATCCTTGTCTAGGCACTGGATGACCCTATCCCAGTACTGCTTGGCTGTCATGCTGATCCTTTCTTCAATGATAATAATAGTAGTAATACATTTACTGACCTAGAAAAGTTATTTTCTCATTCACATATCACTCACTCTCATTCCCTTCCCCTGTTCCAAATGCTCAACTACCATGCTGCCACTGCGTGCATTACACATGGTAGCGGTTGCAGTGCGTCCCCATTCATTCTACAAAGTGCGACAAAGGGCATAATTCCTACTGCGTCATGTGTACACCCTCAGCTGTTGCCTTTTTAGCTAAAGGTGGAGCGGTTGATGGGCGGCCAAAATGCGGCTCAACTGTGGAGTTTTACCACCCCGGGCACTTGTGTAAATGAGCCCCAAGTGATCCACTACGAATCACTTTTCAGAAGTGTGTTTAGAGTCACAGGGTCTGAGATCTAATTTTTTTTTATAACTTATTATTTATAAACAGTATTTAAAGTGCCAAAAAATATTAGTTACAGCTCACGTCTAATCATCAGCTTGGCAGATATGTAGTTCTGTCGGTGTCTCTCTCCGGCCTACACATGTTTAGGATCTGTCCCAGCAATGCAGGGAATACTAATGATTATCTACTTAATGATAGGGCCCTGATCATGTGACCTGCTGGCCACATGACCACACCTGAGCAGGAAGGGGAGACGATCTAGCTGAGATTGGAAAGTGTTTGAAGATGAGTATTTTGCTGTGCTTTAAAAGGTAGGTGAGACTTCTTAGAAGTAGGCCCAGTTCACACTAATGCGATGCCAGACATTGCATGTGATTCGCACCGCATTGCTGTGCACATCACATGCGATTTCAGCCATACAAATTGCATTCGCACCAAAATGATGCAGGACCCTTTTTTTGGTCCGCACTGGAATCGGATCACATGGGTGTTCACACCGATGACTGCACCATTTTACAGTTCGTACTGCGAACCAATCTGGGGGTGTCGTTAACTTTACATTGATACCCACAGCAGTACGTAGATCTCATTGTGCGATTCAGGTGTGATGTGGATTCGCAGGGTTCTCGAATCGCACCAGTGTGATCCGAGCCTCAGTGACAAAAATGAGATCATGGACTGCAGAGAGGATACTTGACTTTGCTGCAAGCTGGAATGGATTCCCTAAATCCTCCTGAACATGCTTTTTGTTTGACAAACTTCAGCACCCCCCCGTGCCTCGGGGATCAGTTCTAATTTAGGTGCATCGTTTTTAGGTAAGTCGTGTTATATGTGATGAAAGATGTAAATAGTTTAAAAACGTTAAAGTAAAACTGCATGAACAACGTATTAAATCCTCTACATAGGACCCCATCCCTTATTCACAGTTCCTGCTCTCTGTAATTGGATGCACAGATCTGTACAATGTACCCAGCAAACATGTTTATGTGAGAGTCATCCCTATGAATGATTGTGACGTTTATTTTCAAGGCTCAGTATATAGGACGAGCCGCAGTATTGTGCATAGCAACCAGTAAAATCTGTCTTCAATGGGAACATTTAGGGCCCATTTAAACAATGCGTGTAGAGGTGTGTTTTCTTCTTTTTTTTTTTTTTTTTTTTACCTCTTTGCATTAGGCCTTATTCAAATGATGACTGAAAATGCATTACATATAGCCCTTTTGGCAGTTGTCATGTTAATAACAACAATGGTTGTTAGGATGTAGACCGCAGAAACTGGCAACTGGCAGGAAGATCCTACATATTTAGCTGTACGTATGTAACGTGTGTATGTATACACGCCGTAGTGATCATGTGTGGAGCTGTAAAATAACAGGTGTCCCTACTGGTACTCAGAAAGTGGGAGCAGGTGTCAGGCACTAGTTTAGAAGCGTGGACATATGTCCCAGTACTTCAGATGTGGATATAGCTGTGTATGGCCTCAGCCAGCGCTGCACCAGCCACGCCCCCCTGACATGCGTACAGCGGTCCATCATGCATGGGCCTTATCGGAGGTTGCCACGTTAATAACAATGGTTGCTAGGATGCAGGCGACAAAGTGGCAGGCAGGTTTTGCATTTTTAGCTGTCTGCGTGCTGTGCACACATGTTTGTGTACCATTCACATGTGTACAGTGGTGTAGCATATGTGGGCCTTATTGGTGGTTGCCATGTTAAGAACACTACTGGTTGCTAGGATGAGGGTGGCAAAAACTGCCGAAAGTAAGGTCTGTGTATCCTTTTTCATGCGTACAGTTGTGTGTCATATAGTACCTGGGCCTTTATTGATGGTTGCCTTGTTAATAATAATAATAATATTAATAGTGGTTGCTAGGATGCAGGTGGCAGATACTGGCGGGAAGATCCTGCGTATTTAGCTGTTGGCATGTAACGTTTGTGAACTGTTTACAGTAGCGCAGCAAACGTTGGCCTTATCGGTGGTTGACAACAATGGTTGCTAGGATGCAGGCGGCCAAAAGTCTGAAATAATGCAATACAGGTGTAAACCTTATACAAATGATTACCTGCGTACAGCATGTAAAACACTGACATTTACAAGACAGGATGAAATTGTGTGAATGGGCCATTGGACTTCTATATTGTTGTGTACATAAAGATACACTCTATGCATCCATCCATGTGAGAATAAGGCCTCGGGTACATTCGCACCAGCCACATGCTAAAACGGATTATTGTATCATATGGCTGGTGTTGAGCGTTGTCTTACATTTTATCAAGCAAGTCATAAAGTGTTCGCTCCATTCAATCAAGGTGTCCTGCGCTGACCTGCGATGCCATACAGTGCGATGTGGAAGAATGCAGCTTGTCTACATTTTTATTTACCATGCTGCAAATCCGTGTTGTGAACAGGACACATGACGGTGACCTGCCATGATCCCTTGTGGAAACATGCATGTCACTGCAGTATCTGTGAATGAGCCCTTAGGTAGGTGCATTGTCATGTTTCGATGGGTGTTTCCTTTGTGCGTTGACATGACTATTAATGTGTTTTTAATGCATTTTTGAATTAAGGACTCAGTATTTGGAGTGGATAGTTTTATCAGACATTGACCTGTTGTAAACGCATAAAAACACATTATACGCATTTTCATGAGCTGCCATTGAGTTGTATGGTCCTTCCAATGCACTAAAACGCAGGAAAATTTGACATCTTGGGGGGGCTATTTATGAAAGGCAAATCCGCTTTGCACTACAAATGCAAAGTGCACTTGGAAGTGCAGTCGCTGTAAATCTGAGGGGTAGATATGAAACGAGGGGAAGCTCAGCTGATTTTATTATCCAATCATGTGCAAGCTAAAATACTGTTATTTATTTTCCTTGCATGTCCCCCTCAGATTTACAGCGAAGGCCACTTTGTACTGGTAGTGCAAAGTGGATTTGCCTTTCGTAAATAACACCCCCCCCCCCCCTGTATTTTTCAATACTGCAGCGCTAGGATATGAAGAGACACTACCTTTTATTATGACAAACCACGACACGTACTTTAGCGTGTCAGGAAGGCTTACATTAAGATGCAATGAGACATGAGCCCTAAATGTAATCACGTGGTAAAATAATAGAAATTTGTGGCATTTAATTTTTTCTTTTTTTTACAACCTGGGTATACAGTACTTATAGGTTTTTCTGTTGGAACAGGCAGTGATGGAATCTTTTTATATTGGGTGCTCAGACTCCCAACATACTTTGCAACTTCTCTTCTGCTTTCCATTTCTAAGGACTATATATCCCATGGTACCTTGCTGCCTGCAAGCAGTGATCCTGTACTCACCCCGCCTCTTGAAACTCCCCCTCTCAGCACCTCTGTAGTTCAGAAGGCAGGCTCTGTGAAATGTATGACAGAGCAGTGCCTACTCACAGGGCATAGTGACTACTTGTCACAGAATTCAAGGAAGTAAATGTGTGGGGATTTTCACAAAGTAAGTTTACAAACTTTAAGATTCTGAATAAGAGAAGTAGCTACAGATAACTGAAATACAATGTGGAAATTAATACAGTGATACATCGGGTTGCGAGTAATGCGGTATACAAACATTTCACGAGAAGAGAATATATACTCTGACTTGATCTGCAAGCTCTGTCTTGCAGGATTCAAGCCACTGGTGTATATAACTGTATGTGGCCAGAGGTTTGGGGGTGTCGGTGGCTCCCAGCACTTTCTAGACACTCCCGGTTGGATGGAACGGGCTTAACATGCGTCTGAGCACCCAAAAGTTTCAACAGTTCCCGAGCGTCTCCGAGTTCTCCAGGAAGCGCTGGGAGACACCAGCGCCCTCGCCCTGGCCACATACAGTACTGCATACACCAGCAACCTCGCCCTGGCCACATACAGTACTGCATACACCAGTGCCCCCACACCTCTGGCCACATACAGTACTGCATACACCAGCGTCCCCACACCTCTGGCTACATACAGTACTGCATACACCAGCGCCCCCACACCTCTGGCCACATACAGTACTGCATACACCAGCGCCCCCACACCTCTGGCCACATACAGTACTGCATACACCAGCGTCCCCACACCTCTGGCTACATACAGTTCTGCATACACCAGCGTCCCCACACCTCTGGCTACATACAGTACTGCATACACCAGCGTCCCCACACCTCTGGCTACATACAGTACTGCATACACCAGCGTCCCCACACCTCTGGCTACATACAGTACTGCATACACCAGCGTCCCCACACCTCTGGCTACATACAGTACTGCATACACCAGCGCCCCCACGCCTCTGGCTACATACAGTACTGCATACACCAGCACCCCCACGCCTCTGGCTACATACAGTACTGCATACACCAGCGCCCCCACGCCTCTGGCTACATACAGTACTGCATACACCAGCGCCCCCACGCCTCTGGCTACATACAGTACTGCATACACCAGCGCCCCCACGCCTCTGGCTACATACAGTACTGCATACACCAGCGCCCCCACGCCTCTGGCTACATACAGTACTGCATACACCAGCGCCCCCACGCCTCTGGCTACATACAGTACTGCATACACCAGCGCCCCCACGCCTCTGGCTACATACAGTACTGCATACACCAGCGCCCCCACGCCTCTGGCTACATACAGTACTGCATACACCAGCACCCCCACGCCTCTGGCTACATACAGTACTGCATACACCAGCGCCCCCACGCCTCTGGCTACATACAGTACTGCATACACCAGCGCCCCCACGCCTCTGGCTACATACAGTACTGCATACACCAGCGCCCCCACGCCTCTGGCTACATACAGTACTGCATACACCAGCGCCCCCACGCCTCTGGCTACATACAGTACTGCATACACCAGCGCCCCCACGCCTCTGGCTACATACAGTACTGCATACACCAGCGTCCCCACACCTCTGGCTACATACAGTACTGCATACACCAGCGTCCCCACACCTCTGGCTACATACAGTACTGCATACACCAGCGTCCCCACACCTCTGGCTACATACAGTACTGCATACACCAGCGTCCCCACACCTCTGGCTACATACAGTACTGCATACACCAGCGTCCCCACACCTCTGGCTACATACAGTACTGCATACACCAGCGCCCCCACGCCTCTGGCTACATACAGTACTGCATACACCAGCACCCCCACGCCTCTGGCTACATACAGTACTGCATACACCAGCGCCCCCACGCCTCTGGCTACATACAGTACTGCATACACCAGCGCCCCCACGCCTCTGGCTACATACAGTACTGCATACACCAGCGCCCCCACGCCTCTGGCTACATACAGTACTGCATACACCAGCGCCCCCACGCCTCTGGCTACATACAGTACTGCATACACCAGCGTCCCCACGCCTCTGGCTACATACAGTACTGCATACACCAGCGCCCCCACGCCTCTGGCTACATACAGTACTGCATACACCAGCGTCCCCACGCCTCTGGCTACATACAGTACTGCATACACCAGCGTCCCCACGCCTCTGGCTACATACAGTACTGCATACACCAGCGTCCCCACGCCTCTGGCTACATACAGTACTGCATACACCAGCGTCCCCACGCCTCTGGCTACATACAGTACTGCATACACCAGCGTCCCCACGCCTCTGGCTACATACAGTACTGCATACACCAGCGTCCCCACGCCTCTGGCTACATACAGTACTGCATACACCAGCGTCCCCACGCCTCTGGCTACATACAGTACTGCATACACCAGCGTCCCCACGCCTCTGGCTACATACAGTACTGCATACACCAGCGTCCCCACACCTCTGGCTACATACAGTGCTGCATACACCAGCGTCCCCACACCTCTGGCTACATACAGTGCTGCATACACCAGCGTCCCCACACCTCTGGCTACATACAGTGCTGCATACACCAGCGTCCCCACACCTCTGGCTACATACAGTGCTGCATACACCAGCGTCCCCACACCTCTGGCTACATACAGTGCTGCATACACCAGCGTCCCCACACCTCTGGCTACATACAGTACTGCATACACCAGCGTCCCCACACCTCTGGCTACATACAGTACTGCATACACCAGCGCCCCCACGCCTCTGGCTACATACAGTACTGCATACACCAGCACCCCCACGCCTCTGGCTACATACAGTACTGCATACACCGGCGCCCCCACGCCTCTGGCTACATACAGTACAGCATACACCAGCTTGTAATCCAAGGTATTACTGTATATGATTGTATATTTTGACTATAGATGCACTTTAGGCCCCATTCACATATCGCATATAGCAAACTCATGTACCCGTAGGAAATAGGTTTTATTTGTCCTGTTTTTAATTACTTTTTTTTTGTGTCCTAAACAAGCTTTTAAGTTATGACTAAAAATATAATAAAATACTTTTTTGTTTGTCTTGCCCATAAATATGTTGCATAACAAGTCATGTAGCTTATTTATTTTCCAGTAAAAGATAAATGAAAATTTTTCACATTAGTCTCACCAGACAAGAGCAGGACTGGATACAGAGAAAACGTTGTCAAAAACATTATTTACTGACTCTACTTTAACTGGCAGTTTTAGTAATAGGGGTGCGCCGAAACCAAGAATTCAGAATGCGCCTGGCTGAAAAGCGACACTGTAATGGACGGTTTAAAAAAAAAAAAAAAAAAGTTTAAATTGACTTAATGTGGCCTGCAGTTTGCATTGAAGTCATTGGGTCGTGATTTTGCATTGATGTCAATGGGACACGGCAAGCCATTATCGTCTTTTTATTTTTATGTCCTATCTGCAAAATGTCGATAGCCCTATTTTCGGCTGATTAGTTTTCCTCGCCCATGTATCAGTGCATCCCTAGTAATCACATGACCTAGAGCTGCACCGATTGGCTTGTAACCATTCATATACATGGTCCAACTCACACTAGACATGGTTGCCTCGTACCTAGGGTTGTCCCGATACCACTTTTTTAGGTCCGAGTACAAGTACCTATACTTTTTTTCATGTACTCACCGATACCGAATACTGATACTTTTTTTAAATGTCACCTGACAGTTTTCAAACCACAACACAGACTAAGGATATTTTCTTTAGAATTATGACGAACTCTAACTCAAGACATTATAAAAGAATAAAAATGAGTAAAAAGGAATAAAAATGTTTTATTTGCTTGTCACACAGTAGTAAAAAAATTCAAAGATTTTTCACAGAACATGTTGATAAATGCAAATACTCGGTATCGGTCCCGATACTGATACTAGTATCGGTATCGGGACAACCCTACTTGTACCATGCCTGAGCATTATGGTGCCCTCTCCCTGGCTGGCCAGCACTCGCAGGGTTGCGTCATCACCTCTGCCTCACACAGATGCGCCTTTTTGAGTCCTCCTTCTTCTTCTTCTTTTTTTTTTTACCTGGGCTTGGGCACAGTACACTAGTCAAATTAAATGGACTTGGGAGGTCAAAGATTCTTGGGCACAGTATAGATCGCTTCGTGTGAGTATGCCGTAAAGCTGCCTAGTTGCATCTTAATTGCTTTTCTTCCATGCATACTAGGAATTGCTCAAAAGCATTCCCAGTATTGTTGTTCATTTTTTTTATTATTCTTAATTTTAATTGTATTCCGTATGTTTTTGGCTCTGTGTAACTTCTGCATACTTTCAGCTATTATAACCATTCAACTTTTAAAATGTTCAGCTCTTTCAGCTAATGATGGGATTTCTTTTTTTTTTTTTTTCTACTATTTTATACTTTTTAAAATATTAAGCTTTTAGACACTTTTTTTTAACATTGAAGTCAATGAGAGCATGCTTCAAATCCATAAAATCTGCTTCCGCTGCCAAAAGTTTGTTCTCTTCCCACGCATTTTCTGCATGAAATGCATTTTCTAGTAGTAATAAGTATTTTTCCATGATGTAAGTTTACCATGGGCAGTTAATAGCAGGGTGGTCACAGAAAAAGATCTGTGGAACAGGTGGGTATTAGAAATGGTAATTTATCCTTGCCTGTGCTCCTGTTTCAGGGGTGACCATACTAGTTGTGAAGTAGACTGTGCAGCTGCACAAGGGCCCTTTTGGTCTTCTAAACCTATTTATATTATATGTGGGTCAGATGGGTGATTGGACCTCTCCAACGTAGATCTGGACACAGTGCTCTTCTATCAAAACTGCCAATGAACAGATCGTAAATAAGTGTTTTTTACTTGGCCATTTGTTTTAAAAAAAAAAAGGGCTCAAAAAGTCTTGCACAGGGGCCCTTTGGTGACTTGCCACTGCTCCCATTTGCAGCTTCAGTGTTGTTCCATAAATGACTTGTGGTATATTGCATGTAACACTCATAGAAGTTTATGGGGAGGCTCCAACTTTTGAGTAGGTAAACCAGGACACGGCAGCCAAAATAAATTTGGAACAGGAAATTTTAAAGTACAAGTCCACCTTTAAAAAAAGGAAAACAAAAGAAAAATCCTCCACCTTGACTCCCACCCTAGCCCCCTCTATCCATTCTTCTAACCCTACCAGGCTCATGGAATGTTTCCCTACATTATTGATATTTCCAATTGAAGTCTGTGGGGTGTAGGTGAGGACAGCCCAACACTAGATGTTTACTGTCCGGGCTGCTGAGAGGCTACAACCATTAGGCTGCATTCACACCTGAGCGTTTTGTTGCCTGAAGCATGAAGCTCCAAAACGCTGGAGGGGAAAAAATACATTATTCTCAATAGAGATGGTTCACATCTCCACTCCAAAACGCCTGACGCCGAACGCCTGAAGCTCAAACAAGTTCTGGACCCTTTTTTGTTGCTCGAAATGAGCGTATTTGGTGGTTTTTCTGTTTTTATCATTGGTGATCCTAGACCTGTGCAAAATCGCGGTAAAAAACGCCGCAATTATTGCAACAAAACGCCGTAAACGCTGCAAAATCGCTGCAAAACGCTATGCTCAGGTTTGAATGCAGCCTTATGGCCCGTACACACAATCCGAATATCGTACGACGGATCGTACGACTTTTTTCCCTTAATAGTCGCAAGTAAAATAAAATGGGTTATTAAAGTCACGAAAATTCTTGTACGACAAAAAAATAATCGGAAATGATGTCATGTGTTGTAATGTATTTGTATTGTATTTTCGGACGACAACTATACTGACTAAACGAAAATCGTACGATCTGACATCCTACGAGGAAAATTTTTGCGCTTGTCCGATCGAATAATATCGGATGAACGGTCGTGATCGGCTCTCGAAAGTAGTGTACACACGATCCGAAAATCATACGATTCTTCCTCGGACGATCATTTTCGTCTGATATTCGGATCGTGTGTACTGGCCATTAGAGGCAGTAAATACAGTCACAGCTGACTGTATGGAGGGGGTTGGGGAGATTACAAAAAAAAAAAGTTGAACTAAACCCGAGACCCTGCATTCACTATATCTGGTCTCCCACAATACACAGAACATGGAAATGCAAATATTTTAGTACCGTATTTATCGGGGGTATACCGCGCGCTGGCGTATAGCGCGCACCCCAAGTTTAGACAGGTAGTTTGAGAAAAAAAAAGGTAGTTTAAGGGGGAAAAAAAAACGTACCTTTTGGATGCTCGTCCGTCTGCAGTCTTGCGCGGGGTCCGTCCAGCCTTGTGGGTGTCCGGGTGTCCATTCGCACCTTGCCCGGGGTCGCAGCAGTGTTTTGGATTTGGCGCCTCGCTGTGCAGAGCCAGATTTTCTGTCTGTTCGGCTCCTCTCTTCCTGTTCGGCTTCTCTCGCGTGACTGCGGGTGGCGCCGAGCCTAGCCGAGTGCGCAGTACACTTGGCTCGGTCTTGGTCGGCGGCGCTCAGAAAAAGCGAGGATTGGCGTATATCGCGCACCCGATAAATACGGTAAATATAAACTGCTTTACCCTTTCACATCAGAAGTATATACTGTCTTATGACTTCTATCAGTGTCTGGTTAAAGCTTGTAGGAGGAGTTTTCATTCTGCTATGATTGTCCTATGAGGCTGTAGGACCCCCTGACCCTCTGTCTGGACAGTGCTGATTGGCCCTGTGCTGATCACATGCACCCTCCCAAGAAAAAAAAAAAAAAAAAAACTTTCTAGCAACACATACTAAACTGAGCATGTGCAGAGTGTCCCCAAGGCTCGGTACTATCAGGAGATGGTTTGGGGACAGGGGAGGATCAGAGAATACCAAATTAAACCACCTTTTTACATATTGCAGAGGATTAACACCTTTGGTTCTACAGTGAGTATAACCAGCATGCTTTACTGCATATACAGACTGATTTTATTGTAGTGGGTTTAGTAACACTTACATGCAGTGTTTCTCAACTCCAGTCCTCAAAGTGCCCCAACAGGTCATGTTTTCAGGAGTTCCCTCAGATGAAACAGCTGTGGTAATTGCAAGATAGTGTAACTCAGGGGTGCCCAACATTTTGAATTGCGAGGGCCACTGAAGAAACTTGGTAACCAGTCGAGGGCTACAATAAGCGGAGCGGGCGGATGACAGGTCACGGCTACTCCTATAGGCCCTCCGATCCGCCCAGATGAAAGAATTTCCTTCTGTTTTTCGGATTGGAGGTAGGCGGGCGTAATCAGACATCTGTTGCTCTATAGAGGTGAATTGAGGGTCCCATATATTAATAGTTGTTAGTGTGAAAAGGGCCTAAGACTGCTTTCACACCGATGTGCACCGCGGGTGTAGTGTAGTGCACCTGTGTCTATCCTGCGGGTTGGCTAAACTGTGCCATAGACTCCACCTGTGGCAAAAGCCGACGCTGTAGAGGAAGCATTGGTTTATGGGGCTCTGCTCTACAGCCGCTTTCTTCCTCTACCAACAGTTTCATTCACAACACTGATGCTGTGGTATGGTGGGTCGCAACCTGCAATCTGGGCTTGCCAACCCATTATTCCAGAGCAGGATGTCGTGGGTCACATCAGAGGGCTCCGCGGGCCACTGGTTAGGCACCCCTGGTGTAACTGATCAAATCACCTGTGCAAAATAATGGAAAGCCTGAAAACATGACCTGTTGGGGCGCCTTGAGGTCTAGAGTTGAGAAACACTGCTTTAATGGATTCCTAGATGTTGCTGTTTTTTACACGCTTATCAAACCAACGCTGACATTGGAAGCCTTTTCCTAATTCCAAGCTGGTGATGGTGTAGCTGGGCATTGTATTCTATAATTGGCCATACCAGTATGAAGACTGTAAGGTATGGAACTTGGCACTAGTACACAGAACAGGAAGGGTCCAACCCATGCCAATCCAAGACGGATATTTATTGCAGGTTAAATTTGTTTTATAAAGAATCTTTTGTACCGCTAAATTGGAACTCCTACCTGGCTCGCTGGTGCCTTTACACATAATCGCAGGCTTTTTGCTTTATTCATTTATTTTTTTTATTTTTTTTTAATTCATTTGCAATAAAAGGTTAAAGACACTTTCTAAAGTTTTACGCAGGCATTTTATAGCACATTGTTCTGTAGGCCCCCTTCAATCCAGCAACGTCGATAAGAACGCTCATCAACTTTGCATGACTGAATTCTGCTCATGGGAAAAGTTGATGGCTGTGTAGCCGGCATTATAAAGCCTCTTAATAACCTGAGCACTCATTGAGAAGGATTAGCACTTGCCAGCAGATCTGTTGCTGGTAGTGAGAGAAGTCTGCAGGAATATAAATAAGCCAGTTAACTGAGGCTGTCAGTAAGAAGGTGGCGCCCATAAATAATGAGCCAACAAAAGACGCCTTATTTTTTATTTAATATACGTTTTGTGACTTTGGAAGAGGATAGACATCGGTGTTTCCAATGAAGGGAAAGCTGCAAAATCTATTATGTTGGAGGTAAGGAAAAGCATATATA